>CM040240.1:9553377-9642097 GCA_022545495.1 Chrysanthemum lavandulifolium | reverse complement strand
GAGCATAGGACTAAGCTGTCCCAATGTCTCTAGATATATAGTCAACCAAGAGGGTCGCCTCGTGGATGACATCTGGATCAGTTTGAATGGCACCTTATGCATGACTGAGATGTGCAATTTAGAAGCCTAAAGTGCTAAGTCATACTCGTGTTAAAGGAATGTTTTTTATCAAATTATGTACAGAGTGCATGTTGCGTTTCTATATACCATTTACGTGTTTATTATAGATCGCTTTTCTTTTAAGCTACTTTCAAAGTTTAAATACGCTAATTCAGTGACGGCACAATTGGATTTGGAGATCCTCTTATGCAACTAGTTTTGTGTTTCTCGAATTACATGCCCTGAAAGTTAAATAAGTGTTCTATGCCGCATGTAGTTTAGTTCATATGATACAAATACCTTCTGTGTCATATAGGGACGGACCAGGATTTTTAGGAGGGTGTTGCATGAAAGAAATGTCGGGCTAACTAAAGTTACACCGTAAGAAACGAAAGTAGAAACAAGTTTTGGGGGTTGCACATACCACAAAAATGGCAGTTATGAAATCTTTTTGCACTTCGTGAATCGGGTGTAGCCCGTGCCACACCCGGCATACATGTGGGTCCGTCCATGGTGTCATATAAGAGATTTTTTTTATATAAATATAATAAGTTGGCATTCTTTGTATGAGTTGAGCAATGATAAGAGCTTGACCAAAATTATAGGTGCCTCTACTCTTTTTTTGTATCATGTCACGGCAAAATCACTATGGCGTTGTACGGTAGGGGTTAGGTGAGTTCAAGTGCACCAATGAAATGTTTAGAGATTGAAATGGATATCAAGGACGAGGGTTTTTTTTTATTTTTTAGAGTATATAAGATATGGACAATCATTCTATATAAATAGTTTGGAGTACGTAGACGTGAGAACAAATAAAAAAAATGTCAAGCATTTTATATTTGTTTTCGTGAACAACCAAGTGCCAAGAAAACATGGTAATATTCTTGACATGTATGATGCAGATGTTGACTCTTGCCTTTTTATAATCAATTTCGTGAACAACCAAGTGCCATGAAAACATGGTAATATTCTTGACATGTATGAAGTTCATTTACTAGATCGAGTACATAAAAGAGAAAGATTTCACTTCCTTAACCTATGTGGGATGCAGATGTTGACTCTTGCCTTTTTATGTACTGCCTCCGTACCATAATAATTGTTCACTTTGCTTTTTCTAAATCTTTTTTATTCAACTTTGATCAAAAATATTTTTGTTTGTATAATATAATACTTGATAAAATATGTATGAATAGATTGAGTTTTAAATATATTTTCACTTGGTATAATTTTCACCAAGTATTACATAACACAAATAAAAATATTAATGGTCAAAGTTAAACAAAAAAGACTTAAAAATGTCAAAGTAGACAATTATTATGGAACGGAGGGAGTACCATTTATGTGTTCGATATACGGAGTCGTTCGCTGAAGCTTCTTTGATAATAGTGCAAAAGTTTTAATATGGTTATTAAGTGACGGTACAGTTGAATTCGGAGACCCTCGTGAGGGTTTACTCTCACATTTTCGTTTTTTTTTTGTTAGGTTGTGGTCGAGGAGAAAATTGGTGCTAAGGCAACTGGTTTGGTGTTTCTTGAGCAACGAGTCGAACATGTCACTCAGTTTGAAAGTTGTCCAAACTCCAAAGTGAGCAAAGATATATCAAAAAGTCTAAGAACTCATTAATTCTCAAATACACAGGTGTCTATGAAGTTTTTTGTTAGTTTTTATGAACAACTTGACGTCATGACGTGTATGATGCTCGTTCACTTAAGTAGATAACCAAAGAATGTTTTACTTCTTTAACATATCTGGGATGTATGCTGAAATACATAATACCTACATGTTGACTCATATTCTAATATACACTAGTTATAGATCGTTTGTATTTTGAAGCTAATATGATAATTAGCCCCAAAGTTTAAATATGGTACTTAAAAGCGGATCATCTCCATAATGGGTGGCAATTTTGACCGGTTTACTTACAAGCGGGTCTTAGCTTTTTATCCTTTTTAACCACCACCACCACCAATGCCACCCATCATAAATAAAAGAAAAAGAAATAGATAAAGAAAATACTACTTAAAACTAAAATATAAATTGTACTTTTTATACTCATAGTCTCAAGTTAGATGTCAATGTTTATAGAAAAAATTACACGTTTGGTCCCTATGGTATACCCCAAATAACAACTTTAGTCCCTAAGTCGTTTTTATTACACCACAGATACCTATTTTTGAAACCTTGCACGCATTTAGTCCCTATTTTGGATGGGCGTTAGTTAAGTCCGTTAAGTATTTTGCGTCATTAGTCCTTCGTTAATAATTATTGCACCGTTAGTCCTTATTTTTAAAATATAGTTTTCCCGCTAGTCCCTCCGTTAATAATAGTTATCGCCCGTATTTTTACGCTTTATCCGCTTTCGTTCGCTTTTATCCGCTTTCCCCGCTTTTTCGCTTTTCGTCCTTTTTACGCTTTTATCCTTTTTCGCCTGCTTTTATATGTTTTCGTCCGTTTTTACGCTTTTGTCCGTTTTATCCGCTTTTGTCGGTTTTGTATCCGTTTAATCCGTTTCGTCCGTTTTTACGCCGCCCCATTTTTACGTTTTTGTCTGCTTTATCCGCTGCGTTCGTTGTTTATCCGGTTTTACGTTTTTATCCGCTTTTTCCGTTTCCGCCCGCTGTTTTATGTTTTGTCTGCTTTTTCCTTTAGCGTTTGTTTTTATTCGTTACCGCTTTTTACGTTTTATCTCTTTTATCCGCTTCGTTAGTTTTTAATCTTTTCGCCAGCTTCTTTTCGTTTTTGTCCGTTTTGTTCGCTTTTTCCGTTTCCCCGTTGTTTTACGCCGTCTGCTTTATAGGTTTCGCCATTTTTTCGTTTTGTCCGTTTTAAATACGCTTATCGGTTTTTCATCCGCTTTTCTTACATTTTGTCCGCTTGTCTTTCGTTTTGTTCGTTTTCACTATTTCAACATATTGAATTTTTTTCCAAAAGAAAAAAATTTGGAAAAAATTCAAAAAATTGGAAAAATATTTCCGAAAAAATAAGATTTTTTAAAAAAAATTTTTCCGGAAAGATTTAAAAAAATAAAAATTTATTCAAAATTTTTTTGAAACTTTTATTCAAAATTTTTTTGAAATTTGAAATTTTTTTCAAATTTTTTTCGAAATATTTTTTCCAATTTTTTTGAAATTTTTTCCATTTTTTCTTTTGGAAAAAATTTCAATATGTTGAAATAGTAACGAAACGAACAAAACGAAAGAAAACGGACAAAAAGATGAAACCGATAAAAGCGCATTTAAAACGGACAAAACGAAAACGGATCAACATATAAAATGCATTTAAAACGAAACAACGTGGAAAACGGAAAAACTAACAAAACGGAAAAGAATCACGAAAAGATTAAAACGAACGAAAACGGATAAAACAGATAAAACGTAAAAAGGGCGAAAACGATAAAACGAACGCAAAAGGAAAAATGATAAAACGTAAACAACGGCGAAACGGAAAAAACGGAAAACATAAAAAGGGATAAACAACGAACGAAAACGGATAAAACAGATAAAACGAAAACGGATTAAAACATAAAACGGTCGAAAACCGACAAAAACGGATAAAAAGGACAAAACGCAAAAAAAACGGACGAAAACATATAAAACAGTATTTAAAAGGATAAAACGTAAAAGGGACTAAAACGAAAAAAAAAAAACGGGGAAAACGGATAAAACGGACAAAAGCGTAAAATACGGCAAATAACTATTATTAACGAGGGACTAACTGGGAAAACTATATTTTAAAAAATAAGGACTAACAAAGGCAAAATTATTAACGAAGGACTAACAACGCAAAATACTTAACGGACTTAACTAACGCCCATCCAAAATAGGGACTAAATGCATGCAAGGTTTCAAAATAGGTATCCGTGGTGTAATAAAACGACTTAGGGACTAAAGTTGTTATTCGCAGATACCATAGGGACCAAACGTAATTTTTCATGTTTATATTTTCGGAAAACTTCAATCATTACTAATATATCACGTTTACTCTTAACAACATTTTAATCTTTCAATAATGAACAGTAAATCACAGTTTAAAACAAAAACTTTATAATTTGCGAAAAGGAAAAAAAAAAAAATACAATTTGCAAAAGTAAAAAGAAAATAAAAAAATGGTAGAAGAATGAATATTGGGATCGAACCATAGACCTTCTAAATACATAACACAGCGCTTACCAATATGCCATGCTACCACTTAAGACATTTTATCCCGTTGTATGTATTTATGAAAGCAACGTATCTTTGAATTACACAATAAAACATGTTGCTTCTCAGCTTCTGTACAATGCAGGCTCATAACTTTCAGTCAAGTTGGTGATTAGGACAACCTTAATGATAATAGTAATAAATAATAATCTTATATTTTTATTGGCAAGGTGATTTGGTGTGTATTGCCTCTGTGGTCTTTGGGTACATGTTAGATGGGTGTTTGAGAATATGTTTAACGTGGCTTGTAGTAATTACTCTATATACTAAAGCGGGAAAAGTAACGGTTCCAAAACAGTGCATTACGGTGTGTTGTTGGCCTGCTATCGGTGGAGAAGAGATAATAAGCCAAAAGTCGATGCTTCATTGGTGTACAACATTACGGGACTCTTGCTCATGGCCAAAAGTCCGTTTCTTATTATGTAGTTTTGTGAAGATAAATTTCCTTTCTAAATTTTTTCAAAACTAAAGATAGGAAACAACATTTTTTTTTCTCCAACTAAACGCACCCATAATACCTACATGTTGACTCATATTCTAATACACACTAGGTATAGATCGTTTGTATTTTGAAGCTACTATGATAATTAGCCCCAAAGTTTTAATATGGTACTTACAAGCGGATCATCTCCCTGGGTGGCAATTTTGACCGATTTACTTACAAGCAGATCTTGGCTTTTTATCCTTTTTAACCACCACCAATCCCACCCATAAATAAAAGAAAAAGAAATAGATAAAGAAAACGCTACTTAAAACTAAAATATAAACTGTACTTTTTATACTCATAGTCTCAAGTTAGATGCCAATGTTTATATTTTTGGAGAACTTCAATCATTACTAATATATCACGTTTACTCTTAGCAACATTTTAATCTTTCAATAATGAACAGTAAATCACAGTTTAAAACAAAAACTTTATAATTTGCGAAAAGGAAAAAAAATATATATAATTTGCAAAATTAAAAAGAAAATAAAAAATGATAGAAGAATGAATGTTGGGATCGAACCATGGTCCTTCTAAATACATAACACAGCGTTTACCAACATGCCATGCTACGACATAAGACATTTTATCCAGCTGTATGTATTTATGAAAGCAACGTATCTTTGAATTACACAATAAAACATGTTGCTTCTCAGCATCTGTACGATACAGGCTCATAACTTTCAGTCAAGATGGTGATTAGGACAACGTTAATGATAACTCTAATAATCTTACATTTTTATTGGGCAAGGTGATTTGGAGTATATTGCCTCTGTGGTCTTTGGGTACATGTTAGGAGGGTGTTTGAGAATATGTTTAACGTGGCTTGTAGTAATTACTCTATATACTAAAGCCGGGAAAAGTAACGGTTCCAAAACAATGCATTATGGTGTGTTGTTGGCCTGCTATCGGTGGAGAAGAGATAATGAGCCAAAAGTCGATGCTTCATTGGTATACAACATTACAGGACTCTTGCTCATGCCCAAAAGTCCGTTTGTTATTGGTAATTGACAATAACATGGCACTATTCATCCCCTCTCTTAATTCTAGAGGCATCTGATCTTTATTCCAAAAACACCTACCCACACCAAAACACACAAGACAACCAAGAAGATTCGATATACATCATTATGCATAAGCAGATTTAAACCAAGAAGAAATACATTCGATTTCTACCATGGAGCCGAGGTATGTTCTTCTTGAATATTATTTTGATAATTTTAGCTTATCAAATAATGTAGCGTGTGTTATGGCAGCTTTTGAGACCTAATGGATGTCTGGATTAAGGTGTTAAAAATTAGGAGTAAGTAAATTAACTGGTTCAATGTTACATATTTTTTTTTTTTACTGAAAAGTGTAGTTGGAATAGTTGGTTGTAGAGATTTGGATTTAGGTGTGTTTGGAATTGGGGATTAGTCATGACGATTTTGTTTTTGTGTTGAAGGAGGCTAATTTCCCAAGTATATCTCCCAAATGGGACGACATAATTGGATGGCTACTCCTATTTGCTCTTCGTAATAATGCTAATGGTATTGTGGGTCGGCTCGTTGTGGCTGTGTCTTCTTATTATTTATGGCAAGAGAGGAACAGTCGTGTTCATGGAAAAGGTAAGAGGCGAGCATTGTTCTTGATGTAGTTCGTTTGAAACTTGCATCTATGCGGTTCGAGAATAGCATGGGAGTTGAGAAAATGAGGGAGACCTGGAAGATTTCGACTACTACAAGTAATGTAGGTTGATTGTAGGTTATCTAGGACTACTAGTGCAACGTGTTTTTTATTTTATTTTATGCAGTTCGTTAGTCCTCGGTTGATTTAGTGGTTGGCGTGTTTTTGAGCTTGTTCAAAAAACGTTATTTGTCATTCTTTTTCAAGAGTGATTCACTACCCCTCTTCTTGTACGCAAACAAATTTTCATTTAATATATTTACCAGGTATAAACCCTTTACCCAAAAAAGAAGAGCGCTTGCACTGGTAAAATCCCACTTTCCTGAGGCTGGGTATGTATTTGACACATAAGATATAATGTTATTTCTATTGGTGTATAACACCTTCTATTCATAACGTACTTCTAAACAAGTTGTCTAAGAGAGGATGGGAGTTTGTGGTTGTGATTTTATAGCAAATATATGTCATTTGGTTCATGTACACAAAAGAACATGGACGCGAAGACCGAAGTTTGTTGCTAATAAATTGTCCGGCAGGTTAAACTAAGCCTACAAAAGTATTGGAAATAAGCTTATACCAAAAAAAAAATAATAATAAATAAATAAATAAAAACTTTTCTCTCCTGTAACAGAATTTCCCGCCCTTTCTTCCATTAAAATTACCACTAAAAGCACCTTTTCCTACACTAATACATGATTTTCAATTCTGATCCGACCATTAGATTCGTCTAATCATTGCGCACACAATGAATAGAGTTAATTTTGTTTTTCATCAATTTTGTGAAATCCCTCAATTTGCTTGATTTTAGGTTTTACATCTTTTTTTACGATTTGCTAGTTGTTAGTGAATATATTGAAAATGTCACACAAAAAGAGGCAGTTGAAACATAAAATCAAGGTTCGAGTCAAATTTAGTGATTCTATCGGTAATTTGGGGAAGAATAGAGAATGTGATGAAAGTATTGATACAATTGTCCAAAATGGGGAAAGCATGGCCTGTTTGATATAATTGTCCAAAATGGTGTGTAGTTTTTTAAGTTCAGAAATGAGGAAGGCATGAGTTATGTCCTAGAAACTGGACCATGGATGGTAGGGTGCAGACCTCTGTTAGTACAAAGATGGGACCCTAACATTTGTATAGACATAACTGATCCTGTTAAGCTGCCAATTTGGGTGAAGTTGTATAATATGCCTATGGAAGCTTGGAGTATTAAAGGTGTTAGTGCTTTTGCTAGTAGTCTAGGGAGACCCATTATCATGGATAAGGTTACTGCTAGGATGTGTCATGTCAGTGAACATATGGAGGGCGGAGATTCTAGCCTTGCAAGATCCATAACCTCTCATCTATGTATTGATATATCAGTGTACATTGTCTTAGTACAAATTGCAGTATTCTACGCTGCAAGCCTGCAAGTAGCTATTTGTTAAACACACTTTCTTTAGGCAATCTTTGTATGAATCATTGTTACCCTTTGCGAAACATCAATAGTTTGGATTACGTCAAGCGGACTCAAACTCTGTTGCTTGCTGAGTTTTTTGGTAGGACTCATGAGGGCGACACGTCTATCAATTTGGGTAATTCTGGTGACTCGCTTGCACTGGCACCTTGTGATGATTAAGATGTATAATAGTACGACAAAGTTGTCACCCTGTCTCTTGATTTCACTAGAAATGTTGTACCAAGAGTTGTCTCAATCCATTTAGTTATAACTGAGTTTGTTTAATCTCTGACGGGTCAAAATGATAAAAGAAAGTCGCCTTTTTACCAGTCACCCAACCCGTCTAATCCACCCATTATAAATCTATATCGAGGCATACAACAAGGAACCCATGTTAATATCTTGATGCCTTGTTCTTATAATTAACACAAACGATCACACATATGAAGCTTGCAGCAAATTTAGATGGAAGGAATTGAAGCAAATGAACGTACGGTAACAATAGCTGCGTTATCTCTTTTATAAAACGGTTCAGATACGATGAGTTCAGAAATAAACCTGTTGCGATAGAGAGAGCATATGACTAGAGGGTTAGGTAAGGGGGTTCTTTCCAGAAGATTATCTTAACCCTTTCCTTCTTATTGGTCTTTTTACCTATATAAATCGGCCCATTTAAAAAACACATCTTAAAATGACTTACCAGTACTCATTTGGACCCATCCATTTAAAATTTTTGGTCTTTGACTTACCGTTATATTCTTTCTATCATTTCCTTATATTAAAAACATTTAATTTATTGTACAAAATATAGAGTAAATACTCTTTTTTAAATACAAAAACCAATCAAATTTCTTATACTGTCTAATTTTTGTGAAATGTTGTAAGGAATTTGATAAAAGTATCATTTAGAATTGTCTTCAAATGCATCAATCACTTGTAACTAAAATAAGAATATCTAATAAATATAGGCATTGTACTTACGGTCAGGTTACGTAAGTTGAGGCGGATCGGTTGAACGTTTCTATTATCACATATTCTAATTTGAATATCTAGTTAGCAGTTTCTATTGCTCAATGGAAATTAAGAATGATTAGTATAGATAGATAGAAGATTACTAAATATTTAGTTATACAAACACATGGACAATCTTTGTAAATGAAGATTTTGGACTAAACATTATTTTAAAGTAATATACTAAAAAGTCAAGAGTATTATATTCATTTTCAGACACAGGGAGATTTGATAGGAATATTCTAGACATATTTGATCCTCATTCTCTATAGTATATAACAAGAAGAGTTCACTTCTTTAATCTATATGGGATGTAAGGTTGAATAGGCTTTTATGTGTACCTCATATAGAGGCGTTTGTATTATGAAGCCACACTTAATGTTAGAGTTTATCACTGATTTCATATGGATTTACTCTCGTATGTTGGTTCTTTGATGTTTCGTTAATTAAAGTTGTGGAAAAAAATGGTGATAATGCAATTCTTTCTTTGTTTCTTAAAATACATGCCATGAAGTTAATCAAGTAGTTTAGTTCAAGTGTTTTATTTGTTAATGTTGGTCCAAATAATTGAGAAAATCTTGATAAAATGAAGAACAAATTCATTAATAATGAAGAACAATAAATACAATATTTCTCAATACCAACTAGACTACATGATAACATCCTCAACTTTTTACTGGGATAATTTCAAGATATAATCCCCATTGAATGACAAATAAACTCTCATTGATCCAAGCTATGCTTATGTTTCAATGAGGATGATCCTATCAACTAATACTATGTATTATGGTTTGTTTAGGATCATACCTATCTCTATTACAATACAAACATTATATAGGAAAAGAATCTGAGCGTGTGATGATGGTGACATGTGGTCCCCATGTGGTCCATCTTCATTATATGAAACAAAGACTTGTCACATGGGGTGGTTGGTGTGAATTATCATCCACTATACGCCATGGTCCTCTTCATCTTCCTCTTTGAAAAGACCAAACATTATTTTGAATGTGTCATACAATATTCCCACTTCTTTGGTAAGGTCTTGACTTGTTTGACTTCTTCTCTGGAAGTTCCAACCCATATTTTTCATCAGATGTAGAGATAGCGTCTTCGTGATCACCGAGACATTTGTTAAAATCTCAATGTCACTAGTGTTGTTTGTAGCTCATATATTTTACTCAATCGACACCGTATCGATAAGTAAAGAGCACAAAACAACACTCACCGATTTCTTTATCGGTGAGTCACCACTATTTATTTAGTGAGTTAGGCTATTTTATTTTCAAAACTTGTTCGAGTGATTGGGTCAATTTATTGGACCCACGGTCTCCCCTATTGAATATACAAATAGCCTAAGGTGATTGGTAAAGGTGTAAGACGAGGGTTCAGTTGTTCGGTGACCTGGGTTCGTAACCTAGGTTCAGTCAGATGATCCTTTAAGTCTTAGTGACTGTGTTCGATGGATGAGGTTCAATAACCGAGTTCAAGTGGTCAATGATCGAGTTCATGACCTTGGGGTTCAATGACCGAGGGTTCACTTTGATGCTAAGAGGACCTGGTTCAATTTGATACATCAGTGTCCTCTCTCATTTGTCACTTGGCTTTCTCAGGATTACAACGAATGCATTTATCACTTTGTATTACAAACATACTACAAACATACTGATACAATATTATCCTGATAAATTTATCAGTCACCCTTGGGCTTTACCAGACTTTATGCTTGTATACTGACTGATTTAGTGACATATTTCAAATCAGGACTCGTTTGGTTTTTACCACTGCTCCCTTGAGTTGATTCGCCTATCATATGGTCACTGATCTTCATTGCCTTAACAGAAAAAAAAAGCATCACACCACATTCGTGTTCACTGAGCACTCATATATCCCATTCCCAACACTTGTCTTCATCAGTCCTTGATCCGCATCAGGTAGTGAGATCATCTTTGGTTTAGAGGCTAGATTGAGAGTTGTTTTGTGACTTGTTTCATGGGTTCAGGTTTTGTAAGTGGGATGTGAGGGTTCAGGGACTCGGTTTTGTTATTCAGGGTTAAGTCGGATTTGTTTTTTTTTTTGGTTTTATAAGCCTGATAAAACTACACCCTGACTTGCATTTCCATCATTCCTTGATGTACACCCCCAATATCTGATTTAAGTGACACCTCCCTGAGTCATATGCCTTATGCCTGGCTCGAATCACTTGATTTTAACAACTCAGTGTTAACACATTAATATCAGATGGTTTGGAGGTGGTGAATGGTTGAGGTTATGGGTAATGTTATCGGAGCTTAACGCTTAATCTCCCCCTTAAAAACTGGTTCATTGAAAGAAGTTTTTGAAGTTTAAGCATTTAAGTGAATGTTGTGATACCAGGTGGTTTAGCTATTTGAGCATAGCAACTCTCATCCTTGGTTCTTAACTCACAACTTGTACTCTTCATCACACCCTGATTTTTCAACCAACATACTTCGTGAGTCGACTACTCATCAGTCTCTTCCAATCAACTAGGCTTCGCCTGAAAGTAAAAATAACACACCCTGAATTTCTTCTCCGTATCAGGTAACAACTATACTAGCTGACTTTGTGTTTAACATCTTTGCATTCACTGATTGCTATAATCAGCCTGGTTTGCAACAACTCAGTCCGAAAACCAAATTCACATTCCCTGATGTTGCAACAACGACACACTTCTATCCTGACACAACCATCAGCTTCTATATTCACAAACCACAAATTCGACTTCAAAGGGAGTTCTCGTTTTCAAGCCCATGTTCAAGCTTAGCCTGAATCACCTACATACTCCATGATGTTGCAAAGACCTCAACTCGAAAATTTTATTCAGGTTGACCCGAAATGCCCATCGTCTACCTAACACCCACTGATGTACGCACCATACCATCTGAATCCATCTATTCACTGATCCGCATCAGTGATTCTTCAAGGTTCTTGTACAACCTATTGAATCATACCCACTTACCATCACAGTCGCCCCTTGTTAAGAGGCTCACCCAAAACACCATTTAATCTCCACCTATACTCATAAACCAAAAAAAAACCAATTATTTCATCGCAGCTTCGATTTGTATCATTCAATCAACGAATACAAAGTTACAACTCCATGCCTTCTTATCCACTTAGCAGCTATAATCCAAAAAACAACATCATCAACCCCGTATTCATCTGAGCTGCAACAGCAGCCGCCGTAAATGTAACATCATTGCCGGTGTTGGGTTTTGGTTAATTTTTGTGTCGTGGTATCAAGATTTGTCTCGATCAGTTTCTGGGTTTGTTGTTGTGGAGATAATTGTGAAGGTGATTTTTTGTATTAATTGTGTTGAATATCTGTTTTGGTTTTGTGTTAGTTTTTGTAGATGATAGATTGATGTGATTTTTTTTTTGGATCTCGTTTTTTTATTATTATCTGGGTTTGTGTTTGTGATGGTTGGATTGATAAAGATCGGTGTGGGTGTTGGTTTGTAAATCCAGATATATTTTTGTGGGTGTGGATCTGAGTTTATCATCTTTTTGATGATTTTTTTTGGAGAGAGGATTGTGATAGATCTGTTTTTTTTGTTGGTAGGGATAAGATTTTTGTGGTGGGGTATGTTTGTGACGGGTAAGTGTTGTTTATCTGATTATTTCAATCATCAATCAGTGGGTTATTTGGGTGGGTTTTGCCATTTTGTCAAATATTCAGTGTCTTCTCCCCTTCAAAAATTGCTATTACAGTAGCAGTTTTTGACGGTTTACACCAGAATTTTTTGACAATGAAGAATGTTATCATGAGTCATCAACGGATCTGGATCATGAGAATAATCCACCCGCTCTGATACCACTTGTTGGTCCAAATAATTGAGAAAATCTTGATAAAATGAAGAACAAATTCATTAATAATGAAGAACAATAAATACAAGATTTCACAATACCAACTAGACTACATGATAACATCCTCAACTTTTTACGGGGATAATTTCGGTATATTATCCCCATTGAATGACAAATAAACTCTCATTGATCCAAGCTATGCTTATGTTTCAATGAGAGGATGATCCTGCCAACTAATACTATGTATTATGGTTTGTTTATGATGCATACCTATCTCTATTACAATACAAACATTATATAGGAAAAGAATACAAAGACATGTGATGATGGTGACATGTGGTCCCCCATGTGGTCCATCTTCACTACATGTGGTCCCTCTTCAAACACATTGATACCAGATATCACTTCATCAGGGACCACATAATGAAAGGAGACATAGAGCTTCATTTCATCCCTACTGAATATCAACTTGCTGATATTTTCACCAAACCTTTGGATGAACCTACCTTCAGGAGACTGAAAGTTGAATTGGAAATGCTTGACATTGAAAGTCAGACATCTGAAAACCAATCTCAGTAAGTTATTTGAAATGGTTCATCTTCCCTGAACATCCAATATCATCCCCTCACTGAATGAGTAAGACTCACTCAGGGTCCCTGACATTAAGCATTGAATGAGTAACTAAATGCTCCAAGTATTAGTTACTTAAATGTCCTAGGTTGGTAATCCCACCAATTTATTATAGGAATATATGTCTTACTGTCAGGGGTCTCATCACTTACCTCATCCCACTTGGCATTAAATGCTTTCTCACATAAAATATCCTATGGATATTTTATTATCGCAAAAGTGCACTTTACCGTGCACTACAACTGCTCCCTTGAAATACGGATTTTATCGGGTAGTGGTGGGTGGCAATAAATGTGGAATTTCAAACGATTTCAAAACCGTCTTTACATATCCACGCTTATGCAAAATCACCCTCTCACCACTCTATAAATACCTCTTCTAAACCAAAACACACACACAAATTATTTTACAGAACAAAACTCGGTCAAAATCCTTTCTCAAATCCAAAAATTTGTGTGTTCTCAAAAAATCTTCAAACCTTCTTTTGGAAAACCCTCCTTGTAAACATTTACAAAAGTTTTTCATCACAAACTTGAGAGATCTAAAAACCTTGATTGTTCTAGTCAAAATACATTTTTTTCAAACCCTAAAATCATTCTAAATGGAAATGGCTAGAACACAATCTCTCCGTTTGCTTCTCGATGGGTAGGGATCTTACAAATGTTGAATTTAAAACTAATAATGTCATAGGCAATTTTGAATACCCCAAACTGTCCCACCTACAAAGACATTATGAAATTTTTATTTAACGCCCAACGAAAACAAAGATTTGTTCGTGTCCTCTATTGTTTACCAAATCTCCTCGGGGAGTTTTGGGCAACGACCAAGGCCTTTGACCCGACACCTCATCGATGAGAACAACCTCATACCTCTCGTGGAATATCTCATCGATTCGGTCTTCACGGGGCAACAACAATTCACCCCGGATTACAAAACGTTTTGCACTTCCACATGGTTGGATTATAACAAAGGAGTTTATGTCGCCCATCATGAACCCTCCATGTGAAGGATGGGTTAAAACAAATCATTTTAGATCCAACTTTTTGGACAAGACCCCATCACCAAAAGAACATTTCCGTAGCTTGGAGGATCCTATTCACTTTTGTGATTCAGTCCTCGGCGGGAACCACTCATCCATCGAACAAGTTAACTCTATTCAATTGATGATGGCATCGCTTGATGAATGGGGTCACTGTCGACATAGGGAGATCATTTACAAGTGATCTCGTAACCAAGATCTGAGCAAAACTAGGACGAAATACGTTTCGTATCCAAGGTTTGTCTCTTGCGCTTTACAAGTGTTACCGGGTTCAAATTATCCTCGGGAAGAAAAATTTGGTGCTTTACCGGGCATCCCGAGTCAATCAAATTTTCAAAAGACCCATCCCTTGTCACTCCTATTGAATTGACGGCCCATATGGTTGTCAGTAAACAACCGTAAGGAATCATTGTCTCAAACCCCGCTCCTAAAAAGAGAAAGGGAAGTCTCGGATCGGACTAAGACTAAACCTAAGTCTCAAGGCCCCGAGGCTTGAGGAACACAACCTAAAAGGCACAAAAGGCCCGAGACTAAACAGACACCCGATGACCAGCAACATCCACCCCTTGACAACGAAGGACACCGACATCACGGTCGGTGCCCTTGGTCACGCTTACTACTCCCCAAGATCCGTAGGAAATAAACAACCGGGTAGTAGGGGCGCCTTCCACAATGCCCGATGATGACATTAGCCAATCAAAGCCTTTGTGCGAGGGTACACCGATTGATCCCAAAGACTCGGGAAACAAACAACCCAATCGATAGGGATACAACAATCATGACTCGCTAAAGGCACTGAAAAACCCATCGGTGTCTCGGGGTCACTGGGGACAAAGACTCGGAGGAAAGAAACAACTCGCCGATCTGAACCCAAAACCAATCCCGACTCCCGAGAAGGCACGGAATCTCCCACCAAGGTCCGAGGGGTCCACGGAGACAAAGACTCGAGGGATCAATACCACCACGATATGGAACCCATCACCACCCCTTGTTAATCATTCTTTGAGATACTACAATCGATGATGAACTGCTGAAAGTGATTAAGTAATTTTATCGGCGGGGAAGAAAAGGAAGTCGAGGTTCAATCGAACAAGAGCCTCGACTTGATCCAAAGGAGCATCTTGAGTCACCATTTCAACCGAAGATAATGACTTAGACTCCTCATCATCCACTCGGAGAATTTAACTGCTTTGATAACATTCTTCCAATCATCGAAAGACAATGGTTCATTGGATCACTAGAGCCTCAAGAAAGCTGTATAATGGGGTTACCAAATTTTTGGGATCAACACACCGGCCGCCGCCACCACGCTAATCTTAGATCCGATGTGCTCACCTTCAATGAAAATGTTCATGAGCACGAGATCTTATGTACCAACATCTTCTTAGACCGGATGAAAACTCGTTAAGTTTCTCAAGCATCTTCAGACGTGTAGGGTTAAAATTGATGAAATAAGGGATCTCAAAGAAGACCCATCACTCAATGCCAAAGTCTTTGGAGGCCACTGAGGTGTATGTGAAAATTCACCGACTCACCGAACTAATAGAGATGCTCCATTCGCAAATGTTCGTGGTCTCAAAACTTCGATTCGGTCTCTTCGACCACGTGGACTCTTTGAACACTCGGTAGTCGCTTTGGCTCAGCCTCGTCTTCTATGGCCTCGGAATCTTGGTCCCGAATGACCGCATTGGAGATATCTCGAGCTAAGTTGGATGCAAAGGTCACCGGTATTCGAGCAGATACTTGATTAAGGCCATGATCACCGAAATTTATCAGCCTTCAAGGGTCAAGCACTCGGTCCCCTCGGTACCAACACCAAATCTTGCCTCATCAAGCTCCGTAGCAGTTGAGAGGAGAATCTTCAAGAAACTCCTCTTCACACCGAGGGGAGCAAACACCACCGCCTTTGCGGCTCCAACATCATCATCCGCACGGTCTCAAGAATACCCATCTCATCACTACCACCACAAACATCAACATCAACAACAACACTAATATCACAACACCAATCATGACAACAACACCACCCTTGGTTGCATCTTCTTCCTCAGGCCAGGACAAAGGCAAAGGCATAATGACAACAACTGAGCCTGAGAAGATTCCCTACAAAATCGGTGATACTGAATACCTCCTCACTCCTCAACAGCTAACCAAACATCTTGCTAAAGAAGAAAGAAGATTGAAACTAGCTGAGGAAGAGAAAAAGAATGAGAAGCACCGCAAAGGTTGTCGCCAAGAAGGCGAGAACATGGGATTAGATCCAAGCAAGCTCCAAAAGGGTCAGCAGACAAAGTTCAAGGATGCTCAGTCGCCGATGGCTGCAATGAGAAAGCGGTTTGAAGCAAAGAAAACGAAAGTCAAGTCACAGCAAGAACGAATTGATCATTACAAGCTGGACAATGACAAGCGAAGGAAGCTGAGAAAATCATCGATGTCAAAATCATTCCCAACTCCAAACCACTAGCAATGAATGTCTACAGGGGGGATGATAAGAGACATTTCGAGATTCATGATCCCTTAACTTTCATTGACTTTGGGATCATTGAACTCGATGAGCTTGGTCCAATTATTGAAAAGAAGCAAAATAAGGTGGTCAAGGAGTCATGAAGATGCTCAAGAAAAGATATGAAAGGTCGAGAGATGCACCACCCAATCGAATTCACCGCCTTGACCGCACCTTAAGGATCTCAACCACAAGCATCCACCGGCAAAAGGAAGAGAGTTGAGTTCCACACGAAATCAAAGTGCTGGATTAGAATGCAACAGGAGTCACTCAAGGTGTGAAATTTGTGAACTATCTAGTGATTGAAAAGCCTCAAAGAGGGCTATTTTCATTGATGTCTATGGAAACCCATCATTCCAAAGGTGGAGTGATATCGATCGAGCAGGAGTGGCTACAATGATCGACTATATTCGGTGGCCTCTCAAATTCGAGACTCGAGAATATCGTGTTCTGACTTGACTTAAATGCAAAGATAAGAGACCATCCCGACAGGAAACACTCATCACCAAGAAAGTTAAGCTTGAAGCACCGGGAATCCATTTGGTGACATCATTTTATTTTCTTGTACTAGTGATAGGAACCATGTAATGGGATCAATAAACGATGTATGTTTTGTTAAAATACTCGGTGTTCCTTACTATATTCATTAGTACATTCGATGTAAGAAGAAGCCATTTGCTCACTTACACCGATCAAACACTTAGGCTATTTGTATATCCAAATAGGGGAGACTGGGGTTCAAGAATACCCAAACCCTTAATCTAGGATTTAAGTAGAAAATAACCTAAGTGTTTAATCCGTTAAACACTATCAGTCACCGAGTGCATAGTCTCTCGGTGAGCCATCTTCGAGACACTCAAGACGAGCCAAAGAAGAAGCCTCTCCACCCGATGGCGGAGCTTAATGGGTGAAGACTAAGTCAAGAAGAAGATAGTGGATTCGGTGGTGATGACAATAACTTCATCAATCCCTAAGACTCTCTCCAACTGCTTACATCAAGACAAACGAAGGAAGAGATCAAGGCTATAAAGACGAAGAATGAGCGGGACTAGGCGGGAAAAGTTTACCCAGATATAACTAAGTCTCCAAATGTTTACCCGGATAAAACTAAGTCCCTATCTACTAAAGCCATATCTTCCCATTTATAGTAGCGGCGATACTAAAGGATTCTCTGTTAAGAAAAGAAGCCTCGCCACCTACTATAAATAGAAAGGTGAACGAAGAACCGAATATATCAATATTCGTGTTTGCTGTGATCTATGTTTTTGTCTTCTAGGTTAAAGTTAATATCCACACTTGTATAAATAGCATAAGAGAGTGAGTGAAAAGTTTAAGCTTGTGAATTGTAAAAAAACACACACACAAGCCATCTTTTCACTCCTCCAAATACAACTTTATCCTTGAGATAGCTCAGTGGGTTCTAAGAGTTGTGCTCAGACTTAGCCTGAGCTTAGAGAGGAGTCACCAACCTTTGTCATTTCAATCCCAAGTACTAATCCACAAGTACTTGGGTAATGTATTCTTTTAATTCATTTCTAATAAGAATATAAACGTTGAAAATTATAAGTGTGTTTTACTTACATTACTTTCAATCATTATTCACTATTAACTTGTTTTATTTACTTAAACTGTTTTATAAGATAGTGAATAGGGAACAACAGTTAACTATATTGACCTTCGCTAAACGTCAAAATTTTCTAATTAATAAAATGGTAAATATTATATGTGTTACTCATTAAGTAGCCCTTTGCTAAACGTGAATAATTCTTTTTGGGAAAAGGGATTTTTCCATGGTAATTTATTAGTCTAGAAAACAGTTAAGTATAACGAATGTGGGTGAATCTCACATCTTAGCCCAAAACTAGACGAAAACAAATGCATCAAGTGTGCTTCAAACCTAACCTATCATAATTAGAATGACATGTCACACTTGTAAGGCCCAATTATAAATGATATTTAAGTTGACCACGAAGACTAATATCAAAAGCATTAGCAAAACGCACTTGAATATCAGTCAAACCACGATCAACAAATTCATCATCCTATAGATCTTCATAACAATCTTCCTTCCATTGTTCATACAAGCTTTTATGTCCCCCTCCACTGCCACTTTTAGAAGCTTTGTTAACATTTGAGCTCGTAGAAGTCATAAAAGTGGCAGTTTCAACGTAAACCTCTAACACTTCATCATCACTATCACTATTATATGGATCGACAACCACTAGCACAGGCTTCTCATCAAGCATATGACTTTCCTGTTCATTAATCTTTGCAACCAAAGATGTACACTACTACAAAAAAAGGTCTTTTAGACCGGTCCAAAATGGCTTTTAGACCGGTTACACAAAGGGTCTAAAAGAGGGAGGTTCAAAAGGCTTTTAACATTAAGACCGGTCTAAGCACTCGTCCAAAAGAGGGGTTTAAAGACTGGTTCTTGTGCATCTCAAGACCGGTTCCTCAACCGGTCTAAAAGAGTTTTTTAAACCCGTTGTTATTATATAAATGCGTTGTTTGAGACTGCTTTATTAAATAACTCCAATAAACTTTATAAGCAGTTTCAATAAGCAATCCCAAACACCCACTACATGCATAAACACAACAGAAATCACAAACACTCTATTTCAAATATAGCAGCAGTTTAATTAAGCATTCCCAAACAACCCTTATCCGCTAAATAGGCAATTTTCACTACTAACCAAGGTCTGGTCGTGAAAATGCGATGGACTGTCCGGACTTCCCACCAACCCCGCACTACCCTTCTCATCATCATCGATTTGAAAAATCATGACTGCGTGTAGCTCTAGAAGCCTCTTCGGATATTCAAATCTTTCTTTGTAGAGAATGGTGAACCGATGCAGCTCCAAAGAGGCCGCCAAGATATCGTGATAAGTTTGCCTTAATGATTCCGAAAACTTTGAAACATTGCATATGGCGATGACGAATCCACGCCACCCCTTTGCCGAGATTGTTGTTCTTGATGATGTTGTTGTTTCTTGTCATTTGAGTTGCCGCTAGGAGCATTAGACATGGCGGCTGAGCATTCATCCGAGCAAAATTCGCGAGTGAACCGGCATGGCAAAATTATGACCATAAACGCTCATTGTGGAAGTTCCTCTTGATACTCTACTATCGCAATCGAAGGGTTGAGCGAAATAATTCCACCTAATACATAAATATGTAATTTTAACCTCCGCATTTCAAGATAATCGTTATCCGTGGTCTATTTAGAGACATGTAAATAGTGAAACAAGACGAGAACCTTATCTCGGATGATGTTTGAGTCCAACTACTTTTCTCATCACATTGAAGAAAGTATTTGGCGAGCTCTGTTAATTCTTCCAAATACTTTTTCTCACTGCGCTTTTCTAGAAGACAGACAAGCCTCTGAATATCTAGTTCTGCGTCTTCATAGTGTCTTATCTTCTCATGTAAATTGGCTCTTCTAGATATTGCCTATGAACATAGCCATGTCATCAATCTATTATTCGCAAGCTTAATATCCACAAAACAGAACCATGTTGATGCTTATATTAAGTAATAAGGAACTGCACATAAATCTTTAGTACCACATAATACTTTCTCACCAGATCAGACCTTGAGTGAAAAAGGTTCTAGACCTTGAGTGAAAAAGGTTCTGGCCAGAATTCGGGTTCCGATAGCTCCATTAGGTAGGAGTTCAAATGCCCGAAAGCAAGAGTACAACCTTCCACAAAACATAGAAAAATAATCAGTTTAACACTTGTCTTTATTAAGAGTTATACTTTCGTTTTTGCGTAACATACCGAGTCAAACCCATACCAAAGGCGAACTTGGCAAGAGCTTTGAAGCGTATGAACGAATGCTCTAAGCCAATCTCCAATAGTCAGCAGCAATGAGATAAAAGTCAAAGATCGGAACTTTTTGGCAATAACGTCAAGTCACAGAAGTAAATGATTAAACTTTTAGTATACATTGCCATAATCTTACATATAGAGTATAAAAGATGCATAAAGCGATGAACTTACCGAGAAAAGGATACCTCATTCAGTTAGAACTTTAACAACCATAAGATTTCTAATCAATCAATATTGATTAAGCACGACACCGCAAAAAGCTAATGTCTACGGTTTGAGATATAAAACCGTTTTCCTCCAAGAAATGAGGAACATAACAAAGGTGTTCCAACAGATAAGTTTGCAGCCATGTGAAAACTGTAGTGTATCCTGTGACTAGTGGAAAATGCTGGCGTATGCAGTAGGTGTGGAGAGTGATGACTGGATCTTATTATGGTCGGTTTAATGATAAGGTCATCGCACTGCAAAGAAAAAATATATTAAAGAGATGGTTACACCATACTCTAATAACAAGCCTCAGTTTATGTTTATTAAAACAATCACCGAATTTAGTCGATATCCCTATGACCATTGAGCACACATTAATTATTACTTATAAGCAATTTTAGAAACTAGACAAATAAACACCATTTCCTACTCTACACTTAGGACAATAAGGTCATTCAGTTTCTGTTTCATACAAAGGGTAGCCTAAGACATGCATGTACTAATTAATTCTTAATTTGTAAAGGCTTCAACTAAGAATGTGTTTAAGCCATATTGGTTAAACGGAGCACATCTTACTTCTAAAGTATAAATACTGATCAGTTTATTTTGAATAAGCACCTTGGTTTAACCTATTTAACATATGAATCTCTATGTAAAGCCGATATGTAACTTTATTGAATATCTATTCCAAAAAGCTAAAAGCAAAACTTGCGTAAACAATTGGAACCCGTGTTCTATCTGTAGTTACCTTTAACTTAAGATAACCAATAATAAAAATTATTGCAAGTTTTAACTTTATGTGATAAAACAAGTTTAATTCCAACTTTTAGCATGCAAATGAGATAATTAAGTATGTAAGAACACAGAGAGAGGAACAAGAGAGTAAATTATACAACTTTATCAATGGTAAAGTCAGCCGTGACTCAAGAGTCTTGATATGGATATCCACTATTGGCTTGGAACTTTCACTAGTAACGTTGCTTGTGCTCACATGTTCATCCAACATTGATAAAATATATCTGCAATAAGACACAAAATACATCATCAAAACAATACTCACACTACACATCTTAAAATCACCAAAAGTCTATAGATCATTCATCATATTCTCACCTGAATACCACAGTAAACTTCATCAAGCAACTAAACACGTACGTAAATTTGCGAGATTTTTCACTTAGGGTCATTTTACTCACGCGTCTAGCCTTCTAACTACAAACTTTTTTTGTATCGATGCGAAACATATGTCGAAGTGCTAAATTACTACCAATGATTCTAACCAAATGACCACTATCAAGAGTCGAACCACAAAAAATTCATGTCAGAGACTCGTTTTTTCCTTGTTACTTAGCTAAATCCAATTCCTATTATCATGATATTGTATGGAATTGAAAAATTACAATTGCTGAAACATTTTTTGACCTTGATGTAGTACCAACACCTTTTACACCAGTAGTATGGTTTTTAGACAGGCTAGTATCATTTGCGTTAGAATTACCACTGTTGAGACCAGCCACATTAAAATTAGAGGTCGCTCTAAGTCTATATTGTAGCTTGGAACCCATGTTTATACCTGTTTTACCACCTCCTTTCACACCACCATTTTCACCATTATTTCGTTTGCCTACCATTGGAAGCCATCATTAGTTTTTTCGACCCTAGGGCTGAGATAGTAACATTCTTGGGGCATTGATCAATGATGTGGCCAAATAACTTACATACGTCACACCGAGGAGGTTTTCAAACCCTTTTTTTGGTGAATCCCGAACCATTAAGCAATGGTATAGCCATCGTAATATTCTTCTTTAGCACATCAGCTAAACATCGATAGTTTTTGATTAGGTAAACCGAACTAAAACTCCGGGGTTTCATGAGTTTTTTAGTAGGACTCACGAGGTTGCACATCTATTCACTTTGGATAATTGCAGTGACACACATTCATTAAACTTTCGATTTAGCCATTATATGTATTTTAGAAAATGCAAGTCGTATTCAAAAAGTAATAATAATGCAAGTCAACAAAAACTGAACAAAAAAAGAAAATATTTCACATAGTTTGTAGTTTTCAAGCTTGATGACTCGTATTTTAACCATAATAAACTCAGTCACAGTATTACAGGACTTCTTTTAAAAAGCACACACGTGTACAAGTGATCAAGCAAAGCGCATTGCAAACGTTATTCTTTACAATGATCCACTCAACAAAAAGTTCTAAGTTCGTGCTTCTATCAGTCTATGAATGAATATCTAAAAGAACACAATCATACATGGCTACACGTTGATGATGACAACATAACAACAAGAAGAAGCAGCCTCTTGAGTGCACTGTAACTAGCATTTTGCAATCAGCACAAAAAACAAAATAGTTGCTTCCTGAGACGACATTATGCGGCTTTTGTGTCGTGTCTTCAATGTATACAACCGGGTTTTTGTCACATCTCGAGTTTGTGTATCCGTCCCGAAAACCCAAAATTGCAAGCTTCTTTCTTTTGAAATGAGTAAACCCACTAACCTTTACAATCATTGGCTTCAGTCCCTAACTTTTAGCAACTCTTCACACATGTTCAGCAGTATACTTAAATAACTTTAGGTCTTCCTTCTTTGCTAAAGATCCAGCAGATGCCCCCATTTTCTTGTTTCCTTTTGAATCTGTCACAGTGACAAACTTGTTGTTGCGCATAATTTTAACATGAAAGATATATGTGGTTTGGGCCCGTTGTTCATACCTCTTGTTTCCTATGGACCAACGGAATGTATCTGCTTGTCCTAAACCAAATGTTGATGCCCAATCTTCCCAAGAATTCAGACCTACCATTATGAAGAACACGCAAATTGAATATATGTAGTTTTCTAAAGAACAGACGTTGAATCAATTAAATATGACAAACAAAACATATGGTAAATAGTCGCAGGCATTTGGATGCATATCCAACACGCCTGAATTTATCATGAATACAACTTTGATCTATGTTTCTGTAAAAACGTAGTTTTGGTTCTTGACAATACAAAAATTTGGGGGAAATTACTATAGTTTTAAGTGATACTGTCCACAAAATAAAAACTAAGATAAATTACAATCATCAATTACTGTAACATTGTCATAAATTAATACCATCGAAGTGAAGTTACTTTTCCACCATCTCAAGTATAAACATTTACAATGTTTGCCTTTTCAAACCATCTATCCTTCTTGTTTTCTCTTTTTTTCCAACCTTTACCAAATTCAAACATATGTAACTAACACGATATAGCCGATGAACAACCCCCAATTGACTAAAAATCATCGCCGCACCTACTGCATCATACATCTATGTAGTTCTCCTGTTTAAACATTTTACGAATCATATTATACATTCGGCTTATTACAATTTATACTTGCAATAAATACACAAACACAGAAATCAATTGTCATGGGTCAAAATAAGGAAGTCAACAATAAAAGTCAAACCCACATCAACAACAAGCAACACCATCAACCTCAAATTTCCTAATTGGCATTTCCCCAAACATCTTTTGTGCACTATAATCCTTTTCATTTTTTACTTGATAATATCCATCATATACTACAAAATCTTCCAATTCATCATCAAGATTCAAATTAAAACTTCAACTTTTAACACTATTACAAGAAAATTGCGTTTTCTCATCAAACTTGTTGTTGATGTGGACTTTTATTGTTGACTTCCAATTCAAAATACCCAATTCATATAAATAAACAGAGTTAATTACGCAAATAAAAAACATAAATTGAACGACTTACCTGAAAACAGATCATGTGGATGGCGTCGAAAATTAACTTATAAAGGTGTTCAAAAAGGAGTTCAGCCTGTTGTGGATATTATACTTCCCACCCCAACCACTAATTGCATATAGCTTTGGAGTAGACAAATCTCCCTTGGTGAAAACCGTCATTTCTGGACAACTATAAATTTGCAAGGTATCCAATGATGGAAATTCAAAAGCTTCCTTTCCTAACCAAAATCCCTCCAGACTTGAAAGATAACTAAGTTTCAAGGACTTTAGACCAGGGAACACCACAATAGCATTCTCTATGGCATCACATTCTTCTTCTTCTCCCTTCACAATTACCTTCATTCGTCCACACTCACTTATATGTAGTTCCTGGAGTTGCAATAGACTACCAACCATGGGACATGTAAATACATATTCTAAACTGTAACAGCAACGAATAGAGAGTCGTGTTAGGTTTGGAAACTTTAATACTGTCCCCTGCTTGCTCTTCCATATATACTTGAGACCATCTAAATACTCCAAGTCCACTTGTCTCAAGTTTGGAATTTCAGCGTCAGTTTGTGAATCAAATATCTGCTCAATGTCCCGACATCTACTACAATTGACAGTTTCAAGATTTTGCAGTTGTGAAACTTCATCAGATGAAAAAAGAGTCTGTCTACCACTGGGATCATAATTCACATCTATTTCGATCAAACTATGATAAGACCAAGGCAACCGTTCCATAGTAGTAGGGCGGTATGAGCTTCTACTTTCATAACTCGGTAATTGGGCCTACAAGGTAAAAAAACCACAAGCTTATGTCACAGATAATTGTACATATAAGTTGGTTCAATGATAAAAAAACACTTCATATGCGAGTAAAATAAGCCAAAAGGCTCTACATGATTGTACAACCGTTGGGTTTTGGGAATCACATACATAACCAAACCGTTGATATTTGCTAATCATATTAATTTCGATCCAATAACACGCTGTAATTTTGATGAAGAATACAATTATTAATAAGGTTCATTGACTACTTGAAGTTTATGCACTGTTTCAAATATTAAGTTATACACACAAGGCCTGAGTCTAGAAAAGAAACTCACATGGGAAGGTTTTTTATTTATTTTTATTTAAAACAGAATAATACCTTATGTGAGTTGGAGGTCACATGAAAGTTAAGGCCGCATTCAACACTATGTTTGCCTAAGCTTGTATTTATGAAGTTAAGCTTTGGAGCTGTAGACCGTCCATAAGTGAACATCGTTATTTGTGGGCATTCACTGATTTCAACCTTTTCCAATGCTGGCCATCTGAATTCATTCTTTCCCAAGAAGAAGCCCACAAAGTTTGGCAGATCGACTAGTATAAGGGACTTCAAACAAGGAAAGTCCACCACAACCGATGCCATTGTCTGCTCTCCATTTTCTTCCTTAACAATAACTTCCATTGCCTTGCAATCCCTTACCTCTAACTCTTCGAGTTGCATGAGGCTTTGAAGAGTAGAAAATGTGAATATATGTTCCAAAAGGTTGCACCCTTTAATTTTCAAGATCTTTAGTTTTGGAAGTTCGAGCATCGTAATATACTCTAGCCTTAGAAGTGACTTTCCAGTATCAGTATCACTATTGTTGTTGATCTCTTGAGTTTCGAACACCTCTGTCATTGATTTACAATCTTCTATTTTCAGCACCTGAAGCTTTTGCATTTGTCCTACAGCATACCATGGAACCACACTTGACAATGCATCACATCTGTATATACGTATCTCTCTAGCGTATTGGCATAAGGACCAAGAAGATAACTGAAAAAAAACGAGAATTTAATTATAAAATTAACAGAGCTAATAATAATAAAAAAAAAGTAAAGTAATGCCCAACGCCGTCTTCCACGGGTTATGGGTACCAATCACCGCTTCCGGTGTATGGGGAGGTTAAGATGTGAGCGACCTTTACCCCTACCTAAGGTAGAGGGATGCTTCGGTTCTACCAAATGTAGAAAGGACCTCCGGCCTTTTGTGGGAGTGAGGATCGAACCCCTGACCTCTCGGTTGAGAGGCAAGAGGTTTACCAACTGATCCAACCCTACTTGTTTTTAACAGAGCTAATAATATTAACAAAATTAACCAACCTTTATTTTAGTCACTAAATATATAGGAAACATACCTTAAGCTGGTCATGAATATCAGTAGATATACCATTGGCACTACCACCAATGCACTTGAGCTTTTCGAGTCTAAACAGGGAAAGAATGTCTAAATGAGGGAAGAGACTGGTGTTTTTAGGCTATCAGTAGACTGGTCTCTGTTTAAAACAACCTCTTCAATACCATCACAACACGATATATGAACTTCCTTTAGGTTGGAAAGAAGTCTCGCCATGAGAGGTGAAAACAAGTACTTGATGCTGTTGCAATCGTACATTGTTATGGTTGTGAGGTTATGGAATGAGGACTGTGACTCTGGTTTTTGAAGAATTAAGAATTCATTCCAATCGCACTTCCACACATGACTCATCCACTCCAATTGATATAAAACTAAATTTTCAAGATAGGGGAGTATTGGTGGTTGTTGAGTATTGTGAGGTGATTCTTTACTACTTGGACTCATTATCTCAAAGACCACCTCCACATCTTTATAGTCCCGCAAATCAAGTTCATGAATGTGATGGAAAGTGGGAAATAGAGAAGATGGGAGTGCAACTTTAGAAATACCATCATCATTCACTTCCTCCCTCAATGTGGGTATAACATTAATCTGCATATTACAACCACAAATATTATAATTTTTAGAAAAGAAATAAAAAATAAAAAAGCAATCTAAGGAATATTTGAGTGCGACAAATGATCCCGGGTAAATGTGCGACAAAAGATGAGGGAATATTTGGCATTGTAACCTTGGTGTTTGTGGAGGTGTTATTCTTTTGGACGATAGGTGTCTTTTCGGTTTATCGGGTTTTGATTTATGTTTAGTTGTAATTTGACATTAGGTGTTCTTTGTTTTTATTATAAGCTCCATTTATAACGTTTGGTGTAGTGAGATTGTAGGTTTATTGTTAGGTGGGATTTTTCAAGCGAGCTTCTTTGTATTCATGTTTGTATCTTGTAATTTTTTTTTCGTTATATATATATATATATATATATATATATATATATATATATATATATATATATATATATATTAAGTTGTTTAGAAAAGGAAAATCTTGATAACTGAAAAAGAAAAATAGTAAATTACAAAAATGGTCCTTATATTATGACATAAAAAATCACAATTGTTAACAAAAATACACACAATTTTAATCTTAATTCACACGTAGCTACAAAACATGTAATTCATAAAAACTCATTTTCAATACAATATAACTAGAATTGTACTAAATTACTTATGAGTGGTGGCTTTTTATTTTAAAAGTAAGCAAGATATTATGGTTTTCACAAGAGTTTTAAGATGTTTGCCCCTTATAGAAAAGTTTACATTGTTGCACACAATTACAAGGTATGCAATTATGAATGTACACGACGAAAAGCTGAAAAGGGGTTAGATAAAAGTTTAAAAAATTAAAAGTATCTAAAATCACTATTTTATCCTTACGTGGACAACAGATGCACCATGTTAGTGGTGTATTTTAACGCATGCTAGAGCTGAGGAACAAAAGTGTAAATAGTTTCAAAATTAAGAACTATAGTTTCATGTAAAATTTATGAAATTCCATAAAATTTATGATAGTAATATGCTATTTTATGTTAGTTTATTCAAAATGTATGGAAACCTTTACTTCTAATATTATATTATTTTTTTCTCTGAAAAAATAATAAATAAACCTTTACTTCTAATAAATATCGTTGGATACCTCTTCACTTTTTCTGCCGCATCCAACAATTTCAACTTTTTTAAGTGCTCTCATATCCAAATTGGTTGTGGCAGGTGTGATTAAATTTTCAAAACTCTCACAATCAAAAATACGTATGCTTTCAACAGCTTCAAATCCATGAATCAAGTTATTTCCAGCATCTTGTATCCTCCACACCTCTCTAAGCTTCCCTAATCCATACAAGTCAATCCTTCTCAACCTGCTGCTAACTTTATCCATTTCACCAACACATCCCATGTCGATGTCGAATATCACTTCAACAGAAGCACAACCTGTAACTGTAAGCTCTTCTAGATTATTGAATAATGGCATTGGATTGATTGGGAGAAGATTCACAAGACTATTACATCCGAGCACTTTAATGCTTCTCAAGCTGCTGCTACAAACCTGTTCCTCACTTTTACCGGCACGTCCCAAGTCAGTGTTAAATAACACTTCAATGGAACCACAACTTTCAACTTTAAGCTCTTCTAGATGATTGAATAATGGCATTGGATTGCTTGGGAGAAGATTCACAAGACTATCACATCTATCCACTATAATGCTTCTCAAGCTGCTGCTACAAACCTGTTCTTCACTTTTACAAGCACGTCCCAAGTCAATGTCAAATAACACTTGAATGGAACCACACCTTTCGACGTTAAGCTCTTGTAGATTATTCAAAAATGGAAATGGATTGGACGAAAAAAGCTTCACAAGACTATCACATCTCTTCACTTTAACGCTTCTCAAGCTGCTGCTAAGTTGCTTGATTTCACCAAAATCCATGTTGAACAAGACTTTAATGGAACCACAATCCTCGACCGTATGCTCTCTCAATGGGCAAAGATTATTAATACTAATCTGAGGAGGCCATATCTCCTTCAAATTCTCCATATCAGAAACAACCAGTTTCTCCAGCTTATTAGGAGCCGCATCCTGTAAAAAAGGATTGTTATTAAAACACTTCTAGTTGAAGATTGTTAATCTGCATATCACAACCACAAATGTTATAATTAGTAATAATTACTATTGACAAAATCTGAATATAACTGCAACAAATTTTTAAAAATATTTTATAATTTTTTTTAAGAAATCTAAATGATTTTCGATATATTATTTGATATATTATGCATCTCAAACTACTGCTACAAACCTGCTCTTCATATCTACCAGCACGTCCCGAGTCAATTTCAAATAACACTTGAATGGAACGACAACTTCTAACTTCAAGCTCTTGTAAATTATTGAAGAAAGGAAACGGATTACATGAAAAAAGCTTCACAAGACTATCACATTCTTTCACTTGAATGCTTCTCAATCTGCTGCTACAAACCTGCTCTCCAATATTACCATGACATCCCATGTCGATGTCGAATATCACTTCAATAGAAGCACACTCAAATACTTCAAGCTCTTCTAGATGATTGAATAATGGAATTGGATTTCTTGGGAGAAGATTCACGAGACTATTACATTCTTCCACTACAATGCTTCTCAAGCCGCTGGTACAAACTTGCTCTCCAATATTACCTGTACGTCCCGAGTCAATGTCAAATAACACTTTAATGGAACGACACCTTCTAACTTCAAGCTCTTGTAAATTATTGAAGGAAGGAAGCGGGTTGCATGAAAAAGCTTCACGAGACTATTGCATCCATCCACTTTGATGCTTCTCAAGCTGCTGCTAAGTTGCTCGATTTCACCAAAATCCATGTTGAGCAAGACTTCAATGGAATCACAATCCTTGACGAACAACTTCTCCAGCTTAGGAGTCGCATCCTGCAATGTAAAAAAAGATTTGTTTATTCATTAGATACCCGACTGTTATTGAAACACTTTCAGTTGAAGATCGTTAATATCAGTATACTAATACAAAGCATATACTTACCTCTTTGTTCAAGAAAGAGTGCGTGGGGGATATATTACTCGACACAAAAGATGTTGCACTATCGGTATAAATGCTTGTAAGACTCTGAAGGCCTTCAAGTTGCAATTCCATGAGACGTGGCAACTTAATTACATTGACGTTATTGCTGAAACTCAATAGCTTTGGTAGGTCAGCCAACCTGAGATACTTTAAGTTGGGAAACTTAATTATATCTGATCCATTATTCTCAGTATGTATGACAGCTTCCATAGCATCACAGTTGGAAATTTCCAGATACTCGAGGTTTGACAAAGTTGTTGCAACACTCGGTGTGAAAAGGTATTTCAACTCTGCACATTCTGAAACCACAAGGATTCTCAAATTGTGAAACGAAGAGTCTCGAGGAGGATGCGGGAATTCGACATAAACATCTTCAAGAGTATGCATATCATTCACTTGTAGATAAAGTGCATTTGTTCTCCTAAACAGCTCGTTGATTTTAGATTTCAGTAGTTCTTCTCTGTTGGTGATCAGCTTCAAGCTGTTTTCATATGAGTGCATGTCAACTTGATCTGTCTGCATGTGGTCTCTAACTTCTCTAAAAGAACATCCAACTGAGAGCTTGAATCTTTGAAGTTTCTCATAAGACATGTTCTTCATATGAGCATAGTTACCAATAAATTCAAATTCTAATGCACTTAGTTTCTCTGAACGCTCTGCAAATTCTCTACTGTTGTTGTCTGTGAAGCAGCATTCTTTTTTATAATAAGGTATCAGATAAAGCTCTTCAAGTTTCACCAAGTTTTTGAAGACACCATCATCTATAACAAGATTAGAACAACCTGTTACATCCAGTAGTCGTAGCTTCTTCAAATTTCCGAATGTGGAAGGTAGGATTGTAATGCCAGAGTTAGCAAAGCTAAGAACTTCCAGATTCGAAAGATTTCCAATACAAGTTAAATCAAACATCAACGAGCATTCATTGAGACAAAGAGTTCGAAGGTTGGTGGAGCACTGAAAAGATGTGGGAACTAATGGATACTTTAACTTCTCAAATGCTACAACTTGAAGCTTTTCCATTCCTACATAAAAGTCTCGAGGAAACCTCAGCAACTCATCTCCTTGCATAAGTTTCAAAAGTGAAAGGTTTGGAAACTGAAATTCACTAGGAAACTCAGACATGCCTTTGCATGTTAACGAAAGTTGCTTGCAAGATTGGCTCATACTATTAGCTTCACTCCAATTTGAGAAATCATCTTCATGGTGAATGATCCAACATCCATCCTCACCACCTTTAGAAACAGTATTTACCACAAATGCAAGCACAAGATCATGCAATTTCACAAAAATCACTGTCATGACTATCTCCATCCATCAACAAGTATGCATCTTTGAGGTTGCTCACACTAGTTTCTATGCTGTATCTAGCTTCTTCCATATGAACTTTGTTTAAAATTTTTAATCCCCATGCATATCTTGCGAGATCTTCTATGGGGATGTTAGAGTCCTCGGGAACAAGCCACAAAGCAGGAAAATCGCTTTATCCACTTCTCGTGCTAAATTATTGTAGCTTATCTCAACAATCTCGTGCACGCTCTTATCAAGTTCGTATTTCTTCAAACACTTGAGAGTATCTCGCCATACCTTTTTCTTTTGACCCTTTTGACATTTAAGAGTTCCGGCAATAAGTTTGATGGCAAGGGGCAAACAGCCACATTTTCTGACAATGTCACATCCTAGTTCATAGAGCTCAGAATCATCTTTGGCTGAATTCCTGCGAATCGAAAAAGAAATCTTGTGCTTCCTCTTCCTCCAAGACACCAACTTCAACTACTTCAAAAGCAGAATCAGCATCAACATCAGCTGCGATCTGTTGGCAAACTTTTACATCCCGTGATGTGAGCAACAACTTAATTCCATTTGGCAAAGGACTCGTTAATCCGATATCTTCAAGTTTAATCTTGCTCTTCCCCACACATCGTCCAGTATAACCAGAGTATTTTCTTTACGCTCTGAAAATACTTCAAATCTTTTGGAAAGATAAGTTGCCATTAGATCAGTTTCGGTTAGAGGTTCGCCTGTCTGCACTGCTATAATTTTCTGGATGGCAAGCAAGTTGGGAGTATTCCCAATAACTACATCCACAATCCAATTAAACATCTTTTCATTTTTTGCAACCTCTTTCAGTTTTTTCATCAGTGTGGTTTTCCCCACGCCACCCATTCCACACAAGGCTATCACTCGAGCTGTACCATCATCATCATCTTGTTGAAGGAGTTTCAATGCATCATTGAACATCTTTGCTCTTGATTTGAACACACTTACACCTGGTGTTGATGTTGATGCCTGGTTTTTTGAATCGACTCTGCCAAGACATCCTTCAGCTTCACGCCAGAGGGTGTCATCAGAGATCATTTTAGAACCATCTCCGATAAGACCTTCGATAACCTTGGTATGCCTTAATGCATTTCTTCCGGCTAGAAACTTCTTTTAACACTAAAGCATCCAATGTTGTTGCTTGGAATGTTGTCAACATCTTCCTTTATCTTTTAACATCTTCCAACCACCCTGGTACATGAGCAGGCATAGTGGGATGTTGGCTCTTGAGGCGTTCGATATCAGCACTTTGATCTTCCAAAACCTTCATTCTCTTTTCATGCACTCAACATGTTCGGGCGATGAAGTGAGGTATCTCAGCTTTCGCATAATATGAACCGTCAAGATTTTCACAACAGGACCAACGATTGCAGGTAGAACATCCATTTTCCTGAGACATAAGAAATCATGTAAAAAAAAGTACAAAACTAGGGGTGGCAATTCTCGAAACGATAGGAAAATAAACAAGCTGAGCTTGGGTCTAAACAGGGTTGGTTTGTTGTGATCAAACACGACTGAACTACCAACAAAAGGGATGAGAATCTTATTACGGTATTCATACTTTTGGATTGCTTATTATTTTCTGCTTATAAACAAGTACTTATAATTAAGCAACTTAAAATTAAGCACTCGGGCTTAATTATGAAAATAACAATTTGTACAAAATTTCATTCAAATCAATCTATCAAATACATATAATAAGGTCAAATATGAAAGTAAAAAACCTAGCTAATATTAATTTTATCTCAAATAAATAAGCATGCATATCAAAAACTTGTTTATTTTAACTAAGAAAAATAAGCGATAACTTAATCTATAAGACTATAAATAAACAGATCTATTTCTCCTTAGATTAGTACATATTAAAGTAGTGATGCATTATCTTGACATTTCAGATCTACACAACCACGACCATGCACCAAGGTCGTTGACTCATTTCCCATGTGAAGAATAGAACCATCATTCGGTGACTCATAAGTCTTGAACCGACTTCTATCTTTGCACACATGAACTCTTGCACCGAGTCAACCCACCACGCAACATCATCATCCCGCACATAATGAGATTCGACATATGTAACATAATAAATCGAAAAGACTTATTAAACATATTCGACATTTCGGTGAGTTGGAAGAACCACCACTCCACGAACCATTAGTGCACGATCCATTGGCTTTACCACCAACCTTAACACCTTTGCAATCCTTTTTAATGTGACCAGTTTTGCCACATTTCCAACAAGTAGGTGTTGCTTTCTTGTTAGGATATGCCCTTGTATTGTCATGATATTTACGTTTGCCTTTGTTGTCATTGTACCTGGTGGAGTTGTTATGCTCCACCATAATGACAACAGATGGTCCAGTAGCATTGCTACTCTTTGGCTTGTCATTATCCTGCACCTTGAGAGATTCCTCAATGCGCAGATGACTGCCCAACTCAATCAGAGTTAACTCTTCCTTCTTATGTTTCAAGGTATGCTTGAAATCTTTCCAAGAATGAGGGAGTTTATCAATGACACAAGAGACTGAAATATCCTCATCCATGTGCATATTGTGTTTTGTAAACCTTCCAAGTATACCAAGAAGTTCATTGTATTGTTCCATAACTGGTCTTGAATCAGTCATTTTGTAATTTGTGAAATTACTTACAAGGAACTTCTTACTTGATGCATCATCAGCCATATATTTGGTATCCAAGGAGTCCCACAGTTCTTTGGAAGATTCAAAGTTCTGATAAATGTCAAACAGAGAATCAGACATACCATTGAGAACTAAGTCTTTGCATATGTAGTCATCATTCTCCCATTTGCTCCTTCTCCTGATCTGCTCAACAGTAGCATCATCTCCATCATTATGAATAGGAGTGGTTAGCACATACACCACACTCATGCTTGATAGCAGGAAGTGCATCTTCTTCTGCCATCTCCTAAAGTCCACCCCTTCAAACTTATCCAGCTTAGCAAAGTTTGAAGCCACGTGTTCATTGCGAAGAATGACCATTGATTATCACAAAAATAGTTTACTTTGATTGTTGGTTGTGTAACACCCGAGCGAGGTTAAGACAATCGAGAGTAACGCAAATACCACTAGGTGGTTACGGATATCACTTGAAATCGTGTGATCACTTTCCAAAGTAAACTATTCGACCCTAATGCATGGGTTACACGAATATCTACTTGGGATAAGACCAAATGTTAGTTATAGAATTAGGCACAATTCAATAACTCTTGCGCTTATAAGTGTTTAGCTTTCAGTTTGTTTCTCCTGTTATTGTTCTTTTTTCAGTGTGTCTTCAAGCTGAAGATGACAATCTCTATTTATAGTAGAGAACACTCAACACTAATCAATGGACATTATGTATGATTAACGGCCAATTAATCACCCATAATTAACCTCCATTATCATAGAAATAGTGGTTACATGACCAATTAAACGTGGTCATAAAGCAATCATAACAGCCAATTGAATGAGTCAAAGCTGTTACAAATTAATCTCTGCAACACAACCAGTAGAAACTGTTAATACAAATAAGCCGTAAAAACGTTTATTTATATTTTACGATCTTCTAAGGTTTTGTCGATAACAAACGTAAAATCATATTAACGAAACAAATAAAATACGTAAATGGTTTGAACTAATAGTTTTTAACATATTCACATTTTCACATAAAACACTAAAACAAGTATAAGTGGTTTTATGATTTAGATATATATGTACAACAACTAGTGTTTACATATTGGGTTAGCATATACTTAAACTAAGTATACTAAAATGGGTAAAAACAAGTATATAAGGTAAAAACTAGCAAATGGTATTGACCCATAACCCATGGTTTTATATATACCACTTACACAAGTTCAATGTATCCTTAAGGTACATTGTATCTAGATAAGAAACCATGGATCAACCCATAACCCATGACCCATGACCCATAACCAAAAATACCCATGGGCAAAGAGGAGCGTTCCACAGATCCCTAGCTTTGTGCTAGCGGATCCCAGTGGAAGGGATCCGTGGGATCCGGGGAACAGAGAGAATTTTCTCTATAAATGAGAGTCATTTCTTCCTTTCTACTCATCCCTTTACACACATACTTCCCCAGTATTCTAACCCTCAACCTCGGATCCAAGAGATCTATGTAGTTTTCTCTTTTGTTTTTGTGTGATCTTCTAGGTTCCTCTTAAAGGAAAGATCACCACATCTTGAAGACGCAAGCTCAAGTCCATGAGTTGCCATGCTTCGTCATCTTTAAGACAACGAAGGTTCTCTTGTTGATAGTTCTTCCTTTCTCCATAGATGTTGGGTTGAAGGCATTGGTGAAGAATGCCGAAAGTGTCAAGATGAAAGCATTAGTGAATGGTGCTCTTCATCCGTGTCAAAGCATTAGTGAAGAATGCTTAAGGTGTCAAGACGAAGGCATTAGTGAATGGTGCCAAGCGTTGTGTCGAAGGCATTAGTGAAGGATGCCAAGCGTTGTGTCAAAGGCATTAGTGAAGGATGCCGAAGAATCAAATCAAGTAGCATTTGGGAAGAATGCTTAGGTCGTATAATCGATGAGGTGCATTGTTATACATATAAGTATTTATTTATTCACAAGAATGGTGATATCCTTGATGGTGTTGTAACAAGGAGTAGATCTCCTTGATAATAGGTGTTGTGTCGTGAAGGGTAGTAGTTCCTCCATAATGGAACTAGGTACTTAGCCTATTACCTAATAAAGGGTAGGCGACGTTGTGATAGGATTAGTTCTCTAAGGTGTGAAAGAACTCGGTGGTTAGCCTAGCACCGTATAAAGGGTAGGCGGCGTAGTGTTAGGTGTGGTTCGCCTTGGTGTGAAAGAACTTCGGTATCTAGCTTTGTCTGGGAAAAAGGTTAAGCGACGTTGTGAAGGCTTCTCCACCATAAGGAGTTGGTGTAGTGCTTACGAACTCTCGAGTAGGTGACTCGGGGGAGTGGAGTAGGGCAAGGAAGGTGTCCTTGTAGCGAACCACTATAAATAACTTGTGTCGTGGTGATGTGCTTCTACTCTTTATCTTTCATTACACGTTTATATATCTATCTATCAACGTCCAATATAAACAACCAAATAGATTGACATAAGTCGATCTAAATATTTAAAAGGAAGTTTTAAATTGGTAAAACTATTCAACCCCCCCCCCCTTCTAGTTTTCCACAGAAACCATTACACTAGCAGCAGGAACCAAACACTACCAGTAGGAACCATTAGCATGAACCATTACACTAGCAGCAGGAACCATAACACTACCAGTAGGAACCATCAGTTACTGCACTATCAGTAGTAACCAACACTACCAGCAGTAACACTGGCTATCAGTACTAACTTAGCACTATCAGTACTAACTTAGCACTACCAGTACCAACCACTTTTGAGTAAGGGTGTTCAGGGACCTCATGAGTGTACACTCCATACCTCCTAACCCAAAATCAGGTGTGAACTAATCTCACAAGTGCACTAAATTTCCCAACTATATTTTTGTTTAGTTTTTCTAAAACAATAAAACAATAAGTATAAACGTTAACAGACACAAACTAATGGCCATCAAATAATTCTACTCACCATCTGCTTTCACCACTAACATTGAGCAATTTTAGTTGGATTGGTGTGATTTTGTGAAGGGGTTGCTTCTTTATTGGAAGCTCATGTGGTTGTTTGTATTTTTGGGTCTCTTTCCTTGAGGTTTTCTAGCATATCTTGCTCTTAAAAAAAACGTTGACGATCCTAATCTTTTTGATTGCTTAGCACACCAACAATCAACCCCGTGGATGCAGGGATTGACCATTAGTCCATACTTCTTCGCCTTTATCCTTGACGAGCTATCAAGAGGGACACAAGACCTCATGGTGCTTGATATTCAATGATGATATTGTGTGAGTTTCAGAATCGCCGAAAGTATTTAATAACAGACTTGAGAACTGAAAAGAGGCACAAGAAGACAAAGGCCTATGGATCAGTCGAGAGAACACCTACAATGAAGAATTGTGAGACTGTATTGGAGACAAGATCTTACAACTAAATAAGTCTTTTTAGATATCTTGGATCGTTGATTCACAAATACGGTAAGATTGACGAAAATGTATCCCACCGTGTTAAAGCAGGTTGAAGTGGAGAGCGGCCACATGAGTCTTATGTGATAGAAATGTCCCTCTTAAGCTAAAGGAAAATTCTATAGAGTGACAATTAGACCTGTCATGTTGTACGCGTCAGAGTGCTAGCCAATTACGAAAGCCCAACCAAATAGGGTGGAAATGGCGGAATTGAGATTGCTAAGGTGGACTTGTGGTAAAACCATGTTGGAAATGATTCTGAATAGAGTCTACAACGTGGAGCTTGAAGGTGAAACCATCATCAACAAAATGAGGGAAATACGAATGAGGTGGTTCGGACATGTCTGAAAAGACCACAATCAGCTCAGTTAGGAGAGTGGAATCTTTGGTAGTCGACGTCATTCGTCCCTTTGATGACCAACAATGGGGCCATTAGTGCACCGTATGGTGCACGCCATTCATCCCTAATGGTCACTCACTGGTGCCATTTTTTTTTTGTTGAGTGTATTGGGTATTTTTGGTGAGGTATTTTGTGAAACCTATACGCACCAATAAGTGTTATTGGTTTTTTTTTCTAGGGACGGTGTTTTAATTATTGGGAGGTTGATGAGGTGACGCTAAAGTAAAAAAATGAATAACGTGTTATTCGTTACTCCCACACCTAGCTCTCTAAAGAGTTCCTGAAATTTGATTTTTCTTATATAAATTCAACAACAAACACATATGTACAAGATACTTTGTTCAAAACCAAATAAAATAATTACCAATTTTTATAAACAACAAGAAGACCACAAATCTAAAGAAAACAAAAAAGAATGTATAATGGAGATAAACAACACAAGATATAGAACATCATAAATCCATGTACCACTTTTAATATATAATCCAACACTCCATCGTCGTCACCACCTACCCAACCACAAAACGCTCACAACCAAACCCTATTTCTCGATGTCACCACCATCTCCATTGTCGTTAAATCATTGCCAATCCAGATCTAAGTATCGTTAAACCATACGCGTTTGTGTGTATTAAATTATGTTACATTAGCTTAAAATTGTTTTACCTATAATTGTTCCCCATTAAATGTTCAACATACTGAGTGGTTGAGCGAGTGTCTATCGTCCAGCGACACGTTATGGTTGTCTCGGATGTCAGTGTCGGGTTTGGTTACAATGTTGGGGTGAGTGATGAAGATTATATGGAAAAGGAAAAACTCAATATCTTTTTGTTATTGAACTTTGATTTCTTGATAAAATCTCAGGTAAGAACACCAATAATCCAAGATCTTGTTTGATGTTTCTTTTTATTTTCGAATCTTGATGAGTGGATGTTGTGATATGTTTGTTGACGTGAGGAGATGGAATTGTTGTTGGTTGTTCTAGTTGTTGTTGATGAAGGTTGATTGTTAGTGATTGACTTTTTTCTTTTTACTACTAGTTTCTTGTTACTTGACTTAGACCGAGGTTGACTTATTAGACTTAATTAAAAAGGAATAGGATTGGGCTTAAACCGACAAACCCTTTGTGAGCAGCCGACCACCCCTAGGGTATGTCGGGTCAAACTTTGATCCTTTATTTGTTTAATAAGATTTATATATTATCAGATAATATCAAATCTTTTAAACTTAGTAATTATCTCTTTATTTTGTGATTGATGATGTATCCTTCGAGCAGCTCGAGGGCTCCCTTCGAGCTCAATCGGATACTACGCTCTCAACACCTACTTTGCATACCTTAGCACTCATTGCAATCACAAACACATACTTACTCTCATGCTAGAGGTGATTCGCAGGTCCCAACCCCTGCGCCTCACTTAACGTAGTATCTTCATTTGATTTGTCACAGGTTACACACATCTTGGCAAGTCACCATTTAATCTCATATCCTTCGATCACCATCGAAGGCCTAATAGTGCGTTTATTTGTACAGTCAGTGGCGCCATTTTCGGACCGCTACTATTAGTCATGTTAATTTCTAAGTTTGTAACTATTAAATAACTTGTCCTACTTTTCCGGCATGATTAAAGGAAGAGAAGATACAACAACCCCGGGTTTCTCGACCATAAACCCACTACACTTTCCAAACATGGGTGACTTACCACCCATAACTAGCTCCACATTTACCGCTAAATCACAACATGAAACCCTCTCGCTAACCAAGCCTTTGCTTAAGCTAATCCAGAACCCGTGATTAGCCCTGTCTTTGTGGAGATTAACATTGAAGCCCTAGAGTCCCTCGTGAGGGAACGCATGAGACAAGCGCGCGATGAATGGGTCCGAGAAGATTTAGAATAATCGAGCGAATAATACGATGAGGAGATAGGAGTGAAACCTAGGCTAACACTTAACCAACAGACTACCGTGATCCTAGCTCTCCACATGCTTGAAGGTCTGGGAGAATGTAGGTTTCAAAGATGTTCGCGAAATAGATACGAGCATATTTGAAAAGGAATCAGGCGGAAGGGTATTAAGGGAACAAAATAGGAGAATACAGGATGGGGGAAGCCAGGGGTAAACTTACCTCCCTCGCTCGCAGCCATCTAGTTAGGAGTGAGAAAGGTCAACCTCTAAAGTCATCTCTCACCTCACGAAAATAAATGATTCATGTAAACATAACAGGGTGGGAATTCCAAACACCACACAAAACAAACTGGTAAGCTTGGGTTTGAACAAATATCGAGTCGACCTATATATTACTTTAGTTTACGTGCTAGTTATAGGTTAGTTAACTAGGTTGAATGGCCAACCTCTTGAGATAAACAAATTGAATTGGTCGTGTTTGGGTGATGTGTAATTGCATTATGTTACATGGTTGGGTTGTTGTGATCGAAATTCGACCTGAACTACCAAAGAAAGGGATGATAATGTTATTGTAATTTAATAATTATATTTATTCATACTATTCTATATTAATGGGTGTTTGGGATTGCTTATAATACATACTTATAAGTTGCTTAAAAATGAACACTTCAGGTTATAGCAATTGGATTTGCTTATATTGAAAATTTCGAACAAATCAAATTATCAAATACATCTAAGCTATCAAGAAGAGCAATTTGGAATTTATTTTGATCTAAATAAGCACTTGAAAAAAACAGCTTCTACATGATTACCTAAAAAAATATAAACAATACCAATCACCCCTTGATTTTTTTTAAAAGGCATATTTATTTCACATCATTTCAAATTTAGATTTTACAGGGTATGTTTGGTGCGGAGCGGTGTAGAGTTTTTTGGAGCGGTGTGGAGCTTTTTGGAGCAATGAACATTTTGATTTTTAGTGGTCGTTTAGCAATAGTGTGGTGAGTCGTGGCTATTTGTTAGGAAGGCTAATTTTTCGATGCTTGTTTAAGAAGCGATGAGTTGTGGTTATTTTTTCACGTCTACAACTCACTAATATTGTCCATTGTATAGTGTTTACTGCTCACTGCTACCGTTACTTTTAACAAACACAATCTAATGATATTACTCAAACAGAGCCGTCTCAAGGTATAGAGAGGCCTAAAGCAAATTCTCGAATGTAGGCTTTGAAATTATAATAAGGAAGTGGATGGAACCCGCGCGTTGCATCGACTATTTTTTTTTTTTTAATTTTTTTTTCTTTTGATATGTGCATTCTATTAGTAAGGGTGGTGGCATTGCATGCGGTATGCCTTCGGTATGTGATGAAACCGAACGGCATCACCATTGCCACTCCTTCGGCATGATGTGGTGTGGTATGGTATTCGGTAATGCATACCGATTCGGTGTGGGAAGAAAAGCAGAGGAAAACATTGGGCAACGGTCAAAATTATGCCGAATCATGGTTGCCACTAAAAAACTATAGTGAGGTATGAGTGAGGTATGAGATTAGGTGGAATGATATTATTGGTGGGTGGTGAGGTATGGTGTGGCATGAATGCCACCACCCTAATGGTATCCAACACATATATTTTCACGGCTACTGCTCAAAGTCATAATGACACGACTTTTGCATTGACCAAGAACAAATCGCGTCAAAAACGATAATTTTCTCGAAAATAGCGTCGTTTTTTGGCTCATTCAAAACAATGTCGTTGCAAACGGGAAATGATATATAGTATAATCTATACTACTTATAATGCATGTTGCACCTTCCCTCCTATTAATTTTTTAAAACTTCCTAAAATAAATTTTAAGCAAATTCAAGTAAAAAACATAATTTACTAGTATTTGAAGCACAATTAAAATAAAAAATATTATTCAACACATACAATTAATACATAATTTAATTCACCTCTTCATCAAAATATACAACTATTTAACCACGATGTACAATCTAATCAAATTACTAAGCCAATCACTTAAAAATAAAGCCATTAGGTTGGGCGACCGACTCAGTCGTCCAAATCACTGTCGGTCAGCCTTGTTTCGGAGATATCGGTCGGCGAAGGTCGTTGGCCATAAGGGTCGTTTACTCGACCATCATACACACTTGGTCACATGTTACATACAAAAAAAAAAACAACCACCATTTGTATTATTAAAAAAAATGTCATTTTTAAAGAAACACAAAATTAAAGGTGTATGGGTCATGCATGTGGGTTTTGGTTTGTGGGTATATTGTGTATATGGAGATGGTGGATGCAAGGATGATTACTGTATTTTTGTTGTTTGGAGGGATGAAAGAGATGCGGTTTGATGAAGATGAGAAATATTAGGTGGAGGCGTGATTATGTGTGTGTGTTTGATCGAGATAATGAAATGAAAAAGTTAGGGTATGAAGATTTTAATAGCGTGATATTAGGCCTGAATAATTGGACTTTCTATCATATTGTTTTAGACTCTTTATTCGAATATTGGGCTGATGGATCAAATAGCTGGGCTTTATCATATGAAAATGTCATTTGGACTTGCAACAAAATGATATCCAAAATTTGTTTTCGATACATAATGTTTTAAATAATTTTGGTATGAGGAATGGTATTTTGGGTTATTATGTAATGTGGTTTATTATTAATGAATTTTATTTTTTGTTGTTAAAAAGTTGTAAAAATTGAAAAATAATAATATGTCGATCGCTTTACTGTGTCTAAAAGGTCGGCTGTAGGTCCCAGAAATTATATATTTGTGTTGGTAGGGTCATGATTAAATTGAGCAATGTAGTTTAGTTATAATTTGGACTTATCCAAATTAGGGTAAATGTTAGGCGAAACATTTTTTAAGGTCCAAAAATCTAAAGGTGATTGTACTGAAGGAAAGAATCAAATTTTTGTTTGTGGTAGCTTCGGTTAACAAGAGATGAAATTATACTACTGTCTTAACTAAAGTTATTTTTATTTGTAAATTAACTGTTAAAAAGAGTATGGTCGCATAACATCACATTCCAATAAAATATAGTTCTGAGTCTGCATGGCGTCATGCATGCGTGCTAGTATGATATAATGAATACATTTGTTTTTCTTAACAACTTCTATTAATCGAGCTTTGTTTGACATATGACAAGTAAAATAATAACTTTGTTTATTTCTTTAAAACTTGTATTATTCAATCTTCCTTTGACATATGACAGGCAAAATAAGCAAGTCCAATATATAAGCCTAGATTTGGTTCATTTTAAAATCAATTGGTAATAGATGCTAGGAATACATACCAAACAACTTGTGATTAGGTTTGCACACCTAACAACTTAAAATCCTATATAATGCTTCTATAGTAAATTTCTTTACCTAAAAAATGTCTTTATACTAGTTAAAATTTAATAGCCTAGTTAATCTAACATATATATAATACTAGCTTATTGACCCGTGGACTCACGGGGTTTTCAAAGAGATTATGCAAAAATAATAATAATAATAATAATAATAATAATAATAATAATATAAAATAAAATATAAAAAATCAGTGTGTATACAAAATAAGGGAAAAAAAACGAAAGTGAACAGCTTGAATCATTTATTTGAAAGGAATATGAACTAATAAGTCAATGATAGTATAGAGAACAATACTTGTAACTAATAATATAATAAACGCCATGTATCGTTTCATACGATTTTGATGGTCTAATAAACTTTCATGCACGCGGGCTCCAATCTTGACCGCCTTGAAAAGAAAATGTATGCAGTGAAGGACCACGAAGTGATAAGCCAATGAAAATTTCGTGAGCACCTAATAAGTATAAAAAAAGTGCAGTAGCTTTTAATGATTCGATTGCCTGTAGAACATCAATAGCCTCAAAAAATGTTGCACATAGAACCTCAATATAAGTTGCACGTCAATAAGTTGCACATAAAATGTAAACATAAAACGATAAAAGCTCCATTTGCGTGTCACTTGAGTTAGGATATAATTTCCGTTTTCATATATTAGCTTCATATAGTTCTCATTGAAAAGCATGTAAAATATCATTTTTTAAGTTTCACTTAAACTGTCAACCATCAAATTCTATGAAACCAACATTGTAATAAAACATTGCATACCCATGACCAGAAGGCCTTGAGGTTATGATCTTATTTTTCATTCAAATTCACATTGATCAACACTAAATCTTACATATGTCCCACCATGTGTGGAATTCTACTTGTATATCAAATAAGAAAGAAAATAATGAAGAATAATTAAACAATAGAAACAAAGCTCCATAAGTTTGGACTTGGTATATTTTCTAGTTGTGTGGCCATGGAATATCCATAAGTCTGGTCTTTATCATTAATTGCTTGTAAAGGTCCTCCTACAATGTTTCCAGGCATTTCAGCGACCCCAAACATAGTTGTAATTAGATGAAAGTGGCCACAATGGGTTATATCTAAGAATCTAAAGACTAAGCTAGTCAACATTCATTTCACTTGAAGAGGCAACTTTAAATGTAAGGAGCTATATAGTCCTTTTTTAAATGTTAGTTCTACGCTTCTAACTAACTGATCATTTGGAATAATAGTCTTTTTTTGAGTCTCAATTTCATTCTTTCTTTAATAGGGACAGAAGGGTCGACTTTTGTTACAACATCAATTACATCTATGATTGAGAATGTCAAATATATTGAATGTGACATAAGTGGATTTTTATTAAATAAACCTTGTAAACCAACCTATCCAAAATATAATTATTGATAATTTATATACTTTATATGGAGAGACTCGAATTTCGACACATTTAATTATGAATAAGCTGGTTTCAAGAATGTGTTATCTGAAATGGGTTGAAAAACTATATAGACAATCAAATGGGTTGAAATTTTTGTACAAAAATTATAAGAGATAAGATATCTACCCAATGTATTGCTCTTCAAGTTCTTCCTAATATCTTTTATAGTCTTCTCCTTCCATCTATACAAAACCTGTAAAAACACAAAAAGAAAAAATAACTTGAAGTGTTAACTAATAACCGAAAAAAAGAACACCAGCTGAAAAAAGTTATGTCAATCAAAGATGGATGACAACACTCTTATGCAAATAATGTATATAAGAAACGGGCATTAGCAAGCGGTCTCATTTTCACCCTATCTTTATTAATGAAATCCAAAGAGTTCCTGATACAGTTCCTAACCCAACTTTCAAAAAGTGAACCATCTCTTGTACTAATAAAATAAGAGTTGCAACATAATGAAAATAAGAGACTGTAAACAAACAATCCTATACTTCGTGGAAGATAAACTCACAGTCTCACGATAAGCGTTCACGGAGCACAAAGTCAGTATCCATAACAACGTCTCACCATACTAATACTCCCACATTATGTCAATCATTAATACAGTTTTTGGTAAAGACCACCAGGTATTCATACAAATTGCACTTAAAATCCTTAACAAACCTTGAGAAAAGGATTTTAAGTGCAATTCGAACCAATGCATTTTATGGTTGGTTCTGATCTACTTCCCAAATCGAAGATCAGGATACACTATCTTATCATTGGCACCTACTGCGTAAACTTCTAAGTTGAACGAATAATCAGATTGTGATGTCTTTTGGCTTATTCACCCACGTCGCTAACCTGAACAAATAAACCTCATCCATTTACCCATTTATAATCACTTTGAAAACACAACACCACACAAGGTCAATCACAAACTCATATCAAGTAAATCAACATATGCCTCAAAATGTATCACAACCAGCAAGAATGCTCACGTAAAAAACATTAACATATTACTTAACTATTCCACAAAAATATAAAAATAAAAAGATAAAAAAGCATATTAACTGTGTAAAAATAGAAGAAAAATAAACCAAAAGACATACAGTCTGATAATTATACCAATCATACCGGTATTATGCAAGTCTAATTGTGCCACATTTTTGTTCTACAACCCTCCCAACCTTGGTTTCTAGTTGTGTGGTACTTTCCATATTGTAATTTCTTCTTGGTGTAGCAATGTCCATCATTAGCCCTTCAACCTACACCATACCGATATGTGAGTAATGAAGAACATTTAGCTTTAGACATGTGAGTTTAACATTTTATGTCAGCGATTCACATGTGAGGTTACCATACCAATATGTGCGGCACAACAATTTTGGTTCGATCGATTCAATGATAAATCGAATATAACTCGATTCAATAAAATGGCTCACATAAATTTGAATACTTACCTTGGATTAACCGAAAGCGACACCTTGATCTCTAGAATTTTTAATCACCATCTTCTTTTTGCAACCAACAATCTGACACCAACATTTGTTCTCAAAATCCAAACTCAAACAAAAAACATAAATGAAAATTAAACAAAAGCATTGAAATGGGAAAAGTATTAAGAATAAGAACAAAGTAGAGAACCTGAAAATAGTTCCTATGTATCACGAAAAACCTGCACTTTAATCTGCTATGATCATATTCAGGAAAATTGAAGTGAAACGTAATTGAGAGAAGATATTAAATTGTTGTTATGATAAAAAAGTAACAATAGAATAAATTGAGAGAACATGCAATTAATTTTCCCCCAATTTATACAAAATAACAATCAAATTGATTTGAGAAGGGATGTTGAATTTGTTATTTTTTTGAATATGTGGAATCGTTGATGGATTTGAGAAGATTTGGTTTGAATTTTGAACTGTGACTTGAGAAAAAAAGGAGTTACACAAAACTTGTGTCGTGTTAATGAGTTAACAAAAATACATTGTTGTTATGAATGTTGATGGAGCGTGTACAGGAAGATTGGGATATTATGAGTACCGAAGAAGTTTTGTAGCGTAGATCAGTAGATGGTTAAGAATTGAAGAAAGAAGTGGTGTCGTACATTCCAAATTTAAGAACCAATAAGATTGTAGCTCTATTTTGAAACAGAAGATTTGTATTAATGATATGAATTAATGAATTATTGGTTAAAATTGTTAAGTTGTGTTGTACTTTCCCATGAATTGGACCAATAGCATGCGAGACACATCAGTAAATTAATTGCAATGAGTGCTTCAAGGGGTGATACAAAACTCTTGTTTATTATATTAGATAGATGTAAAATCATGATCAAATGAGAAATTCTTATACATTGTAAAGAGACTTTAAAAACCGATCATTTCTTATACATTGTAAATCAAGCTATTTAATCACTTAAAAATAAATGTGGTCAATTTAGATTTACAAACTAATCAAGATTTCTTATTAAAAAATGCTAGAAAATTAAATATTATATAAATGACTTTTTGACAAATAACTTTGATAAAGAAAAGCCGAGTTTTAAATCTTCGCTGTAGGCCTCAGTAAACTAAAAATTGAGTCGCGCAATAACCTAACTAATCTAACATGTGTGTGTGTATATATATATATATATATATATGGAATATATTACCTACAAATCAGAGCATTGAATATACAATAATAAAAAATACCCTAAGTACGACTCTCTCTTTGGGGATTCTATCCCTAATTTTTTTTTCAAATCGTATCGACTAAATTTACATATCGATTTTACATTGGTCAATCAAATTTGTTGCTCCCAATTGTTACACTTACGTGGGTCGGTTGGTTTCAATTATTTTGATTGGTCAGTGTGTATCATAATTCCTTCAATCGAGCGTATATTGTTGGGATAATCGATTGCATATGCACTGACTTTGTTATATCCAACTAGTATATTATTAATCATTGGTCAGTTGTCATAGTTCTATTGTTTTTATATATTGCATATTGTTGGGATAATTGATTATTGATCGCACACTATTATCGATTTAACATATTACTTGTGCGATCACAATGGCTGGAGGTTGATTAGTTGGTACGTTTTGTTTGAAACCCTAACTGTTCCAGTTAAGGTTTTATCTAAGTGGTCGAATTAATTTGTTTGATGCACATGGGTATTGAGGTACGTTTTGTTTGAAACCCTAACTGTTCCAGTTAAGGTTTTATCTAAGTGGTCGAATTAATTTGTTTGATGTACATGGGTATTGAGAGAGATGAATAAGGGTTTTTTAAATAGCACTAGCACGTCCAATAATTCTACTAGTGTTTGTGTTGATGTTGATGAATTAGCTGCTCATTCGCAACGGTTTAAGGGTATTGAACCTGGGAAATCCGATGGTTCTCAGCAAGTGCATGATGGCTTGCGTACTAATCTTGGTGAATCGGAGTTTCAATCGATGATGAACTCCAGTATCTCTGCTAATCGTAGTATTGATGGTAGTAAAGGTGTCGATCCTAAACAATAATGGGTAATTCTGCTAACACTTCAAGTGTCGATCCAAAGGTTGTGGCTAATCCTAAGGGTGTCGAACCTCATTCTGTTAATACTTCTGCTGGGACTGTGTCTACTAATGGTATTGATCCGATTGTCTCGGAGGCTTGTAATAGCTTTAAGGAAGCTATGCGTGGTGTTGAATTAAAGAATGTGGTGAATGTAGTTAATTCAACTGAAAAGGGTCCTTCAGTTGATACTATTGTATTGAAGAATGCTGAGAATGTTTTGAAACAACCTTCACATCCTATCGCAGTGCTACTTCAAATGAACCTAAGAAATACACGTCTAACTTTCGTAGGCTGGAGTGTAGCAAGATAACGAATGGTGTGGATCTTAATGTCCCTATGAAAGTGGTTCAAGAGGTGAATACTATGTATGAGAATACTCTCTATGGTTATTTCTTTGGTAAACGCATTGCTTTTCCTGTTGTTGATTATTATGTACGCAATGTGTGAGCTAAGTATGGTATACAGAAAGTTATGATGAATGCCAAGGGGGTCTTTTTCTTTAAGTTTAATTCGAATAAAGGTGTTGATGATGTCCTTGAAAATGGTCCATGGTTGATTAGAAATGTCCCTATTATTCTTAAACCATGGACCTTGAACACCAACTTACTTAAAGAGGATTTGACCAACATTCCAGTGTGGGTTAAGTTTCATGATGTTCCTCTTGCTATATTTTCTGATGACGGTCTTAGTCTTCTTGCTACATTAATTGGTACGCCGAAAATGTTAGATGCTTATACTATTGAGAAGATACAGGTTGAATACGAGTGGAAACCTCCTCGATGTGATATGTGTAAGATCTTTAGTCATACTCTTGTTGATTGTCCAAAATCTGTTTTGCCCCTATTCAGCCTACTAAGAGTGTTAATGATGGTTTCCAAATTGTCAACAACAAGAAGAAGGGTAAGCAAGGTGGTTCAACTGCTTCGGGTCAAGGAGGTTTTAGGAAACCAAATGTGGGTAAGCTCCAATATTAACCCAAAAGCCTCCTGGCGATGTGCCTAGTGCGAGTGGAACTAAGGTTGCTACATCGATAAATTTGATGCCCTTAGTATGGATGTTCTTGATGGCGTTGGTTTTCTTACTAAGGAAGTGAATAAGGATGTGGATCTTTGGTAGTATAATGGAAGAAGCGAAGAATGAGTCTCCAAAGACTAGTAATATAATCGCGAAACCACTTGTGAGTGATTTAATGGAAGCTAACGAGGTTGGTCCTACCCTATTGTTGAGAAAATTGGAGAGTTTGAAAAGCTTCTTATTGATGGGAAAGCTACTCTTGTGGATGATGATGGTAATCCTATTAAAAGGTTGATTATTCGGGTAATAAAAGGATTTTTCGTCGCATCTTCTACTAAAAGGGTTAACCCATTCTACAGGTGGGAGAGATTGTTGATTAAGCGGTGATGAAGAGGAGGTTGTGAACATTTTGATGAGTCAATGAACTTTGTTTTGTGGTGGTCGTGACCGTGAAGATGATTATGATGATTATGATTATGATGACTATCACGGATCGGTCTACGATCTTACAGGAATTTGGATGCTTATCATGACAACTTATGGTATCAAGCTCAAGGCCTAGGAAGTAATTTTGTTTTCATAGGATTCTAATGTTATGTTATGAGTAGTGGTTTATTTTCTTGTTTAGAGAATAGGAAGTATCTTGTTATGTGGCGGCTTCGCCGCATGTAGCGGTGAGATATGGGATTCACTCATATCATTTGTCTTAAGCGTGTTTTGGAGTAATATATTCTGGGGTCTTTGACCTTTACCCAAAAAATATATTACCTACAATTAATAGTGGCCAATTAATTCCTGATTTTATCTTAAAAATGTGGGTCGCGATTATTTTGTAGGTCACGATTTTTACGTGGGTCGCGATTCATTGTTGGTGTATTTTTATGAAGGATTGTAGCCATATCGCCATAAAAATCGTTAATAATTCGAGGCCGCAACATCGACCCACATAAAATCGAGGACCCATCATTTATAAAGACAAAATGGCCGGTCTCTGAACTAAATTGTAGCACAAAATAGGGTGTTGTTATTGTGGTGTACACTTTAAAGTAAAAAATAATAGGTACACTTGTGGACCATTGGATCAAACATTTATAAATGAAAACTAATCTAATTGTTTGAGTGGCACAATGGTAATAAATTTAAAAACAAATGGCAATATGCATCGATTTATTAAAACAGCATTTATTGTTACTGACACTAGATATTTAAATTTTGTCTCTCTTTGCTTTATTTCTTTTCCAACGTGATGATGCACAATAATTATAAGAACTCGTCAAAGGGATAAGATTTAAATTAAATTATTGACACATGAAGTTTTTTTAAACGCAATAAACTTTTAGCTACATTTGAGGTGACACACTAATATTTTTGACACATTTTAAGTGACATATTTTCATGATACATTTATATTGACAGACTATTTTTTTTATACATTTTAATGACACATTTTTAGTAACACATAGTTTCATAATACATTTTTAGTGAATTAATAAATTAAATATGTGTTAAGTGTGTTAATATATATAAAAATATGTCACTCTATTAAAACAGTGTGTCAATATGTGTAACAAGGTGTATATCAAATGTGTAAATATTAATAGATATGTTTCAAATGTCTCACTCCATTAAAAGAATGTGTCACTCTATTAACAATATATATATAAAAATATGTCATTCAATTAAAAAAGATGTGCCAATATATTACTCCATAAAAGATGTCGGGCCAATATTAGTAAGCATATATATCATGTGTGTAAATTTAACACACAACCAATACATACTCAAAACCTAGACACACTTCAAATGACAAAGTAGACAAACTGATAAAACACTACTGATAGTGATAACCACAACCAGGTGATAAAAAATGTAAATAATATATGACGTCCAAATTACAAGGCTCGAAGATTCATGGACCACTCAAAAATACAGTACCACATGCATAATCGAAAATTAACAAATCTACTTTAAATACTTTAGAAACCCTCATACACAACTAAACTAAATTTGTACACAAACTTTGATACACAACACAACCTAATTAGTGACATATCATTGATGCAGAAGAACTAATACACATTGCTATAACATTTAAAAAAATGGGTATCACTTTAAACAATGAGCATCGCCTTGAACAATCGAGATATTAACCACCACCGACGTTGGTCTTTTCTGCCGCTGTTGGCCTAGCCACCAACATACTTTGGCCCTTGCAAACAAATCGTACAAAAAACTAGCATAAATCTAGAGAAAAAAAACTACCAAAAAAATTGATCAAATAACCACACAAGTTTTTGACGTTAAATCCAAGAAAGATGGTGCTGTCGCAGAAACACAAACATACCCTTTGGTTCTCGAAATGAATTTCGAACAAGATTTGGATTGTTACGAGTGTCAAACAAGACGAAATGGGTTTTTGTTTGTGAGTTTCGAACCGCGTTGGGTGTGTCTCAAAATGGGTTTTCTTTCCTTGTGTTCTTGTCAAAGACATTTCTTTTAAGATCATGAAAATGAAATGTGTTGTGTTCTTGATGAGAGAGAAGAAGATAGATAAATAAATGGGCAGGTATGGGGGAAAGAGAACGAATATGCTGACGTTATGCTATAAATTAGGTGAAGTTAAATATCTATAATACCCTTCAACATATATACTCCTCCGTCTCGAAATTATTGTCATTGAGCAAGATTCATGATTTAATAAAAGTGGGGTTAACTTTAATTTTCAACCATTCAAAAGAATATTCATCCACTAAATTCTCTTTCTTTTCTTATAAAAGGAAAGTGAATGATAATTTTGAGACATCAAAAAAGGAATTGTGACAATTATATTGAGACGGAGGAGTAATTAATTTTGTTTTTATTAATTAAAAATGCCACGTGGCTTGCTATTATTGGTGACTATTGTATCATACTTTAAACTATACAGTATACACCATATGAACATAAATCTATATATATATATATATATATATATATATATATATATATATATATATATATATGATCAAATGAGAAATTCTTAATGTGAGAAGTGATGAAATAAACATGAGTAATGCATTTAGTCGCATTGATTCATAGTTTTATACGAAGAAATCTATTTTTTGTTGATTGCAAGTGTTCACATTTACCATATAAGTTTGTCTTTATATGATATTTTGCAAATAATATTAATAAAAGGTAAAATTTTCAGAACTTTGAATCATAATTTTTTTTCTAATCAGCTTAAAAAACATGCTTAAGAAAAATTCGAAAAAAACTTGAACCAAGGCTTCAAACTACGATTTTTACGAGTTCTCAAATTTCTCAATTTCTCACCGGAACTAGAGTCTCTCTCACTTCTCAGTCAATCCGGAAATATATACTCCATATAATTTAGTTTTGGGGCCTAAAACTTAAATTAAATGTTACTTTTTAAAAGGTGTTACAAAAGTGCAATCATGACATTATAAACTGAAAAAAATAGTAGGAGTATCATTTTTTCTTTTAAACACATTTTGTTGGTTCAAAATAGTATGTAAACACTCGCTGGATCAGTCCAAAAAGCACGGCGAATATTTAGTTTGAGACCGAATTAGTATATAATACAAGTAGCATGTGAAATAGAAAAGTAATGGAGTGTGCAATTTATATATCAACAAAGATCTTAATGCTTACCAATATAGCGTATGAAGATGTCACCGGTTGTGAAGGAGGATAGAGAACAAAACCACGCTGATTATTGAAGGAACTGCTATATCAAAAAATAATAAGTTGGTAATTAATGATTTGATAATAAACTTTAAGCTATTGCAAAAAGCTTTCCCCCTCTTTCATTCTTTATATTAGTTAATAGCAAAACGTCTTTGAAGACTTGAGCGAATGCTCTATAAAGTAGGAAAATAAAAGGTCTGCAGTTAATATATCAAAGACTTTAATGCTTACCAATACAGATTGCAAAGATGTCACCAGTTGTGAAGGAGGATAAAGAATAAAACCACGCTGATTATCGAAGGAACTGCTATATCAAAGATACAAAAGATAATAAGTTGGTTGAGCTCAAGATGATAAACAATATATAACCAGAAATATTGTTCTACGAGGAGTGGGTGAGGAGTTGCCCAAACAAAATATTATTCAACTCATTATAATATGATGATATGGAACCACTTGTCCTGATATCACGGGAGCGAGTGTTTGTTTAAGGTTTTTATTGCCAAATTGCAAGACTGAACCAATAATGCACTTATTTTACAAGAATGGACTTTTTCTTATCTTCTTACCAAAATTATATAATTTTAAGCCGGCGGATTGAGTAGTTTTTACTATACGTAGTATTTATTTTCATAGGATAGTGACTAGGGGTGTGATTTGTGGCCCGACACGAAATCCGATCTATGTAAACGAAAATTAACGTGTTTGGGTTGTCTTAAATAGATTTGGTCGGGGTTTGGGTCGACCTGTTAACTTGGTTATTAAGCAGTCGAGTTCGGGTTGGAAAATAAAATAAGCGGGTCGACCGTCAACCCGTTTAAGATTTTTTATAAACTAAAATTATTTATATTTTATTATCGGGTCAAATGTGTTAAGCGGTCGACCCAACAACCTGTTTAACTCGTGTAATGTGCCAACATTTATATATACAAATGGTTAAATAGGTCAACCCGAAACCCAATGAACCGATTCAACCCGTTTAACATATTCAACTCATGTAACCTATTTAACTCGCCAACTCAAGTATAAATACGGGTTAAATGGTTAGGTTCGGGTTATATCTAAACAGGTTAGGGTTGATATAGCTGACCCAATGATTTAAATGGGTTAGGTTTGGATTGGGATTTTCTAACCCGAACCCATTAACCCGAACCCGACCCGAATTGCCACCCCTAATAGTGACTACACTATTAAAAAGGAAATTTTCAACCCATGATTCTAGTAAACCTAACTGTATCACAGTTAAAAACCACCAAACTCAAGATTCAAATCTACAAACCACGTTACAACTACATAAAAACAACATAAAACTCTTCAAAACACAACCAACCTAAACAAAACAATTATAGTCATGTAAAAGTCAATCACCACCTTTTAAGAGTTTAAGTTTTACCAATTCATTCATTCTAAATTCCAAGCAAAACCTGAAACATAAGCCAAGATTCGCCGGGGGTGTGATACAGGTCGCCTATTTAGTCACTTAGGGTGCTTAATCCCCTAGGAGGTCGCGTAAGAGGTTGCGTTTTTTACTTTTTAGTCTCGTAGAAGGTTGCCTAGAGCCCTAGACAATGTGAGACACGTGTAGGGTTACAAAGGACGTCTTGGTATCAATCTAATGGATAATATTTAAAAGATTATTTTCGTAAAAAATATAACCGAAGTTCATTTGATAAAATACTCATATAAACGGTCAATTTAATAATTTTCCCATTTTTTTCTATTTCATAAAACTAGTTTTGTACCCTGCATTTTAAATAAGATTTTTTGTAAAAATTTGTCAAAATTTTTCATATATGTATGGTTATAATACATGTGCATGCACGAGTAATACATTGATTTTCCATCGTGTATTAATATCAATTGATATTTTGTTTAATTTTTTGTTGGACGCAAAATTTAATTTTCTTTACTTGGCATGCTGTTGAGTTTAATATTGTTTAAATTTAACTATTCATACCATATTTTAAGCATTTACATATTTAATAACACGTAATAACTTTTAAAAAACTTTCCCTTAACAAACTTTCAACCCCCCACCACAAATTAAAATTCAATAAAAGTTGTATCTCTTTCTCAATTTTTACCTAAATTTCATTTTTAAACCATACAATCGATCCTATTTTCTATTTCCCATACTTCTATTTAATTTGTTTGATTTTTTTATTTTTTTTTATTTTTTGAAGGCCAAATTGCATAAAAATGTATCTCATTTAAGGTCAAATTTTATTTTAGGTAATCAACTTTTCTCTCAATTTAAAGTATCGAGGTTATTTTTTGTGCAAGTTTTTCCAACTTTTTGAAAGTGATTACGGGTCATAATTTTAGCCGAATTGATTTTTAAGTGCTCAATTATAACGATATATCACATTTATTTACCATTTCAACTGAAAATGGTCGATAACACCTTTCGAAAATTCAAAAAAACCTTACGTCGTACGAAAATTAACTTGAATACCTTAAATTGAGAAAGTTAAAGTTGAGTAACTAAAATTCCAATTGACCTTAAGTGTTATACTTTTTTGTGCGATTTGCCCTTTTTTGAAACCCAAATTTTCGAATTGATACTTTTTTATTTTAGTAATTAGCACTTGATTGCGATTACTAATATGTCTAATTTTCGTAGACCATCTAAGCGTAAATTGAAAGTGTAAATTGAAAGTACCAAGTAAATTTGATGATTCAATTTACTGTTTGAATGGTAAAAGGAATGATGTGAATAATAGAAGTTAGAGTAAGGTAGCTGGGGAAAATAACAGGTGTTTGGATGGGGAAATTGAGGTAGTTGATGGTGTTAGGGACTATGTAGAGAATGTATCTGAAGAGTAATAGCCAGGGTACTAGCTTGGAATACAATGAGAATAATATTTTTGGGAAGAATGCAAACTGTTGCAGGAAACTGAAATTAGTGAGGATGGTTTCAAAGAAGGATGTAATCCATGAATGTAATGTAAGTTCTACTTTGAGCTCTGTTAAAAATGTCAATGGTGGAAATATGGTTGAAACTTATACAATTAATTCACTTTAGAATTCTAAATATTTTTCAGTTTGAATATTATAGCTAGGGTTTTCAAGTTTTATTCAGTAAGTCAAAAAGTCGAATACCCCATATTGAACTTACGATTATCAGTTATTTAGAGTAAACTGCAAAAATCATCCTTGTGGTTTGTGTATTTTCGCAAGAATTATCTTTATCTCAAACCTTTAGCATTAAACATCCCCAAGTCCACAAACCTTTGGCATTAATCATCCCTAAGCACTAACGTCGTTAGTTTTACCCGTTAAGTGTTAAATTTTATATGCATGTTAGTCCCTCTGTTAATATTTTTTGCACCGTTAGTCCTCATTTTACGTATTCGTAAGTTTTTTTACGTTTTTGTCCGTTTTTACTCGTTTTCGTCCGTTTTATATGTTTTGTCCGCTTTTTATCAGTTTTTGTCCGCTTTTTATATGTATTCGTCCGTTTTTTACGTTCTCGTCCGTTTTTTTACGTTTTCGTATGTTTTATTAGGTTTTCGTCCGTCTTTTTAACGTCTTTGTCCGTTTTACTCGCCTTTATCCGTTTCTATATGTTTCGTCCGCTTTTTAACTGTTTTCGCCCATTTTTTATCCGTTTTCGTCCGTTTTTTATATGTATTCATCTGTTTTTTTAACGTTTTTACGTTCTCGTCCGTTTTTTACGTTTTCATCTGTTTTTTTACGTTTTCGTATGCTATTTTACGTTTTTGTTCGTTTGTTCTGGTTTTCGTCCGTTTTTATATGTTTCGTCTGCTTTTTATTTGTTTTTTTACGTTTTTACTGGACAAAACGTAAAAAAACGTAAGGAAAATGCACGAAAAAACAGACGAAACGGTTTTACTGGACAAAACGTTTTCACACGTTTTCGTGGACGAAACTTTTTTTTACTGGACAAACGTTTTTACGCTTTTTATTCGGTTTTACTGGACAAAACGTAAAAAAACAGACCAAAATGTAAAAAAACGGACAAGAACGTAAAAAACAGACGAAAACGTAAAAGACGGATGAAAACGTAAAACAAAACGAACGAGAACGTAAAAAATAGACAAAAACGTAAAAAAAAAACGGACAAAAAACTTATATAAACGGACGACAACGTAAAAAACGAATAAAAAGCGGACGAAACATATAAAAACGGATGAAACCAAGAAAAGCGAACAAAACGAAAAACATACGAAACGTAAAAATGGGCGAAAAGGTAAAAAGCGGACGAGCGTAAAACGTAAAAAGCGGACGAATCGATATAAAAGTTGGACGAAAACGGATTAAAAAGAGAAACATATAAAAGCAGATAAAAGCGAGTAAAATGGACAAAACATTAAAAAAAAAAAAAAAAAAAAAAAAAAAAAAAAAGGACGAATACATATAAAAAGCGAATAAAAAGCGGATGAAACATATAAAACGGATGAAAGCGGTAGAAACGGAAAAAAAAGTAAAAAGGGACGAAAACGTAAAATGAGGACTAACGGTGCAAAAAATATTAACGGAGGGACTAACGGACAAATATTATGTAACATTTAACGGATAAAACTAACGACGTTAGTGCTCAAGGATGAGTAGTGCCAAAGGTGTGTGAACTTCAGGATGTTTAATGCTAAAGGTTTGAGATAGAGATGATTCTTGCGAAAATACACGCAGTTTACTCAGTTATTTATTTATAGCTTAACATGTTTAACTATAGGTGGTGCCTTCAACTTTGTGACTCCGGATGATAACTTGATTCTGCCACACATGTGTGAACGCCTACCATTTTGAAAAGGTAGATTAGGTACAATAAGTAAATAAAACAAGCAATTAAATAGAACTCAGATAAAAAATAAAATACAAGGATCAAAAGTTCAAAACCATTGATTACAACATGCAACGGACGTTTGAACTACCTCTAATAATTTAGTAGTTTTAAAAAGACCATTGAGCAATAACTTGAATAGAATACAAGGATCAAACCATTGACTACAACCAACATGCAATGGACATTTGATCTACCCCTAATAATTAGTAGTTTTTAAAAGACCGTTGAGCAATAATTCATAAATAAAAATCTCTTGCTTAATAACGCTAAGCTCCCCAAAAAAAATATATATATATAGCATGATTGAACAAATAACCTTTTTTATTTACTACATTATTAGACTTTTCCTTTTTTTATTTATTTAACACTACTAACTTTATTACGGGTAGTTCAAATGTCCATTGCATGTTAGTTGTACTCTATGGTTTTATCCTTGTGTTTTTTTTATCTGAGTTCTCTATTCAGTTTGATTGTTATAGGGATTTTCTAACTTGTGTCATGGAGGCACAAACTTTTAAGCATTAAACAAACTCAAATTACCATATTTATATGTTGGTTGATATTAATAGTTTCCTTAATTTGTTATGCTTACCAAAATTATCATTGGTTTATATAGAAATAAATTTATTTAAAAAAACAAATTTTGTTTATTCAATGTTTAAAACTTGTGCCATCATGGTACAAGTTAGAAAAACTCATTGTTATAAATACATATATATTGTGAGTTAGATTCAAATAGAGAAAAATTAAAATAAAAATGATAAAAAAAACCACAACACATTTTAGATGCATTTACAAATTTAGGTGCATCTTTTTTAAAAAATCTCACTCTAATTTGAAATATGTGGCTAAAAATTATTCTTATTCTTCCTATTTTAGTTTTTCTTCTCACTAGATCCCTTCCCTATATATTGTACCAAATCTATATGTTCAAAATGGTAGGTGTTCACACATTTGAGGTAGAATCAAGTTATCATCGGGAGTAACTAACACAATAAATTGTTGCTACTATTTTCATATATATACACAGACATTGAAACAAAAATAAAATGGCATGAATGAACAAATAACCTTTTTTATTTACTAGATTATTAAGCTTTTTTATTTCCTAAATGAAAGGCAGATAGAGATAGTTGGAAATGAATATTAGATAACATAAATTTGTTATTAGGATGCCATATATGATTTCTACGTCATTCAATGTAGAGTCTCGCTATCTAAAAACTAGTTATAAATTCCATGTATAAACGCAAATAGTAAAAATAATAAATTTCGTTGCCTTTAAACTCATGCTGCAAAAGATTGGAAAATTTGAATATGTAAGAGATGTGAAAAATATAGTTTTCACATATTTTGAAAGAAAAATGGTAACTTTTCATTTTATCAATGGTTTTGATATATATCTATCTATACATATATATGAGACTACATATGGCACGTCATTAATGCTGACTAGACATTTTAATGTTGACATGGCGCATCATTTGATGAGGTGAAAATGGTGACTAGGCAGAATCTCCATTTAAACAAGAAAAAAAATTGGTATACAGCGAGGTTAGAACGTGGGTTTAATGGTCCAAATACAAACGACTCATCCATTGAGGCAAACGACATTTTGTTGTTTAATCTTTTACTTCCAAACTAATATTCCAACAAAACATTACCAACTTCCATCTTATCAAAAAACAATAACAGAATCCCTACTCTTAATTTCTGCTTCAATTCGAGTCAAAACAATAAATCACTCTCCCCAATTTACTCGCTCTTTCCTAAACAAGCTCACCCAAAATTCAAAACCCATACCCTAATTCATATAGAGATTGTTACATTACCATCAAATTCTTTTTCTGATCATATCTTGATTATCTTCATTTATTCATCTATGAATTAACCATTTTTGATTATTTGCTGGAAAATTTTTTTGACTCTTTTCCTTATCATCTTCATTTATTCAATAAAATTTGCTTATTTTGGTCATTTTTTTTGATAATTTTGTAGGTAGAATCTGATTGAGGAAGATTAACCAAGCCGGAAATTAGTGATGATACACCGAAGGTACGATTTTGGGATATAATAGCTTTTTTGTATGTTTATTAGATTCCTTTTCAACTCAAATTGAGGATCTATTGAAGGTTAGTAGTTCATCGATGATAAAAAGGTACGATTTTTTGTTGATGATTAATGGTTTAATTTGAAATTTTTGAAGTTTTATTGTGGTTAATTGATTATAAAGCTCAAAAAAATAAGCTTTTCCAAACACCCACTAAATTTTGTGTGATATTTATGTGGTATTTTTTTTTGTTATATGTAGATGTGAGTTTTTTGTTTCGAGTGGTGGAACACCGAGAGGATGGCGTCAGGTTTGGTGAAGTCGTTTGTGACTCATTTGAAATTTGCCGAGGAACAAGTGGTGTAGGCTTTGCAATCTATTACGCTTCAAGTGGATATTTGTAATAATGTCGAAACGTGGTTCAAAAGAGGAACATTGGAGATGTAATGCACGTTTCTTATAAATTAGTTATTTATGTTTGGATTGTAAGTCCATTGCGTTTAATTTGTCGTATTTCCAGGTTTGAGCATTTAGTTATGTAGTATCTTGGTTTATCACAAACACATCATAAGCACAAAGTTATGCGTAGGAGATAAGGTTTAGAGAGAAAGTGGGAGAGGATGGGAACCTTAGAGACAAAGAAAAGTGTATTATAAGCTCCAACCCTTTGCCTTGGAGGCAAAGGGTATTTATAAGTACAAACATAGGGCCTCTTTTAGGTCATGGATCGAGGCATCTGATGGGTAAAGACCCGTCCGTCCTCCACGGTGTTACAAAGTAATCTAATTACTATCACCGAATTACTACGACTACGAGCTTTCTAGCAGTATACATACTTGAGGTGACCGACACTTTAAGTCTTGGTTTACTAAATCCTAACAATCTCCCACAAGGAGGTCACCTCAACTTACAAGGATTACAAACAAATATAATATTTCGTTGTTCTTGGTTTCTTGGATTAAGCACTTTTGTTCTTTATCTCGTAGTATTTGATTCTTCATGTTCCGCATGTTTTGTTACTTCAAGTGGAGGTCTTTAACTGATCCACGTGATGTTGAGTTTTGAGCCAGCTATGAGATCATCAGCCACAACAAATCTCTGACTCATCCTTTTGGCGCATCGCCATTATGTAATGTTGTGACTTTCAGACCGACATGCTCACATTTTGGATCATGATATCTTCTTATCAGAGTTGTGGAAGCATTTGTTGATTAGGATATTTGTATCAGAGTAGCAGAAGCATGGATTGAACAATATCAGAACCAGTTGATGAAGATATGCACATATCATGATTTCTTATAGATGTGAGAGCGATATGTGAGCATGTGGCAATGAAATGACTTCTCGATTCTGATCAACTGCAACCGTCGGGTGTCCCTGCATAAAAACAGTTAGCAATAAAATGCATGAAAGTGTCTTTGATCACTTTTGTTGAATTGAGGTACACGGCCCACGGTTCCCCATTGATCAGTACAAGTACTGCTTGTGATAAGGTATAGTTCCGAAGAATCTCCTTGACAGGGTTTCACAGCTGCTCTAGCTGTTCCCAAACCGGAACGTCTCAAAGAAGACAACACGGAGTGAGGGAACCATCAAATTGAGATTCACTGATTGATGAAAAAATGATTTGAAAACAATCTTGTATTGCTTAATAGAAAGTGTTTTGCAATACAACGAAGGTTTTTATGGAAAATCAATTATCAATCATAAATATCCTTTAATATTGAAACATTAATACACTGTCGATGTGCTATGGAAAAGAACTTTTAAGCACAACGACCGGTTTTTCAAAGGTATCCATCAATTCATTTCCTGGACCAAGGTTGATTCAAGAATGAATCGCCCCATCGTTTCTATCCAGTTGTCACAAGCTTGATCTTTTGCAAGATCTCACATGTCACCTACCAATAGCTTGTTTGATATTGGCTCTAGAAGAATTTCCATCTTCATCGTGAATATTTAATATATCACTCGCATGTTCTGGCAATACCACATGGATAAAGCGTAGGACTCTTAATATATTCTCACTTTCCACATTGTGTGAAACAGCAAGTCTTCATGAACAGTGTCCTAAAGAGATTAATTAGATGATCTCGTGGCTCTAGACTCAATTGTGCACATTTGGTTTCCTATGCCGGAGACTAGGGAGAGGGTCTCCTTCTTCAATATCAACAATCTCTAAGAGAAAGTCGATAGATTATGTCGGTTCCCCGTGAGAATGAAACAAGCCCTTTTAAGAGGAACTTGAGTAGCTTGAGAAGTTTTAGTGCAGTGTGTCACTGGGTCCATGACGTCTTGTCTTCAATACCAGTGTTACCTTAGTAACCACCAGTGGGATATGTATTGAACCCGGTTTACGCCTAAGGTTGAATTATTGGAGGCTATTTATTTTCACCCTTTTCACATTCATTTCTTTTCATTCTTCACCCTTCGGTGCTTCCGAGACTTCATAACTAGAACCTTGTTGAGTTTATTCCGATTACTAGCTCGGTCTCATCCGCACTCTTCCCATATCTCACTTTTCTCCTTTTTCAATCATACCTAAGAACTTCTACACTATCTAGTGGATTGTCCCTAGGTAGATCCCTTCGGCTCTGGCGGGATCGTGGGAACGAATACCTAACCTAACCATCCTTATATCACCATACATAAAGTAAATTTGGTCGGTTTATTTGGTATTGTTCATCTGCCGTTGGAACCAATTGAAAAACCATTTGAAAATCAATCCAGATACTTTTGATATATTATCAAAGTATTTTGTACCTGAATTGTTTTTGATATTTTTAGAAAAAGAGCTCCCCCTCAACATGTGCATCAAGTATTTGAAATTGTTTTGGCACACGGAGGCAAGAGGAAGAATTAACTTCTTTGATTACCATTTTCTAAAAAAATATCAACATCAATTCCCTGATCAAATCAAGTAGATAAAGCATATTGGGGAAGGATGAGGTTTTCATAAGTTTGCTCCCCTTCAATATGTGCCTTGAGGTTTGAAAGTTTTGCACATATTAGAAGGAACCTGCACTTAGAGACAAATCAATCACGTTTCAATTCTTTTGATTTAAGATAGATGCTCCCCCTTAACATGATATGGAACATTTGAAATCATTTGGCACATGCAGGGAGGAGAGCTTGTTGATATATTTCTAACCACTTGTTGAATTATCAGTTCATATCCAATTTAAATCATAGATTCTCCCCCGATCACAATTTTCAAATCCTTTGAGATTTGTGATCTGTAGTGATTTAAATTAATTTTGAAAACTTTTGAGGAGTGTAGGATCTTAATATTTATGTTGTTTGATGATTCGGGTGGTCTAGGATGATGATAGTATATGAATGCCATTGTTAGAGATGAAGAGAGTAGAGAGGAATTCTAGAGATAAACAAAAGTGTAGAATATTAGATTAGAACTTCCAACCCTCTACCTTGCAAGGTAGAGGTATTTATAGGTTACAAACTAAGCGACCTCCGACGGCACATGGATCGGGGATACAGTTGGGTAAAGACCGTCCTTCCTCCACGGTGTTACACTAGACTAAGCTACGCTACAAATTAACTAATAAATTACTAAATAACGTAAATAACTATATGTCTGAGCTAACTTATGCTAGATAATAGTTGGGGTGACCGACTCTTTACTATGGAATTTTCTAATTCCTAACAATCTCCCCAAGGGAGGTCACCCCATGATTTACATTTTGAATCCTAGCATTCTATTTAATCTTGATCTTGAGCTCGTAGACTTGAATTCTTCAATTTCCGTAAACTTTGTGCATTAGTAGCGATTCTTCAAAGTCTGCATTGATTTGTACTTTTAGTGGAGGCCTTTAAGCGATCCACATCTTTGATGATCTTGAGCTTTCATTGAGATCATCACCACGATAAATCTCGGATCACCCTTTATTGTGTTGCCATCATGTGAAGTTGTGACTTTTGGACCGACATGCTCACACTTTTGAATCATGACATCTTTCCATCGAGTAGCGGAAGCCTTCGGCTCATGATATTTGCGGCAGTAGCGAAGCATAGTATAGAAATATCGAGCCGGGTTACGTAGATATGCACCACCATGATTTCTTCAATTTAAGTGTGGATCTTTGTGAGCATGCGACTTTGGATTGACCGCTCAATTCGATCGGTACCGCAACCGTCAAATGTACCGCAAACAACGATTAGCAATAAAACACATGAAAGTGTCTTTGATCACTTCGTTGAATTGAGTACACGACCCACGGTTCCCGTTGATCGATTACAATCTTGCTGTGATCGGTAGGATTCCTAAGAATCTCCTTGACGAGGGTTTCGCAATTGTTCTAGCTATTCTCAAACCGGGCGTCTCAAAGAAGACAACACGGAGTGAGTGAACCAAAAATTGAGATTCACCGATTGATGAAAAATGATTTGAAAAACAATCGGGTATTGCTTGAAGAAAGAGTTTTGCAATCTGACGAATGTTTTATGAGAAAGATCAATTTTCAATCAAAATACTTTTGTTTTAAAGAATGAGTACACATTCGACGTGCTAGCGAAAAGAAGAGATTCGCACATCGAGCGATTTTTCTAAAAGTATTTTTCAATCGAGATACTTTTGAGTTTGAAATGAATACACATTCGACGTGCTAGAAAAGAAGGTTTGCACATCGAGCGGTTTTCCAAAAGTATTCGTCAATTCCATTCCTAGACCAAGGTTGATTCAAGAATGAATCTTCCCATCGTTTCTATCCAGTTGTCACAAGCTTGATCTTTTGCAAGATTTCACATGTCACCCACCAAGAGCTTGTTTGATGTTGGCTCTGAAGGATTTCCATCTTCATTGTGAATATTTTACATATCACTCGGATGTTCGCAATACCACAAGGATAATCGTGGGACTCTTAATATATACTTACTTTCCACATTGTGTGAAAAATCAAGTCTTCAAGAATTTAGTGTCCTAACGAGATATGGTGGATGATCTCTTGGCTCTAGACTCAATTGTGCACATTTGGTTCCAATGCGGGAGACTAGGGAGAGGTCTCCTTCTTCAATATCAACAATCTCAAGAGAAAGTCGATAGATTATGTAGGTTCCCGTGAGAATGAAACAAGCCCTTTTAAGAGGAACTTGAGTAGCTTGGGAAGTTGTAGTGCGGTGCATCACTGGGTCCATGATGTCTTGTCTTCAATACCGGTGCTACCTTAGTAACCACCAAGAGCATATGAATTGAACCCGGTTTTGCCCTAAGGTTGAATTATTGGAGGCTATTTCTTTTCACCCTTTCATATTCATTTCTTTTCATTCTTCAACCCCATCGATGCTTACGAGACTTCATAACTAGAACCTTGTTGGGTTTATTCCATACTAGCTCTATCTCGGTCCGCACTCTTCCCATATTCTCATTTTCTCCTTTTTCAACATTCCTAAGGACTCTACACTATCTAGTGGATTGTCACTGGAAGATCCCTCCGTTACGGCGGATCGTGGGAACGAATACCTAACCTAACCATCCTTATAACACCATGCATAAAGTAAATTGGTGGGTCTTTTAGTGCAGTTCATTCTTCCTTGAAACCAATTGAAAAATCATTTGGAAAACAATCAAGGTACACGTGATACGAGATCAAAGCATTTTGTACCCTAATAGTTTTGATCATTTAGAAAACCTCCCTCAACATGCGTATGATTTAGAAATTGTTTAGCACAAGGAGGCAAGAGGACTTTGAAATATTTTCTTTGATCACAATTTTCATACTGAAAAGCCATTTGATTTTCATGGTAAAATTCTCCCCTCAATATGTGCATAGGATATTTTAAAACATTTTATCACATAGAGGCAAGAGTTCTTTGAAGCACATTTACGATCACACAAGCCATTAAGAAACCATTTAAAACTCAATCAAGGTACTTTATGTTAAAACATAAAAGCATTTGCACCTTGATAGTTTCTTTTCTTTAAAATGCTCCCCTCAATATATGCTTGAGATTCGAAAGCGTTTAGCACATATGAGAGGCAAGCGTGCACAATTAAATCAAAACGATCACCTTTATCAAATTTCATTATTAAATCACAAATTCTCCCCGATCAAAATATCAAACCCTTTGAGATTTTGGATCCCAAGTGATTAATTAGGTTTAGAAAACATGGGAGAAAATGTGGCCTTGTTTAAATACTCATCGGTTTTGGATAAATCCTCCTCCTCAACATGTGCATTATGTATATTGAAATTGTTTTGGCACATGGAGGCGGGAGTGCTTTAAAGGACTAAAACCAATTCCATTTAAAACATATTTGAGATTTAAATCACGATCTCTACCCCAATCGAAATATCAAACCATTTGAGATTTGTGATCCCAACCGATTTAAATCATTTAGAAAAATTTGGGGAAGGCGTGGCAAGATTCAATTTTGAAAGATGACGATAAGGACCATTTTAAGACATTAAAGATTGTTAGTGTCGGTATGATAGTTTTTAAGAGATCTTTTAAGTAAAACAAAACAGTTTCACAATCAAACAAGAGCAGAAAAAATTTCATTTTGAAAGACCTTGATTCTAAAGAAAAATCATACCATGACATAACATTAAATCTTTAGATCACTTATTTTGTACAATCCGGAACTTTGTGAAGAAATATCGTTTGAAAGTATTTTATTTTAAATCACTCTCCCCTCAATCCATGATGTAAGTCAATAATTGAGTGACTTAGGTTTTGATAACATGAAGTCCGGTGATTTTCAAAATTAGTCCAATATATTTTCAAAACAATATTTTCCATTTTCAAAACAATTTAATCAAATTATTCAAAATTGTTTAAAAATAGTATCCCGCACAAAGATCGTTAGTGGTTGAGAAGCTTCCGTTGTTGTTGTTGTAGGGTTTGGAAGAAAACCATCTGCAGATGCGGTGAGACTTCTTCTTACGTTGCATTTGAATGCCAACCGAGGTCTAATTAAGCTCCGTTTCTTCAATCACTTAGAAGAAAACCATCTGGCGATGCGGTGAGACATCTTACGTTGCATTTATGCCAACTCTCCATAGAAGTCCAATTAAGCTCCGTTTCTTCATTTGTCAACCCAAGATATAGTTACCCTTTTCTTTCGGCATCCAATCATCTTCAATAGTGGGATCCGGATCGGGAACATTCTTATATACCAATATACCTGAATACGTTAGTGAACACACATGCAGATACATGGTGGTCGACATCACCCATAACAACAATCGACTAATTAAAGTCAATTCAACGTATCAATCAGATCATATAAGGCATGGGAATTATATGTTCATCAAATTTTAATCATCTAAACCTAACAATCACATCCTAGAAACCTAGTCCTTCAACATAGGCAATTGTATTTTAAGATAATCTCGTTAGATGATACAGATTTGAAAACATTCTCCCCCTCAATCAATGACTTAAATTTCTGAAAAGTTTAAAAGCGCTGAAGTCATTGATTGAGTTTTCAATTATAACGAAAAACTCGGCCGATTGTATTTCAAGCAACTCATTTACCACCATTTTGAGAACAACAAATATTTTTACGAAGAATTTTAGACGGAAAAACATTTGTGTAGGAACAATGATCCTTCGACATACTTTCCTCAAATAGTTTTAGGATAAGTGCGATATTTTGAAAATTGTTTAAGCGCAAGACTTTCCTTTCTTGAAGACCGGTTGCTATCGTAGTAATAGCAAACCATAATTTTAAACGGGTTCTGATCAAGTAATGGCGCAAGCCATATTTTGAGACATGTTTTGAAAAGAATATTTACACCCCCGCTCGAACTTCATCTATGATCCCGTGCCATTATTGAATGACATTTCTAAGACCGTAGATGTTATCGATACCGAAGACATGTCATGAGAAAACATATTTTGGTATTTTGAAATTTTACATTTTTATGGGTTTTGGAGGTTTTATATTTTTCTATTTTCTTTTGTTGGTTTTATATTTTTGTATTTGATTTTTAATAAATATATACAAGGATAGAGAAGATGATATAGTAAAAGAAGATGATGATACGAGTACCGAGATAAGGATATCAAGCAGCACGTCGTAGAAGATAGAATTCGCCATCTCTTAAACTTCCACCGCCAAAGCTTCCAAGACTCATGAATCGAAGAGAGAAATTGAGCCACTTGAAAGTGAGACTTTGGTAGCTTCCCCCAAACCGAAAATCCTTTAGCTGAGCAGATTCAAAGCTCTATTTCAAGCTTGCCTTAGCCAGGTGCACAGAGATGCACACCATTTTCATAAATCCCGATGCTCCATTTAAGAACGATGATCGAGGATCTCCATTCGGGGTTATATCATCAAGAAGAACAGCAACGTATCATCCCACTCATAAATAATCTTCTCAAATTTCATAACCACTGAAGTCTGAGGCGATCCATTCCAATAGGTGTCAAGAGAACACTTCCCCAAGTAGTTGAATTGATGTAGTCGGTCTCTTTGTATAATGCTCATGAACTCTCCCAATCACATCATGAGGGAATGAAAACACCTCCCATGCTCACATTTTCTTCCACGATGATCGTGTATGAAGTCCAAGAACCCGGTACACCAATACCCAAGAGCTCTCCGAATACACATCATGAGGGAATGAAAACATCTCCCGTGTTCACATTTTCTTCCACGATGATCGTGTATGAAGCTCAAGTATCCGGTATACCAATACACAAGGAATTAATAATCGATAACATTAAAGAAGCGAGCCAAGTCACCGATTATCTCTGCGGATGACAATCTATGCGGATGCCAACTCCGGGATAAGTGATTATATCTACGAATCACCGATTAAGCACTCAAGTGAAACGGTGAGCATCCCCAATGTACATAATCTCTCTCCCAATGAATCACACACTTGTGTACCTCTTTTATCTTGAAACTTTCTATTACATCACCTCCCACGTCGTTGGACTAATAACACAAAAATCCTTGATGAGTAAAACCTTGAGTTTCTCTGCGGTCATGACATTTGTTTTCCGGGATATCTTCAATCACTTAGAAGTATTATGCTCATCAAGTTTACTAGCCATGAGGCAAACCTTGAGTTTCTGCGGTAATAACATTTGTCTTCCCGGATATCTTGATTACTTAGAAGTATTAAGTTCATCAAGTTTACTCGCTTTGTGTTTAGATGTGTGTCTCCTTGCCCTTTCTACGGTTTTGATACTTGGAATCGACAACAAATATAAGCCCAAATACTTGAAATATTTATGAGAAGAACACTTGAACTCTTGTGAGAATCAACTTCTTTGAAGACTCTCTCGACTATTTTTATCAACCCTTATGTAGACAATTTGAAGTGACCACCGATGAAGAAAACCGATATACCCTACTTGAAACCAAGTCAACTTCCCACATTTGTATCTTAAGCTTGCACCTAATGATGGAAGAGCGGTGTAGAGAATTTATGCTTCAAGCAAATCTCTAAGTACTCACTACCCAAACAAAGTATGAGACATTAACACCTTTTGCGATTATCCACATCACATATCGTGTGACACTTCGAGTAAAACAAAGTAACTCCTAATAGTGATAGTTAACGGGTCTTCAACCATCCACCTCATTGCTGGTAACTAGATAAACCAAGTCTTCAACTCAAATTCTTAAGCCGAGCAAGTTATCAAATAAGAACACGCCTTTGTGAAAGTCAACTTCAATCTCAAATAAGTGATAAATGATTAACTCAAGTAATCAACTTGTGTCAAATGTCCAATCGTGAAATAGTCAATAACAACGTCTCGAGGAGTCACGCTAAAGAATATGAGCACGTCTAATTGGGGATTGAATTTGACTTATAACACTCTCTCAATTAGTGCTCTCCCCAAACCGACAATCGATTGATAAATGCCCGTTTAAGAAGAAGTCTTTAGATAGTCAAATGCAACTCGTCTTTAGTCTTCTAACATGTAGCGAGAGATGTAGAACCGATCAGACTCGACCTTCTTCAAGATTGTCCGAATGGGGAATAGAATGTTAACATCTTCAACTCACACCAAAAGCATCCCACCAAAAGCATCCCATTAACACATCTTGCAAATCCCTTAGCTAAAATCTCTCTAATCAAACAAGAACAGAAAGATGTTCATCAAGGAAATCGGCAATAAGGTCAGCGAACACACAAGATGGTAACACCAAACTACCAATCACATCAAACAATAACAGAGAGATTGTTCGGAACCATCATGTTGATGTATACGTGAAGCATTAACCGGAAGCACTTTGTCGATAAACTCATCAATCCGAGTGAAGATGTCAACCAACGGCTCTTAGAAGATAAAAACTCCATGTGAAGATGACCCGATAATAAGAAGCTCGGTTCTTACATGAGTTTTGAGCCGTATGACCATTTATATTCTCAAATATCAATCAACAATGCAAAAAATTCACACTTCTTCTCCCCCTCAAGAATTGCATACGGAGATGCCATTCTTGATTAAATAAGTGAAGATCATCCGAATGTTCTATTCACACTTCTCTCCCGAAAAATAAGCACGTGATGTCGCCATCTTCATTATAATCGAGCAAGTGGAATGAGAAAACAATCAGTGGTAGCCCGGTTCACTTGATGATTGAAGCGCATGGAAAAAATATGAAGCATGTTGATGAGAATGGTCATAATTGAGAAGATTTCTCTTCTTCCGAAGATAATGCGCACTGAGGCATACACATTTCTTTTCTTTAGAGAACGAGGCCTGAACTGATGTGAACAGACGTCATAAGAAGATTTCTCTTCTTTTAAAGATAAAGCGCACTGAAACGTACACTTTTCTTTTCTTTAGAGAACGAGGTTTGAATGAAGTATTCAAACGTCATTAATCTCTCTCTTCCATCTACTCTTGGCAAACTTGTAATCAACCCCATTATCATTCAAGAGGGCTATTTGTCGTGACGGTGATGGAAAACCCAATATGATGAATTTGACCTTTGAAGTAAACTACCCGAACTCATGACTTAAACTTGAACATATGTAACAAAGAGCGGTGCCGATTTTCATTAGCATCTCTAAGTACTCTCTATGTACTCTATACTCTTCAACCAACCAACCATCAAGTATAAGATGTACATCACCTCTTGAAAACCCACAATTCAATATGACACTGAGCACTACAACGTAACTCCTTTAAGTGATAGTTATTTTGTGGTGATAAGAGCCCAATTCCCCCAAGTGGTAAAAGAAAAGGTAAAAGACACCCAACAATAACTAGATTTCCAAGTCTTCATTTTTAATAATAAGCTCGAACAAGGATCACGAAGAATCTTCATCCAACCATCCCGATACCTTGGATACTAAGTACACTCGCCCGTGATATTTCACTTCAACCTCAAATAAACAATAGTGAATTAACTCCGTTGTCACATCTTCTTGGTTAAAAGTTCAAATCTAGCCTCCTTTGACATTTTAAAGTGAACTATGATAATGGTTTCATCCCGACCATGGTTTAAAGCATATAACCCCGTAAAACCATTTAATAACCTAACTACCATGAAGACACTTCAAACAATCACCCAGTTCATGAAGTACACCCTTTTATCCCTTCTTCGAAGCAAAAACTGTAGTACCAACATCAAATGAGATCCCGAAATACACTTTCCTTTCTCCAGGATGGTTCCATCATTACGGGATTTTACAACTCTATGGTTTAAACCGAGAAATAGTTTCTTTCGCGGGATTTTACAAAACCAAGAATAGACCGTAAGATAGATCCGGAAATGCACTTTACTATTACCAGGATGTTTCAATTGTCACAGTATTTTACAAGTCTATGATTTAAACCGAGAAATAGGTTCTTTCGCGGGATTTTATAAAATCAAGACAAAACCGTAAACAATGTCAGCTTGAATGAGTTATGACAACCTTGGTTTCGGTGAATATCTGTTTTAGGAGAACATGCAGCGGTTCTTCAGCGGTTCATTATCCAACATCAGCAATATCATCAACCATCCAATCAACACTTTGGTAAACACATCATTCACGCATTCTGTCGGCAATTGCAGTGACAACATGGAGAAGTAAACCCGATATGCCAAACTTGATTATGAAGTAAATTCCCCAGATTTGTTACTTAAACTTGTACTAATCCTTGTGAAGAAGAAACGGTGTACCCAATGTACAAAACCTCTTGACGTATCCTCAACTGCGTGAGACACCAAAGTGATAGTTACGTTGTGGGTAAACTGAGAAAGAATCACAACCGTACCTAAATAGCCAAGTCTTTATCACACTCTATAAATGCCCAAACAAGTCATCTTCGCAGAAGGGTAGAAAACAAGTCATCTTCGCAGAAAGAAAGAAGACGAAAATAAGTAAACGCGCCCGAAAACCGTCACTTCAAATCCTAATAAGAAGTACCGTACAACCATCTCCGTAGTCAACCTTAATCAATTCAAGCGAAGCCGTGACATAATAATCATCGTGAAAATGTATATACTAAAGTATCAACCCATATACCACAACAACAATCATCATCATACCAAATTTCCAAACCTTATAACGAACCTCACCATTTCATCAACTCACATCAAAATGCATCATTGGAATACAAATCGCAACCCAAGTATATCTGATTCATGAGAACAATCAATCAACCCAAATTAAAGCCCAAATCTCCTAATAAATGTAATCGGCCCGTGAATAAAATACCGCTTGAGACCCGATCTATATCCGTATCTTAAACACAGTAGATCCAATAACAAATCATTAAACTGACTCAAACTATCCGATCCCATACATTTCATCAGTGATCTTAGTTTGTTCCCTTAATTTGTTCATGGCACACGTTAATAAGGCTCACGTCCAAATGAGTTGTCCAAGGCCCAAGCAACACGAGGCCCAATCCAAAAAAAATGAACAATAACAGGTTTTCAAATACTTCGACCCATGAAACAATATTCAAGAGATATCCCATCAATTCCACATGTATGCCCAAAAATACTACTCGGCCCAACAATGGATCATTGGATCCTCACGATAAGTAGATGAAAGACCAGGCCCATTCATCAAACAGATACCATCATGATACAACCCTAATACTTCGGTATTTAACCCCACATACATCACACATACTAACCCTAATCCTTATTATTTTCATCCGCCCCCAGCACATAACCGAATCACACTCTCTAACTATTCTCCTAACCAAACGCATCATCAGGATAAAAATCATCAAATAGGTCTCATAACCTCTCATCAATCAATACCCTTAAAATAATCACAACCATCCTTTTCATTCCATAAACATTAGATGGAATAGGACTCACCATAGGGATGGTTTGAGTCTTGTCATTGACGCCACAGGGATGGTGATTAACAATAATGGCAGCAGGATTCAGTCATGAGTTCTCGGGTAAGTATTATGTTTGTATTAGTAGTTGATATTAATATTCGAAACAAGGAAACACGGATTAACGAAAAATGTTAAATCCTTGATTCTTTATATTCGTACATAAACAAAGCTCTTGGATCAATGATGAAACGTTATCTCATGTGTATATAAGTTTGACATATCTTTGACAATTACGAGATACACAACTGAGATCAAATCACGTTTTAATTTTTATTAACCGAACTAGAAGAGAAGATGAAATTGCTAATGATTTTTTCTTTTCCTCATATACTTCGGATATGAACATATGAGCTTGGATCGATGATGGATAAGTATTCGTGTGTTAGACTCTTGGCAGTCATGATGTTTTATCAAAACAAGCACGAAACAATCTGAGATCAGTTTAGTTTGAGTCTTGATTGAGATTGAGTAAGAGTTAGGATAGATTGTTGGTTGTGAAAGGAGATGGGTTATGATAGAATAGGATTTGAAGTGGGATTTGGTCTATTCGAATCTGTTTTAAACAGGTTCTTTACAATTCGTTTTCAAAGGAACTTAGACCAATGATGTTGGATGACAACTGAGGTCGTGATGAAATGGTATTTGGTATTGGTCAACGAGTCAACAACTCGCTTTCATATTCCCATTGAAACCAACTCGCATACAATTATGCGAGTACACAACTCGCATTATGAACCAACTTGCTTTTGTAATCTGTAATTAACTTGCTTTCAAAAAGAAACAAATTTAGCCAAGTCGCTAAAGTTAGCAACTCACATCATAACACAACCTGACAACTCGCTTCTTATTTTGACTTAACTCGCTTGTGTACTTTGACTCAACTCGCATCTGGTTTTCTGAGTCAACTTGCTTAATGTTCATTGTAACTGGACAGCATGACATCAACTCGCTTTGACATTATTAGGCAACTCGCTAAAGAGCAAGTGCAACCCACATCATACCAACTTGCATTGTCCAAAAGATAACTCGCATTCAATAATGCGAGTCCACAACTCGCTCATAAGGTTCATGAATCTGGAATATTATCAGTCAACACGCATGTAAGTTAACCCAACTCGCATATACGAAGAAAAGTTAACTCGCATCAGGAAATAACCACAACTCGCTTGTTTGAAAGCCTGCAGCAGCAGACCATCAAAAAATGTGACCAAGGATGATAAGCACAACTTGTATATATGAAAACCGGTAATCACAACTCGCTTATAAAACTGACCCAGAAAACATGTTTCAAAGAACCCATTTGAAGCAAGCATAGAATAAGTGTCATGAACATCTAGAAGCAGCAACCATTTGTTGATGACCACCATAAAACAAGTTCTCACAGAACAGCAACAATTCGAATTTGTGACCCCATAAAACAAGTTTAAGCAACACGAGAAACGACCAATCAACAACAAAACCATGTTATCACAGCTCTTATGACACAAACCACATCGAAACCGCATACATGAACCAAATAAAACCATTCGAATGAGACCCAAATCAACACAAACAACAAAACCTGGCTCTGATGCCAATTGTAGGATCTTAATATTTATGTTGTTTGATGATTCGGGTGGTCTAGGATGATGATAGTATATGAATGCCATTGTTAGAGAGATGAAGAGAGTAGAGAGGGAATTCTAGAGAGATAAACAAAAGTGTAGAATATTATATTAGAACTTCCAACCCTCTACCTTGCAAGGTAGAAGGTATTTATAGGTTACAAACTAAGCGACCTCTTGACTGTGGATCGGGGATCTGATGGGTAAAGACCGTCCTTCCTCCACGGTGTTACACTAGACTAAGTTACGCTACAAATTAACTAATAAACTACTAAATAACGTAAATAACTATATGTCTACGAGCTAACTTATGCTAGATAATAGTTGGGGTGACCGACTCTTTTACTATGGAATTTTCTAATTCCTAACAAGGAGAATTAAGACTTGCCCTTAAAAAAACATTTCAACTGATAGGGATCAAAGTTTGAGACTTTAAACTCCATTGTTTAAACATGCATGAATATCTTTTGAAAACATTAGAATTACTAAGATCTTGTACCAATTGTATAAAACATTTTAAAATGTTGTTCTTTTTGATTGTTCAAGTTTAGACCTTGCTCGATTAAGAGCCAATTGTTTGAAAATACTCTTTTGAATTGTATTGAAATCATTCTCCCCCTCAATAAATGACATATGTTGTTGATTGAGTGATAGAGATTTTGACATAGGATAAGCCCGGATGATTTTCAAAAAATAGAGTCCGAGGTTTTTTCAAAGCAATGTTGTTTTCATTAGATGGAAAATATTTTTCAGAAGAATCATTTGAAGGAAAAATATTTGGAAATTTTAAGAATTAGAGCATGAGGTTTGAAATTTTAAAATTAAGCATGGCTGTGTTCTTTCTTTAAAACCGGGTTACTGCCTGAGATGACAATAAACCATCATTTTTCTCCATCTCGTTTTTTTAAGGATCGAACTTCATCTAAAGACCCGTGTCATTCTTTGAATGACAACACAAAGACCGTAGATGTTATCGAACCATGAAAAACATGACAAAAATGACAATATTTTTGGAAATTTTCAAGATTTTCTAATTTTTTTGGATTTTTGAAATTTTTATATTTTTCTATTTGCTTTTGTAGGTTTTATATTTTTGTATTTTGGTTTTTGAAAAGATATATACAAAGGATAGATAGAGGTGAACACCTTTACTCCTCGTCTTCTTCCTGAAGACGTTTGAGCGTTTCTGGTTGAAGGCTCTTTAAGCCTAGCCGTGGAAGAATAAACTCAAAACGTTCTCGAGAAAGAGCTTTGGTGAAGATGTCTGCTAGCTGATATTCAGTCCTTACGAAATATAGTTCAACCACACCATTTTCAACTTGTTCCCTGATGAAGTGATGTCGAATGTCAATGTGTTTTGCTCTAGAGTGCTGAACAATGTTGCAGTAGAGAGCAATGACACTTTTGTTATCACAGTACATAGGAACTTTGTTGAATACAAAGCCATAGTCAGATAATTGGGATCTCATCTATAAGATTTGAGCACAACAGGATGACATGGCTATGTATCCAGCCTCTGTAGAGGATATGGAAGTGCACATTTGCTTCTTTGAAGACCAGCTCACAAGCTTATCACCTAAAAATTGAGCACCACCTGACGTATTTCGACGAGTATCTTGACATCCTACATGGTTAGCATCTGCATAGGCCGTTAGTGACATACCGGTGTCCTTCGGGTACCAAAGTCCCATGTTAATGGTTCCTTGGAGATACCAAAAGACCCGTTTAACCGCTTCAAGGTGCTTTTTAGTAGGCTTAGCACGGTATCTAGCATACATGCATCTGAATGAACAAAATTTACGGTCTCTTGGTCATGAGGTACATCGAGGAACCAATCATACTACGATATTTCGTTTGATCTACTATGGATCTGAGTGGTCCTCATCCGCTTTTGTACGCTCCACCATAGGAGTGTCAATGGGTCATTGGTAATAAATCCAAATTTATTTAAAATTTCATTTGCGTATTTAGATTGATTTATAAAAATGCCTCCGGGACTTTGTGAAATTTGTAATCCCAAGAAAAATGACATTTCCCATCATTGACATTTGAAATTTGGAGCCAATCTCCTTTGAAAAATGGTCACATTCAATAGGGTCGGTCGAGGCAAAGATAATGTCATCAACATATATTTGAACATGGATTAAGTGTTTACCTGACCTTCTGGTGAACAATGTTGGATCAACTGCTCCTTTGTTGAATCCATTGGATAGAAGAAACTTTGACAGCGTATCATACCATGCTCTAGGATCTTGCTTCAAACCGTAAAGACCCTTTTTTAAGCGATAGACATGAGTAGGATGCTCTGGATCCACAAAACCTTCTGGCTGGCTAACGTAAACCACCTCTTTAAGATCTCCATTAAGAAAGGCGGTTTTCACGTCCATTTGATAAACTACCATATTTTTGCTAGCAGCATTAGCCAAGAAGATTCTGATAGCCTCGATACGCGCAACAGGAGTGAAAGATTCCTCAAAGTCGATACCTTCTTCTTGACGATATCCTTTAGCAACTAACCTTGCCTTATTTTTCACAACATCACCGTGCTCATCAAGCTTCACTTTGAAGATCCACTTGAGAGCAATGATCATTGCACAATCAGGAACGGGTACTAATTCCCATACATCTAGTCGATCGAACTCATGAATTTCTTCTTGCATTGCATTAAACCAGCTTTCCTCGGACATTGCAGTTTTAACATCTTTCGGTTCGATCTTAGATAGTACTGAGTTGAAGAAGCACCATAAGGCATCTGTTGCTAGTTGTTTATGAGTTGATACAGGACGAGAGAGGTTTCCAATGATGTTGTCCAATGGATGATCATGAGTCCATTTTCTAAGGTGTTCATGTGGTTGTTGTCAAGGAACTGATGTAGTAGAGTCGATTTCTCTTGATGAAGATGGTTCTGATGATGGTTCAGGAGCAAATATGTTCTCAAATGGGGCATCTTCAGGAGTAGCAAAGGATTAACATCATCATGGGTGCCAAAACAATTCCATGATGTACACTCGATGATTGATGATTTGTTGATGAGATCGAGTGATCGGCAGCAGCGCTTGACTTAATGAAATTGAAACCAAGGGTTAACTTCATTGGCGGGGATAAAGCGACCTCATTGATGGAATTGACATATGATTAGCATTTGGCTCATAGTGTTCATCAAACATTGTATCAAATAATTTCTTCAAATCATCCTATGAGGGAGGTACATAAGGAGTTGCTGGTGACGGATTTAGAACAAGAGTAGAACTGATAGGACTACTTGATAAAGATTAAGATGCGGGTCCAGAACTGGATTGTCCTGGAGCCATTTGCCCGGATAGCTCATTGAACGTGACGTGAATAGTTTCCATGATATCTCGAGTTCTTTTGTTGTAGATTTGGTAACCCTTCTTGTTTGATGCATAACCTACAAAAACTCCAATGTTCGCCTTAGCTCTTAACTTACCTAAATCTTGACCGTCATTCGTTGGATAGCACAACGCACCAAACACACGAAGGTAGGAGAGATCAGGTTTTCGTTTATGGACAAGTTCATATGGAGTTTTTTCATGAGAAGTGTGTACAAGGGAACAATTTTTGGTGTAGCAAGCAGTGGCAATGGCTTCAGCCCAGAGAAACATTGGAACTTTTGAATAAATTAGCATTGTTCGAGCGGCTTCCACAAGAGTTCGATTTAGTCTTTCAACTACACCGCTACGTTGAGGAGTTCGTGGAACACTTCTTTGATGACCGATTCCAACACTTTCATAAAAGCGAATTAAGTCTTTGTTTGCCATTTTCTTCGAACAATTCTAACAATATTGTTGAGTCGAACTCGAAATTTGTTTGATAAGTTTAATGATGACATCCGGGTTTCATCCTTTGTCCTCAAAAACTTTACCCAAGTAAATCGAGAGTAGTCATCAACAACGACTAGAATGTATTTCTTCCCATTTATTGTTTGCACTCTCATTGGTCCGTACAAATCCATATGAAGGGTATGAAGAACTTCCATTACTGATTTTGTGAGTTTTGGTTTGTGGGCATATTTCGTGCTTTTTATCAATTGGCAAACTGAACAAAGATGATCTTTTTCATACTTTAATCTAGTTAAGCCTCTGACAAGATCCTTTCTGGAAAGGTTATTAATGGTGCCGAAGTTCAAGTGAGTGAGACGACGATGCCATAACCATGACTTTGTTTTCGAAGCCTTTTACAACAAGCAGATTGGAGAGGACTTCATCATGTCTTCAATAGATATGGTTTATATAGGTTTGAACCACGAGTTCCTCTTAATAGTTCCACACCATCAAGTTCTCTAACGAAACAAGTATGTTTTCTAAAAGCAACTTCTAGATCGGAATCACAGAATTGACCAACAGAAAACAAGTTACGACCAAGACCTTCCACGTAATATACCCTGGAGATTATACTATCTCCAACAACATAATCTCCATAACCCATAATAGCACCAAAATGGTCGTTCCCGAATCTAACAGTCTCGATAAATTTACTCACGAAGTTCATGAGCCGCGAGCGATTTCCAGTCATATGCTTTGAGCATCCTGAGTCCAAATACCAAAGGACGATTTGTACGACCTGCATTTGAACACAGACAAGAATGGATAACTGGATAATTTGGAACCCCATGAGTGAATGGGTTCCTGTTGGTTAGAACATGCAATTGATATACCTACAGGAGTTCTAGAATCTATGACAACTTCACTAATAGAGGCAAGACTAGTAGTGGCAGTGGACCTATGCGAGGTGTGACCACTTCTTAAAGGTATGATTCTACCAGTAGGCTTCCATTTCTTAGAGGGCATAGATCTAGCCATCTTAGAACAAGATTCATTCAATTTGAATTTTCTGCCAGTAGATTTCCATTGATAACCCACATTACTAAATTTTCTTCCTGTAGGCTTCCAATAATTGCTAACTCATTTCCTTTTTGGTTTCCAGATCTCCTTAACCTGTTTAGCATTTTTTAAAATTTTGACTAGAGCATTATCAACATTAACCACCTCATTCACAACACATTCATGATTAAGACCAGAAATCAAACATTCATTACATGTTTTGCAAAAGGCATCAGAATTCGAATTAATTACAGTACACTTATAGCTAATACTAGAATCAACACGATTCGTTTTACTCAGCTCAAACTTATTCTTCCTAGGGTGTTCTTCTACTTTCTTTTCTTCAATACTTATGGCCGGCAAGATCCTATTTCGCATTGTATTGCCTGAAGGCTTTGACCCGCTAACCTTAGTATTGGTGATTACTCCGTAGAAGGAACAACAGAATATTAGTTAGTGATACTACACTTTGCATTGGTGGTCTAGAAGTCTTTGGTATCTCAAGTTTTGTGAGGCACATTAAAAGTCACATTCATATTCTTAGGCATAGAACTGGGTGTAACTATTCTATCTCGCCTATTGCTAGATTTCGGACTAGTGACAATTACGTACTCTAAGAGTTCCTGAGATCTTTTGGCATCCATGCAAGCATATGTTATGGTACTATCAAGAGGTTTTCTAGTCTTTCATCCTCAACTATCTCACGGAGACCCTTCAAACTTTCCTTAAGATATGAGAGATATGCTTTATGTGCAAGTTCATTATTCCTAATGGGCGGGAGAATATATAACATATCGATAGCATACTTATCACAATCAGAAATCTTAGGAACAGAATATTTGCAGTTGGGGATTGGCAATTCTCCTTTCACCTCACGCTTCAGATTCTCTATATCGTTAAGTAAAGAAATTATCTTTTCAATTTGTTTATCGTGATTAACTTTAAATGAATCACATAACTCTTTGTTTTGATCATTAACCTTTGAAATTTCAGCTTTAAAACAATCATTTTCCTTTTGCAAGTTATCAATAATGTTTTGAAGTTGGAAATTCTGAGAATCTAAAGGTGGAGGCATATGGGAACCAACTGCATCCTTCTTTTCACCTTTCAGTTGTGAAATTTGGGCTTTGAATCTTTTGATTGTGTTATAATGAGCTCGAATTTGTTCATCACGTTTGCTAATTTCAAAAGCTGCATCAAACTCAGGAGCATCAGATAATGTCTTGATATTTGAGGTTTTAACATTTTCTTTGAGATGTTGATGTTTTAGTTGCAAAGCAAGATGTTCAACTTCTAATTTAGAATAGTTTGACCAAGTTATCATGATCATCCTGTTCTATTTTCTCATGCAATTTTGAATTTGTTGTTTCAAGCTCAATGACACGATCATGGGAAACTTTCAAAGCAACAGACAATTCATGAAATTGAGATGCATTAATAGAAGAATTCGTAGCAGTGTAAAACACATCTTGAGCAACACATTGAGAAATCAAGTTCTCATTTGAGATATGCAGATTCTTCCTTTCAATTTCATTATATTTAAGTTCCCGTTCATAATTATTGACCTCAACTATCATTGCATCAAATTCCTTTTCCATTTCTTTAATCTCAAAGTCTATCCCCTTTTTAAGACTCTCAAATTGACCTTTTAATTATTTAAAGAAAGGCATGACCTTAGTTAATATCATTCTTTAGTTTGCTCAAAAACCCTTTGCCCTTCAGTTATCCAAGTGGGTGTGATTATCTTTTTTACACGTTTTCTCAAAATCAGTAAATAGTTGGTAAACTACATAAAGGCTGATTAAGGTCATGCTCTTAGTGGGAAGTGTTCTAGGCACTAAATGCATAGGTGTATTTGGAGGATACACAGTTGCTTGAGATAGTTTCATACATGGGGTTCTTTTTAACAAGGTTATCTGCCTTTTGTTTATCCATATCCTTTTTCCAGAATACTTGTTCAGGGGTTAATAGTGTTTGAGGCTTAAACTTGTTCAAGGAGATCCAATTTTCCTTAGTGTAATCATGAGATCTAAAAGTGATGTTATATTTAATGCACCATGGATCTTTAAGTTTATCATTTAATTTCTCCTTAGTGGCATCTTCTAATTCTCTATCTTCCTCGGTGCACTCAATGCAAGTAGGTTTTGTCTAGGCTTGAGGATCTCATCACCATCATAGTCAACCTTTTGAGCGCTTTTTCCTTTTTAACATACTCGAGTTTGGTTCCTCTACAATGGGGATACTATGCTTATCGCTAAGACTCTATGCTTGGTGACCATGTGAGCGGTCTGAAGGGTGTTTCCTTGTTCGCATAAACTTGTTTTCAAGTTTGTTTTCAAAGTTTTAGGTTGGAAAATTCAGTTAAAAGTTTTGATTCCTTAGCATTGAATTCACGCTAAGCACTTTCACATTTTCTTGAAGTTCTTGTTTTTGCTTAGCGCATTTATTAAGCTTTTCTTATAAGGAATTTAACTCTTGTTTTAATACCTCTTCCTAAAATTGCTTTTTCGATAAGTGTACGCATTTGGATATCCATCTCCACCTTTCACGAGTGGTCGGGTTCAAACTTAGCACTGTTCAGATATGGCAACTTGATCCTTATAGGTATTAAGTTCGGTGGTCAAGGAATCATCGAGCACAAATGCAGATATTCATCGACCATGCATTCATTGTTAATTGCGTAAGATTCATCACTTGGTACAATAAGATCATCATCTTGCTTCACATATTGTTCATATGGGACAACATTGCTATTTCCCATATTTTCAATATCTGATTCAATGACTTCAGCAGATTGTACTTCATGGTGAATCTTTTGCAAATCAACTTCATCATATAGTTTAAGTACCTCTTTAATGATGGATTCCTTGGATGGATTGGCCCGTTGAGGTGAAGATGCCATTGGAGAGATATTAGCCATAAAGATAGTTTGTGCATATGGTTCATCATCAACGTCCGAGTCAAATGCATCACATCGCAACTTGAAAGGCGTTGGGATTGTTCTGAGCGACACCATGCACCGGTTGTTCGTCCACATCGAGATCGTATGTCCTAGCATTTCCATCGGTCAAGAACAACAACTCCTCTTCATTCAACATTGCACCATTATCTTGTGCTTGAACACGCAACATCTTGTCCTCAAGTATTACTGCGTTTGAGGACGTTTTGGTTGAGTGCGCCCTAGCAATGTGTCCTTCTCCACCACAATTGTAGCACTTGATTGGTTTTAATTGACCACGAACCATATTCCTTCCACGATTCGATTTCCCATATCCATCACCAACACCAAGATTCCCATAACCTACATTCCCTTGTTCATTGTGTGGGAGGTAAGCATTATGTCTTCCACGCACATTTTCCACCACAATCTTTCCGTCTTTCACAAGTAGCATGATTTTGACGATTTGATGCGATTCGAGATAATTGATAGTGTGTGGGTGAGATTCAAGTTTTGCTTGACTATAAGAGCCACTTGATTGATAAAGTGTTCCATGACTGCGTCAGAATCAGGTTGCTTATATCCAGGATCAGGAATGAGCTTGTGGTTACCATTTCTGGTAGGTATGACTTGTGATGCTTTGGTAGTAATCCATACATTGGTGTAGAATGCAGTTGAATCATTAGATGAGCTTGCTTCTCCTGGTTTGAACTGTTCAAGAATTCTTCGTTCAAACATAGCATGTTTCTCATTCTGAAGAAGGAAGGCATACAGTTGCTCATAGTTGGTGTTCTTTAATCCTTTGGTTAGCTTCACAGAGGTGAAAAATTTGTGCCATTCGGGATTCATGTTGTTCACAAACTTTGAGTTCAACTGAATATTTGGCATGGTCATTTTGATATTCCTCATATCATTCACAAGCTTGTGGAATCTCACGTAGTATTCATAGACACTTTCTTCTGGTTTCATCTTGAAGTGCTCAAATTCATCATACAGTTGTGATTTCTTTGTCTTCCTTAGTTAATTCGTAACCCGAGAGAAGCATCTTGACATTATCCCAAACCGCCTTGGCTTCAAAGTGTTGTGATTGATAAGCTTGTAGATATCTTTTGGAAGACCACAGTATAATGTTTGAAGCCACGATATCGACATCGAATCTGCTTTTCTCCTTATCATCGAGCTCATCATACGTCTTTAGTCCATCCAATCCAAAGATCATTGTACCATCTGCAGATATCAATTACATCTCTTGTAGTCTCAATCGATTAGGTCCTTCATCAATTGATTTAAGGATGTTAACCCCATTTTCCTTTCCTAAGCAAAGACAACTGATTCTTTGTGACCAAGACTCATAGTCGGTTCTATCAAGCATAGGAGGATGAGTATCGATCCTGCGCACTTGCACATCATCGACAACGGAATACATGTTTAAATTCTACGGATTTTACAAATCTTTGATTTAACCGGAAATAGATTCTTTCACGGGATTTTACAAGATCAAGAGAGAAACCGTAAAACTTATACACTTATGCGTGAGCGGCGAGGTTACGGCGTGAGCGGCAGACTTGTGCGTAAACACAACTTATGCGTAGACACAGGATTACGCGTAGACAGAGCTTACGCGTAGTCTAAAGCTTAGGCGTAAACATTTTAGGATAAAAAGCTATGCGTAAACCAAGGCTTAGAAGTAAGAACCTTATGCGTAAGTTTCCCTTAGGCGTAAGACAAGCTTATGCGTAAACGAAGGCTTATGCGTAAGAATTTTTACTCGTAAGCTTTAAGCTTATGCGTAAAATTAGGGTTTTACCCAAAACATCTTTTACACTTCACAGTGCAAGAGATATCCAAAGTCGAAGTAATTTTCAGGCTTATCCAAGCAAGAAAACACTGAGTAAACCAACAGATTTGAAGATCACTTGAAGAACACCTTATGCGTAAGATTAGGGTTTTCTTATGCGTAAGAAGTACAAAATATGCCAACCTTGATTTTTATGATCAAAACCGTTTAGCAAACCAGATTATAATGATGAAACAACCTTAAAAACACCAAAACAACAAGACTTGAAGATCAAAACCACGTTTCACTCTTACGCGTAGGATGGTATGCACGTATCCAAACACTTTTAAAAATCAACAAAAACACATAAAGTTTGAACCTTTTTGCAAGAAACTGAGATTTTAACACTCAATAAACCTTAACCCATACGAATCTTGAATTTTTAAGTGTAAAATTTAGTGCTTTAAAGATACCAAAACTTGTATCTGAGACCTCGCCAGATACACCACGTTCTGATAAAACCAAACCTTATCAAAAAATAACTATCAAACCAAGAACATGAGAGATGGATGATCAAACCATGGCTCTTGATACCATTTGTAGTATCTTGGTTTATCACAAACACATCATAAGCACAAAGTTATGCGTAGGAGATAAGGTTTAGAGAGAGAAAGTGGGAGATGATGGGAACCTTAGAGAGACAAAGAAAAATGTATTATGAAAGCACCAACCCTTTGCCTTGGAGGGCAAAGGGTATTTATAAGGTACAAACATAGGACGCCTCTTTTAGGCAGTGGATCAGTCATACAGTGGGTAAAGACCCTTCCGTCCTCCACGGTGTTACAAAGTAATCTAATTACTATCACTGAATTACTATGACTACGAGCTTTCTAACGAGTATACATACTTGAGGTGACCGACACTTTAAGTACTGGATTTACTAAATCCTAACAAGTTAGTACACCGGAGGTCTAATAGTCAATTTTAGGCGTTTATCATCTTTTTATGATTTTTTGTCCCGTTTTTTCTGCTTTATTTGGTTTTGATAATTGAGCATCTGTTTACCCCGCAGATGGGCAACACCAGTTTAATTTACGGGACCGTGATGAGGGCTAACACGCCTTTACGCCTCTAAAAGAGTTATATGCATATAAAGCGAGAGAGGCTACTGGCAACAAATGAACCCACGTTATATTAATTAAAGATTAGCTATGTTTTTTTTTGTATCTTATCATCCTTGTAGAAAACTGTGCAATCAGTGGTGTAACTGTCTCACTTTTGTCAATTGTTTCTTGATGACGTACCCTCCAATCAGGTTGAAGGACCCCCCTTCGGCCTCAGTCGAAATTACATTACGAAGACCCAAGTCTTTCTTCATAAGTCATTGGTGGCGTAAAACCATTCATCATTAACATGGTTACGGTTGGGAATCCGCCACCAAGGGCTATGCCGCCGGTGTCTTCCATCAAGATGCCAAGACAAATAAGAACCTTGACTTGGTCTTCCCCACGCTCCACTATGTCCTTAGCTTCCCGCCAAGTCCGAGATAGTGGGGATGAAGCCCCAGCGGTTACCATAAATCGGGGCGCCCCGGATCTCTAAACGTGTGCTAACACTCTCAAAGCTATTTTCATCACCTATAAATAGGTTGGACGAGTCATTTCAATGGTATGTTCACTCAACACAAGATTTCACATACATCATATTATCATAACTCATATCACATACTTATTTACACGCCGGAGGTGGTTCGCAGGCCCAACCCCCAAGCAATCACTTAACGTGTCTACTATTTCTTATTGCAGATTGACTACAAGTTTGGCGCAAGCATATCACCCTTCATATCCTTCGATCACCATCAAGGCCCGGTCGCATAAATTATTGTACAATCGGTGGCGCCATCCGTGGGACCCGCTACTATTGGTCTCGTTATTCCAAACATACACCCAAATCGATCACTCTCACTGGTTTTACGGCGCGACTCGAGGAAGAAGATACACCTCCACCGGGTTTCTCGACCTTGACACCAATTCCATCAGCGATCCTATGACCTTCCCAACATAACCGCATCCACTTTACCATACGATCTCACCCGTAAATAACCCCAACAACCATGCTTCAACCTCGACCAACCCCGAACCGTAATTAGTATGGCATTTGTTGAAGCTAACATAGAAGCATTAGAGTCTTTACTAAGAGCTCGAAGGAGGCAAGCTCGGGCGTGGAGATGCGAAGGGAGTTAGAATACTCAGCGATGAGTATGACGAAGAGTTGAAATGGAGACTAGGCCCTTGGCTCACAGGACTACTCGCTCGGCTAAGGATAGGGTCTTGATCGATCGAAGGCCTAGCGGGTCGGTTGTTTTCAAGACGTTCCGGAGGGGGCTCAACTAGGCGGGAAGGCACGATAGAAGGCTCCAATGGAAGGAGTCATCGAAGGGAGGCTACGGAGGTTAACCTGCCACCACTCTTGGCGGCTCATCTTGGAAGAACTGGCGGGGTTCCACTGCGGCTTTCTCGCGATCCGGCGTAGGCGGTCCACCTCGAAATGAATGGGGAGAAATCTTCCTCCTCATGGTATGTACCCTCCTTTTCGGGCTCAATATTACCCTCGAGGGTTTATCCCCACCTAATCTCAGGCGGGCTAGTAACCTAGTTTCACTCAACCATACGGGAGTATGCTCTACGGACAACCTATGGTATACCCTTCAGCCACAGCAGGAAGTCACCCACCTTATATACCTACTGCTTACCCTCAATATGTCAACCAAAACCTGTTGGATTACCTCCAAATCATAACCCATACAATCTTGTCCTTACCTACATGCCACCTTATAATCGCCTTTTATTCGAGCCCATGGGCTCCACAACACCCTTCGTAAGATGGATGAAGACTACCCTTTACCCGATGGGTTGAAAATGCCCGCGCATATTGGTACCTACAATGGGAAGGGGATCCGGATAACTTTTACACTTGTTTGAAGGGGCTATTAGAATGCGAAGTGGGTTATGCACATAAACTTGTCATATGTTTACATACACCCTACGAGACTCCGCTCGAATATGGTGGAACGGGCAAAACCAGTAGCATTGTGAATTTAGATGATCTCAAGGCCAAGTTCATATCACATTTTAGCCAAGGAAAAAGTTCACAAGGACACACCCGACAAGACACAACATCAAGCGGAGGAGAATGAAAGCACTGGGCTTTCATTACCGACACATCTGACGACACATTACAAATAATGGGCTTGCACGAAGACCCGTGCATTTCGGGTTTTGTGCATGGCTTACGAAATAGAAGTGCGGTCGAATTCTTCTCCACCGACCTCCCCGCAACCTACAAAGGCTTGGTGGAGAAGGCTTACACCGGATCGAAGCAAAGAAGTATCTACCAACGGGACTCCATCGAAAATAAAGAAAATCACAAAGAAAGCCCGAAGCATCCTTCGTGGGAAGGGTCGAGGAACAAGCACAAAAATAAGGACGTGTTTACACCATACCACAAAACATCAACCATGGGCTCTTGGCTGGTCATCCAAATCTCCAGGAGATACTTGCTACTGGAAAAGGCTGCAAGGCCTTTGATCCTCCTCCTCGCTGGCAAACAAAGGAAGGCCCGAGATACTTCCAAATTTTGCTACTTCCATGACGATTACGGACATGACACCAACAACTGCAGAGAACTCAAGAAGCAGATAGAAGAGGTCAGAAAGTCCGGCCAATTGGGACATTTGGTGAAGGGTATAAAAGAGGTAAAGACAAAACCCACGACACACAGTTGGGAAAGATACCACACCGCCAAACACCCATCCTCATGGTATACAAGGGAGATTCTAGTTCAAAGAGGAAAGAAATAGAGAAGCCTTGTGCGGAGTAGGAGATGTAACTTTTCCTTCAATCATGTGGAAAGTTCTTTCAAATGACCCGTGGTCATCAAAGTCTTGATCTCGATAGAGAAGTAAACAGAGCCTACCTTGATGCGGTAGCTCTGCGAAGTTATCTCGAACGATGTTTCCTAAAGCTCAAACCTTCAATAAGGTCGAAAAGAGTAGATTCAAAGGTACCCTTAGTAGGGTTCTCGGGGAACACTCATGGCCCTCGGGAGAAGTCCCTCAGGGGTTACGATTGGAGAAGGGAGGCTAAAAAGAGCGAAACTCTAGTTTTCACGATCGTGAGGTCTCGAATCTCCTACAACCTATTGATAGGGAGAACAAGAATGCGTAAGACGGGCATCGATGTCTCAACCATACAT
>CM040240.1:9514128-9553277 GCA_022545495.1 Chrysanthemum lavandulifolium | reverse complement strand
GTTTTCAAACACAGGTCAACCGGCGGTTCAACCGGTTGGACGGTACCGTCATAAAACGGGTCAAAACCGGGTTTCTAAAACCGGGTTAACCGGTTAGACCCGCCGGGTTTCGAGTGACCGGGTCAACTCGGTCATGAAACCCGTAGGGTTTGGTTTTCAATTTTTTATAAAACCGGGTTGACCCGGGTAGACCCGGCGGTCGAACCGGTTGACCCGGTCGAAAAAATAAAATAATAATAAATGGAAAACCGGGTTGACCCGGCGGTTGAACCGATTGAACCGGTGCCCGATGACTCGACCGGGTCTATTAAAAACCCGGTTTTTAAAACATTGGTTAATTTAACTAACACCACCAACCCTATTATTTTATATCTTTAAAAAAGGCAAAACATTTGAGAATTGTTTAAGAGTTGTGTATCGTGCAAAACAAAGAAGATAAGGTGTGTGCCATTTCTTTTATGTCAAACTTTAGATTCTCTAATGTATAATCAATCTTAATATAAATTTATATTTTAGGTTTATCCTTTCGCATCTATAACTTGTCTTTAAATCTCAAGGTTATAAAAAGCGTGAGGCGTGACGTGGTGGCATGACCAAACCTCACGCCTTTACGGCTAAGGCGAAGCGTTTGCGTTTATAAGGCGTAACATAAGGTGGCACAAAGTATGAAAATATTTATATATTTATATCATAATTCATATATATCGAGTTTACAAAAACATGTGACATAAGGCGGCGTGACGGCATGGCGTGGCATAATGATCAAGCCTCACGCCTTTGCGAGGCATTTACGGGGCCTTTACGAGCCTTTTAGAACAGTGTTAAATCTTTAATGAGGAAATCTTACCTACATTATAATGTAGGTAGTTACCTACATTTCATTTGAAAAATGTACAGTTTAGTCACTGCAATAAGTTCTTGATACATGTTTTCGCCTTCTTCCTACCTTATTTTCAAAAAAAATGTAGGTAAGATTTCCCCATCTTTAATATTGTAAAGAGACTTCTCATAGTCCTTGGTATTTAAATGTACATGTACCTCAATTGTCCCAATTACTGCATAAATTACTCACTGATGTTCGAGAAAAACATGTGATCATTATGCTCATTTAATTTTTAAATAAGCAATATATGTCCATTAAAAAAAAAAAAAAAAAAAAAAAACTTCTATATATTCACAAATCTTTTTAAAAATTACTCATTTAGCTTATTTTTTTTTATTTTAGATACACATTGCCGCCTGTAATTAAAACCCTATATTTGTCCCATTGAGTATGTGTATATGGCTATGGATAACTATAGTAAAATAATACTCTCTCCGTCCCATTTTTATTGTCTTGTTTGACTTTCACCAGTATTTCTTGTTCAACTTTGACCATTAATATATTTATTTGTGTTATATAATACTTGATGAAATTATATCAATGAAAAATACATTTAAAACCAAATACATTCATATAATTTTCATCATGTATTATAGAACACAAACAAAAATAATTATGGTCAAAATTAAAGAAGAAAGACTAAAAAAGTTAATAGTGGACAATAATTTTGAGACAAGGTAGTATAAGATAGTATGTTTTTGTTTTGTGATTGTAGAAAGCACGTATGATTAGTCACGTCACATGCTTCGACACTTGACATTTTATATTCAATACTTGTGACATTCAATACTTTTATAATATTAAACTAGTTATAATACCCGTGCACGTACGGGGTTTTGACAAAAAAATTATTTTGTATTAATACTGAATATTGCGTTTTTAAATGTAATTGCATATAATTATATAGTTATAAGTTTCGTGCACACACGAAGTTTACACATAAATCAATTTTATTTTAACATTTTAGTTTAGTATATACACGTATAAGAATTTGCCCATGAAAATTGTGATATAAGTACAACTAATACTTATGCACGAGTTTTTTATTATGCATTAATGTCCATTAGAATTTGGTAAAATATTTGTAAAATTTTCTGTTAGGTAACTCAAGATTTAATTTTATTTAGCTGACAAAGATGTTGATGTTTTTATTTAAATTTCACTCTTGATATTATGTTGTACACACGTCGCAAGTTTAATAGCACATGATGAGCGTTGATAAAGTTAAAGTATACTCTTTAAAGTTTTTTAAAATGTTTTTCTAAATATCCTTATATAAATAAATAAAATTACATGAGTCATTGTTATGAGTACAACGCATATTTATTTTTATATTAAAGTAACTCGTGCTTACAATTTGATAATTATATTCTGTTTTCGATGAATTTAGCCGTATTTAAAATGTAAAATCGTGTCTACATTTGTTAAACTTTTAAAATGAAATAAATGAGACATTATCAAACATATATAGTAAAATAAGTTGATGCTTATAATCTTATGCAAATTTATATGTTGTTATTTTAAAACAACATATACATTATATTTTTTAAATATAAAGTATAAAGGGTATCAAATATAAGGGGGTATTTGTTTATAATCAATAGTTATAAAAAAACATGGAAGCTTATAATATTACACTTAACTCTATATAATTTTTTAAAATTCAACTACTAAAGTTTTAGAGTAAAATACACTGTTGGTCCCTAAACTTGTCTTGGAGGATCGCGATGGGACGAACCACGCCCTTTTCATCGCCACGGGTCCAAGCAAAGTGGCCATTAAATGCCGATTAGTCCCTTGACGAATTGGGACAACAAACCGATTTCCTTCGAGGGTATTATAGACTATTCACTTTTTACCCAACCTAGTTAAATGTAACCCAACCTTCAACCATATGTATGAACGAGCAAGAGTGAACCCTAAAATACAATCAACACACATTCTTCCCAAAGCAAAAGAAAAACAATAATGGCACAAACGATAAGTGGAAGGGTTTGTTGAGTTCGTTGAGGAAAGCAGAATGCGCAAATGAAAAGCGGTTGGATGTTAAGAAGGAGAAGGAAGAGGATGACATCTTGTTATCAAAGTTTAACGATTTGGGAGAAAGGATTACAAAACTGGAAATTTTGTTTAAATATCTTAAGGAAAGGAAGGAAAAGAAGGAAAATGATGATAGGGAGAGTTGTGGGTCTAGCTAAGTGTATGTTTAGTTGATAGTAAACATTTGTAGTTCTTGAGAACATGTAATCGATGAATAAAGTTTTGTGATCTTATTTAAGTAATTGTGTTTGAAATCGTTTTGCATTTCTTAATAGGTTTCACTTACCCAAGTAAGTTACAATTTGTTGGTTTTCATAAGTTTGTTTGACTTTGGTAAGTCAAAATTCAAGATGTTACAATACACCATTGTCAATACATTGTTGTTTAATGCTAAAACGTTTGCATTTTGAACCCGTGTTTTGAAACCACTGCCTATAATTTTTCTGAAAGGGGGGTGTTTGGTTTTGCTGTAACAATTGTTGTTGATGAAAGGGGTTGTTTGGTTTAGCTGATACAAGCGGATGTTTTATTTGATACATTATGATTTAGTGCCAAAGTATTTGCATTTTCACCACATCTTTTTAAACCATTGCCTTTGTTTTTGCGGATACAATGGGGTGTTTGGTTCTACTTATTAAACTTTTGTCGATACAAGGTCCTGTTTGGTTTTGATGATACAAGGGCTGTTTGGTTTTGTTGATATAAGGGGATGTTTGGTTTTGTTGATACTAAAAGCACTAAAATACACCCAATATCACAATACAAGAACAGTTAAACAACACATAACCCAAATGATATTTTATCATTAATAAAGTCTCATTAAACATCATAACCAAATACATCAAATCTAATTTACATACCATTTTTAGCAAAACTATCACCCAAAAGACGCCTTTATCTAGCCCATGGAAAACCAAAAATTCGTGCATTATGTTCACCATTTTCTTAGCAAACTCTTGGTTGAACCGAATACCTTCATCTGCTTGACCAACAATCTGTATGAGTTGGGCAAGTTGGTTTGTGTGCGTCGACTAGATTTTGTTCAACAGATCCACACGTCAAGCGCAATTCCACGAGGTCCCGAGCTTGATTCTCTTGTATCGCCTCCCTACGGTTGATGATTCCTGTCTTGATGTCGGCAAGACCTCAAGAAGTAGCTTCATAGAATCCCTTCTTGGGCGGCCTCATCTTCAAACCAGATAGCCATCCGATCATTAAGATTTGGCGAATCACCCACCTCCATGAGTTTGTTTAAAATGGGAAATCGCCATTGAAAAGTTGTGTGTGTGTGGAAAAAGTGGTAGATGAGTTTATCGGTAAGAGACGGTGAAGGGTCTAATACTTACTTTTTTTTCACACTCGGTCCCTGAATTTGTCTTGGTTGCCGTTGTCATACTTAAAACTCCCGCCCAATATTCACTTTAGAATACACAATTGGTCCCTCAAGTTGCCAACTTACGTAAAACCATTAGAAGTTTGACTTTGTTAAGTCAAACTTCTAAATATATTACCTCGTCTCAATTTTATGTCCATTTGACTTTTATAAACAAACTTTGACCTTAAATATGTTTTTGTATTATATAATGCTTAATGAAAGTTATATCAATGAAAATACATTTAAAATTCAATTTCATTTATATATTTTACATCAAGTATTATATAATACAAAAGATATATTTAAGGTCAAAGTTTGATTAAAAGTCAAACCGACATAAAATTGAGACGAAGGAGTATCAAATTATCAATTCACTCCAAAACAAATATTTAGTAATGGTTTTGCAATATTGACTTTACAAAGTCAAATACCATTCTATATATTATTCAACATTCCACTAGCCATCCTTATCATCTTACTTCAAATACCATTATGCCTTTTGCACTTAATCTTCCAAAGGTTTTCAATCCTTCCGACATTACGACTCTCGCTCACGCTTAAGCCATTCACCATTTTCAACTATTGACTAACTAAAGTAAATCGAAATACGCTTTACTTGCTACAATCAAATAAAATGCTAAATGAAAGTTTGACTTTCGAATGTCAAACTTTGATCACCTACAATACGCACAAACATCAACATATGAACAATCTAATTTAAAGCAAACCATTTAAACAATTATTGTACAAAATTACCAAAACTATTTTGCAACGTTAATTGTCCAAGGGTATTCAACCCAAACTTTAACTACAACCAATCAAAGAAATCTACCACTACCGTGGGGAAGCTCGGTGGAGTTTCAACGACTTCCCAGCCAACTCCCGCTTGTTCTGGTATTTTCATTCCCATCGTGACTCTATCGCTTTGCACGATATTGATTGTCTTTAGCGACCGGAACACGCAAGTATACACTTTATTAAAGTTATTTCATGCTCTGCTCGGGAAAAGCTCGAAACACCACCGTCTGGAATGACCATGGTCGAATGTGTTTGTGTCTACAACAAAGGGAAAAATTTTGCAAGGTAGATCACTAAGCGTGTTTGCATCTGAAAAATCAAATAGTGTTGAGATACACAAACATGGCAATTTAGGAATGTTTTATTTGATACATATGCATTACAACGATTACACTTACTCGTTATCCAAGATTTTCAAATTCGAGATGACCGAATCATTACAATGGTGAACGCTACCATAACACTATTCCCAAAATCGACATCGGACAACTTAAGGTTAATCGAGAAACAAAGGGCACCTTCATCCTAGGATTAGCTTCATGTATCAACTACAAGAAGTTTTACTGATTAAATTTCATTATCATACACATCTCTATAACATTATAAGTTGTAAACCGAAATTGTTCTTACTGCAATCACCAAAATCCAATGTAAGGGTCTCAAGATTTTGAAGTCTTGTCAAGTGAAAGATATCGGATGTTGTGATTGTGGTCACAACATTATAACGACCTAATGACAAATGTAACTTCTTCAAATTCTCAAGTTTTGCAATATCCCATAGTCTCATCTCGTTAGTACTAGGACGATTCATCTTAAGAGACTCAGTGAGGACAACCAAAGAATAAAGTCCCAAATCACCGCTTAGAAAATTGACATGAATCAATTCTAGGCTCGAGATTTGGATAGCCATGAAAATATTCCAAAGTTGCCATAGCACAAACATGAAGTACGGATGTTTCAACTCACTACGAGAGTAAAGTTGGGTTGGGAACGAATCGGGTCACCATACCGGTTGTAATAATCACCCTCAACTCCATTGTCACCAAAACAAGAGCCACTCATGAATCTGCTCATAATGAAAGTTGTCTATTCCAATAATTGATCTTGGCTCTACAAAGAAAGACAAACTTTCTTATTGGACACATAAGTCGATTTAAGAATCTAGTAACAAGCCTACCATCAAACTCGTATGTTAAATAATAAAAGAAATCCTCATCAAGTATGACATCGGTGAGCAAAGTCCACTTAGACCTCCGCTTCTCACTAAACTAGAGGTTCTCACCGCTTCTAACAAAGGCAACCGATTCAAAATGTTAGTGATCACTTCATCCGGCATGTTGGTAAAACGATCGATCGACATGGTTTTGTTGGAAGTTGGGTTGGTCTTTGAGTTCGAAATGAGGATTTATATTTTGATTTCGATTTGCGCTTTATCGCTTATGGATAATGTGGTTTTATGTGATTGGCAAAGTTGTTTGTTGGGTGGGTGTATTGTTTCCGCGAAATTAAATGCAACAGATCGGGGAAGAAATGGCTAATAGCCATACTCACAATTGGTCCCTGGGTTGAAGGTTGGGTAAAAAAAAGTGAATGGTCTATAATACCCTTGAAGGAAATCTGTTTGACTGTCCCAATTCTGGTCAAGGGACGAATCTGGCATTTAATGGCCACTGTTTGGACCCGTGGCGATGAAAAGGGCGTGGTTCGTCCCATCGCGATCCTACGAGACAAGTTTAGGGACCAACGGTGTATTTTAGTCAAAGTTTTATTAATTACCTCCTCTATTTTTAAGTTTTTGTTTTTAGAAATTTGACACCTATATTTTTATGTGTTCTTTTTATCAACCAAATTTCTCCCCTAAATTTATTAAGGTTTGACCAAAATAAATTTAATTTTTACTTTTATTAACCAATCACATCACACGATTTTGTTTACTTGGCGAAATCGAGCTTTGCTATTGGCCTAATTGTTTTTTCAATAAGAATGAATTGACAAAATCACTCTGAAATGATGTAATTCTTTTATTATATAAAAGATTTATCTATATTACTTATAATATAAGAATGAATCTCTATCCTCTTGATCTTAATTTACAAGTCATAATACTTATTGTACAATACATAAAGCACAAATAAAAAACTAAAAAATCACTACTCATTTAATATAACTAATACACTATTAAAAATACATTTCACAAAAAAAAAATACAACTATTCAACCACAATTTACAATCTAATGAAGCTATCTTCTATACTACATATAATAGAGGATGTCTCTCTCTCCAAATTTTAAAACTTAACTGCAACAAATAAAAAACATAAGTAATAAAGTGTAATACCTCTGTGTTGATGCTATCTTCCCCTCCATTTACCTTTGACCCACCCTTCTTATTCTTTGACCCCCACCCCTACTCGAGAACCACCACTCTGTTTGCACTCCCACCACCTCTGTTGCACTCCCACCTCCCTTACACAATGAGCCACCACCTCTTTTGCGGACCCCCACCCTCTTGCTTGTTTTCCTAATTGATTTTTGTAGGGATAACCTCATTTATACTTATTCCACCTCTTTTATTCTTACCTGTGTGTATACAAAAGTGTTTTGTGGCCTTGGTTGTTTGTCAACTTTTATGGGTGGTTTGTCTCGGTAAAATTAACACAACTCACCTTGTTATGACACGCCTGCCAACACCTTTGACATGTTATGACCCTTCCAACTCTACTAACTTTGTTCTCATTTTGTTTCTCGAGAGGGTGTCGATTCTCGACCTTCCTAGGCCTTCCGGCATTTTACCGACTATTGGTGGGAATGGTGGTGTGTTTATTGTGGGCTTCAAAACTTAGAACCATACCTTCGGTTTTATTGAGAATTGTGTTAATACAAATATCGTCATTAAACGTTATTTATATTTTGATCTTTGCCTAAGTTTTGTTAACGACAAAAGTAAATTTAATTTATAAAAGCTTAAAGCTTGTCAAGTTTATTAGATATTAAAACAAGCTTTCTCAAACAATATATTCATCATTCAAGCATTTACATTTATGATTAGTAACATCTTGATATGACTCTAATCATTATGTATGATAGTAGTTTGTAGAATGTGTTAGGTTCTTAAAACCAAACACTACCTAAGCATTGATATTTCTATTAATAGTAATACAACATTTGACATCATGTATTACATCATGGAGATCATTGGAAGATTCCATTAGATATTTTGTGAAGATTTGTACTCTTCATATCTTGCACAATCTTACTTAGATAGAGTTGACTTTAGGCAAGATTTGATATCTTGATTGCCGATCAAGCGGTACCAATTTGGTACACGGCGGAACCCTTTTAAGGGGTCCGCGGTCCGTGGACGCTCCTGTCCAAATTGGCTATAAATAGCAATGCCAAGCCAAGTAGTTTCTCATCCCTTTCTAACATACTCTCATACATATCTTCTCTCTAACCTTTCTAATTCAGTTTCATATCATATTAGTGATCTCTTTTGTAGCAAAGAAGATCAAGTCATATTCAAGCTTCAACGAGAAGTTGGAAGTCTTGTTTATTTAGTGTTGTATGATCTAAGTGTTGATCCATACTTCATTGTTGTATCAAACCATCATAATCTTGTGAGTGTGAGTGGTTAGTATTTTAGTCCTCAAAATACATTGTGTGTGGGAGTAGTTGTACCCTTGGAAAGAACTCGACATCTAGCTTAGTGTCGGAAATAGTGTGTTTAAGTGTAAAGGTTTTCTCCACGGTGAAAGGAGCTTGTTGACTAGTGAAGTTAAACTCTCGAGTGTGAGACTCGGGGTGGAGTAGGGCAAGGAAAAAGAGTCCTTGTAGGCCGAACCACTATAAACAACTTGTTGTGGTTTGATCATTTCTTTCCTTATTTACTTATTACATATTGCTTGCATATTTCATTAACACACTTAAGATCAATATCAATTGATCTTTCAATAAGTTTCAAAACAAAGATTTTAATCGGTAAACTATTCAACCCCCCTTCTAGTTTTCTACAAATTGGTATGTATCAAACCACCTAGACTGACTATACCAACTACTAACCCCCAAATCAGGTTCCATTTTTTGACTCAAGTATGCTGCAACAATATGCACACAAGGTACACCAGTCAAATTCCACAACCTACAACCACAAGTCCTTTCCATCAAGTTTACCCCATAAGCCTCATCCCTCTTCCTAACTTCTACAACCAGATAAGTACTAGGAATCACTTGCCATTTCCTTTGGTCAAGACACAACTGATCAAGTTGCTTTCTAATTGAGGGTGTTATGGAATCTTTCAAGTTAGATGCTTGCTTACTCATATTCTACATTCTTTGCATTATATACACCCTAATATCCTCAAGCATTGTAATACCTGAATTTCTAAAATTCACAAAAAGACCAAAATACCCCTATGATCAAACAGTATGAATAATTAATTAACAGAATACCAAATAAGCTATGTAAATTCAGAAAATTTTTAAGAAACATCACATATGATCCAAATAAATTTTAAAGACTTTGTAAAGATCATTCTTATAGTTTATAATATTTATAAAATCAATTTTGTGTTTTATAAATATCCGAATATGTAATTATTAAGTTTTATAAAAGAATAAAATTAATAAAAGCCCAATACAAGTTTATAAAATTAAGATCCCATTTATCTTAAGTCCATTATAATATTAAGCCCACAAGAAAAGTGGTAAATCATATAATTACATATTATACGGTTTAAATCTAATCCCTAATAACCGATTATACACTTGCCGACTCCAAAACCCTACATAATTCGACATTCAGTTTCCAAGGCTTAAAGATATTTTTCTTGGACGAGTTTGAAGGTGAAGAAGGTGTTAAAAATCTAGTTCGAGGTCCTAAGGTGCTGGTTTGATCGTGGTTAGTTTCTTGGTCGATTAGGGTTTCGCCGATTAGAAGTTTTGGTTTCTTTTGTTCTAACGTCCAAATCTCATCAAGGGTATGTTTCCAATATTATTTTCAGTCCTACAAGTCATATAGAACCTGTAAAAATTAGTCATGCATATTTAACAAGTCGTATGGAATTGTTTTGGATTAAAACCCTAAAAGCGTATAAAATAGCGAACGAGCGTATAATAATTTTTAGGACCATGACTTAATTTTTCTAGAAGCTCTTACATGTTATACGACCTGAATAAAATACATGTTCATGAATTCGAAGCTTGTGTAATTTGTCTTGGGTTTTATTGTTCAATAGCCGCATTTAAAAGGAAAGAAAATATGAAGGACGATTAGGGTTTATATAAACTAGGGTTTTCTTGTATTAATTAAGAGTAATTAATGCAGTAATAATGATGAACTAATGATGGGTTAAACTTAGGTTTAGGGTTTGTACTTGAATTATGCATATTTCGGTTCTAAATAAAAGTTTTGGGTTGGTTTTGTAAATGATGAAACTTAAGGGTTATTTTTGTAAACAGTAAAATACATGTACTAAACGTATAAAATAAGTGTGGGGGTTAAACGTGTAATTTTGGATATTTAGAGGGCCATTCTAATAGTTATTAAATTAAAAAGGGTATGTTTCGTAAATTCTAAAACCTTTGGGCTAAGATGGTGAAATCTGATAATATAAGGTTAGATCGTGAAATTATAGATGTCAAAAGTGTAATATGTAATTCTGAGTAATTATGGGTTCGACAAGTGTGAGTTTTGGGTCAATCACGTAGGGTATAAAGGTTTGGGTAAACTGTTTTGAAAGAGAGTCCTAAAAATCCGTTCTTGACATTTATAAACCCTATACTTTGAATGATGATCATATAAGTCCTCAAATAAGATTATTATTGTATTAAGCCTTTAAGTTTACTAATTGTCATTTCCAAATCTTAAGTTTGGCTAATTAATAATTTATACTCTAAAATGTTGAAATTCCTTCTGTCACTAAAATGAGTATATTCTGACAACTCTAAGAGTATTAATGCGATAAATCCGTTATAACATTAATGATGCTAATAAGTATTAAATAAATCATAATCCGTGTAGATTCGTTGAAGGAGACGCGACGTTACATCTTCGTATTCTTACATTCGTTGCTTTTCTCTCATTTGCTTTAAGGTACATATATTCTGACCTTCTTAGTAAAGGTTCCTTAAGATGTTCTTTTCGTTAGTTTTCCCGTTTTACTTATTAGGGTTTCCGATGCCATTGCTATGAACCCTTTCCTGATTGTTTGACCTGTTGCTTATCTGAACTTAGGTTTTATTGAACCATGCAAGATCTGATTTGAACTATATGTTAGGAAGACTTTGATATGCATATTTGTTGAACCTTATTATATTTGAATATGAACCTTATGATATGAGTTATCGATATGTTATTTGTTGAACCTTGTGTTTGATTAAGACCATGTCATAATTGAAATTTTGTTTGACCTAAGTTAGTTTGACACCGAGCCAAATATTAACTAGTCATGGGGTTCCATGTCCGTGTCGATGATGCACCTCGACATGACTCTAGGCGATGAGTGAAGTTCACACGTCCCTTATTTGTTATCTCATTATGAACTCAAGTTATATTATATGGCCAATATATGTTTTGGGGCGATGGATGCATCCTAGATCCGATCTGTTGTCCGATATGATTTGTTTAGATGAATGATGTCGTGTGCACTACGCATCTTCATAAAACTCTGGGAGTTAGCTACTCCGGATTATTTTGAGATTGTTCTATATAGTTATGATGTTTTGATATGATATGTTTTGGGCTCGTGGTAGTTAACTAAGTCTTTATTTGTTATTACTATGTTAAGTATTCCGATTATGATTCGGTATGTTCAAATGTTTATGGTTATGTCTTTGGGTTTATTATATGTTCTTACATATGTGTATGCTTTTGTATGTTTATGTGATTACCGTTTACAATGCTAGGTTATGATTAAAATGTTTAAATGGGATTTGCATCTTTGTTATCGATGTCATGTTAGTTTCTCGTTATGTGAATTCGTTGAACTGTGGGATGAGTGTGTTAGTGTGAAAGTGAGTATTCTATAAGTTTAGTATGTATAATTTGTTCGATTAATTTTGTGAACTTTGCTTATACATTTGTGTTTATTGCTTATGTGATCTCGCCATGTTTTAACTCTCTGCGATGTTAGGATTTGATCGAGAACTGGTTTAGCTTATGATAAATTGTTTTGATAATTCTTGATGGTTATGCTATGTTTTGTTTGGTCTATTTAATTATAGTTTGTCTACTATGTTCCTATTTGTTTGTGAGACTGCCATGTTTTGGACTGCTATTTCCGCTGCTGCTATATTGATTTAAGTGTGTTAAGTGAAGGTTAATTAATTTGTTGGATACCATGTTTATTTTCTAGAAAGTGTTTCTGTTAGCCTTAGACTTTTCGTTTGGTTTATATGTAATCTTTTGTTCTTGATGTGCTGAGTGATTGGTGGTTCTGATGTGTTTGTATTTGTGTCATTAATGTGCTATGAGATGTTTTAACTTGTTATGTCGTTGTTTGGATTTCTGTATATTTGTGCTTCCGCAGAATTCTAAAAGATCCCTCATCATCATTTCTTTTTGATTTAGTTTATTTGTATATTTGTTTTGTTTAGTTTTTATTTCGTTATATCTGCTTCCTTGAGCTTTGTAAGCTCACCGCATTTTCTTTTCCTGCGGCAGGTTTTTAAGCATTCAAGATGAGCTTATGGGATAGCTGATCTGGGTTGAGAGTAGAGACGAGAGCAAGATTCGATTATAGAGATCTTAGATTTATTTTGAAGTTTAGTTATTTATGTTTTCTTTTGAGTATTTTTGTAAGGCTTTCGCTATTGTATATTATTTAGAGTTCTGATATGAAACCGTATTGTGATATCTTTATCCTTGTCGGGTTGGGGTGTTACAATTTATGGTATCAGAGACTCTAGGTTTTAGGACCCTTAGAGCTTAGGCTATGACCTGTGAGGATTGGGTAGATTTAGGATTTCCTTACGCATACTTTCCTTGCGTCCCCATCGCACTTAGACTTTGCTAATAGTTGGTTGTTCTTTAGATGGTGATCCTCGTCGCTCTAGTTCACACGATAGGAGCAATCAAGAACCCGCTAAACAACCCAAGGAGGAGACGAGGTGGGCGTTGTTATTGCTAAAGGCTGCAAGAGGTTTCGTAGAGTGAAGCGGACCAACAAGAGGATACGAGTTCCGGCCTATATGTGGCCATGCACAATCGAGGAGAAGCTGACCTTGAAGGACGTGGACGGAAAAATAGTAGAGGAGTACGAAACTAAAGTTGTTGACAACCAAGGTTTCACCACTAAGTATCATGATAGATGTCCAAAGTTCGTTGAAGATGGAGGAGTGGGTTGGACTAGAGTCACGATTTGTATGCTTTCGTGGACCGTGTCTGGGAAGAGAAGAGAGGAATCGTGAAATGACTTTGCTAGCCGCTTACTACCTCGGTGCGAAGGAAATAAGAACGGATGGATAAGTGCGGAAGAAGAGGAAGAAGAAGATGAGGAAGAATACGAGGTGGACTCGGATTTGGAGTCTACGGCTACTAGTAGGTTTAATCCGACACAAGGATAGGAATTTGCGCTCCTGATTAGTTGCCCTCGTTATGAGAAATTTTTGACATTGGATTTTGGGTTAGGTTCTTTTGTTTCATTAGATGATTGAATCTTGGATTATTAAGTTTTATTTTGGGAGTTCATCTTTTGACGATTTTGAAAATTTTGTTTGATTAATGGGAATAAAACCAATTTTGAAAGTATAGTCTGTTTGTTTCGTCTGCTATTTATTTTCTTAGTGATGTTGTTTTATTACCGCTTGAATAAGTATGACCATCATGATAGTATACTCATGTGGATCTGGTTTGTTATAGTAGGTTACTCGTTATCTGTATATTATCTGTATATGGTGTGTTTTGCTATGATATTAGTTAGGTGTTTTGTCATGACCCGAGACCGAATATAATGACAATAAGAACTTGTTATGTGATGCAAGTATTATGACGCCTGATCAACGTAATAATACCGAGATCATATAATTTGAACTTATTAAAATTATGTGACGTCTGGGGAAATGCATGCGTTGTTACGTGATTGGACCTTGACTTGTAGGCATTATTTGGTACTCTTCATGTTTGGTTAAAACTCGTACCTAATGGTGAGATTTTCATCGATAACTGTTACATATAAGTTTTGTACCATTGGGATTCGAAATCGTTATGATCCGTGTAAACCTATAGATTGTTATGTCTACCTTAGATTTGTATGTCTCCACATACTTCTACGATTAGTAAGACCGTTAGGATTCGTCCCGTCTATGCATATGATAGTTTTCATCATTAGATACCTGAATAAGTTAGAGTGTGTTTTTGATTTTTCTACATCTCATCTTTTTACTGCTAATACTTGTATAAGTATATGATTAGCATTCGTCATATATTCCTTGAAGTTTCGAAATCCACATTTGTCGCCGTACTGTTCCGTCTTGTTCAATTTCGGGGACGAAATTTCATTTTAGAGGGGAAGAAATTGTAATACCTGAATTTCTAAAATTCACAAAAAGACCAAAATACCCCTATGATCAAACAATATGAATAATTAATTAACAGAATACCAAATAAGCTATGTAAATTCAGAAAATTTTTAAGAAACATCACATATGATCCAAATAAATTTTAAAGACTTTGTAAAGATCATTCTTATAGTTTATAATATTTATAAAATCAATTTTGTGTTTTATAAATATCCGAATATGTAATTATTAAGTTTTATAAAAGAATAAAATTAATAAAAGCCCAATACAAGTTTATAAAATTAAGATCCCATTTATCTTAAGTCCATTATAATATTAAGCCCACAAGAAAAGTGGTAAATCATATAAATACATATTATACGGTTTAAATCTAATCCCTAATAACCGATTATACACTTGCCGACTCCAAAACCCTACATAATTCGACATTCAGTTTCCAAGGCTTAAAGCTATTTTTCTTGGACGAGTTTGAAGGTGAAGAAGGTGTTAAAAATCTAGTTTGAGGTCCTAAGGTGCTGGTTTGATCGTGGTTAGTTTCTTGGTCGATTAGGGTTTCGCCGATTAGAAGTTTTGGTTTCTTTTGTTCTAACGTCCAAATCTCATCAAGGGTATGTTTCCAATATTATTTTCAGTCCTACAAGTCATATAGAACCTGTAAAAATTAGTCATGCATATTTAACAAGTCGTATGGAATTGTTTTGGATTAAAAACCCTAAAAGCGTATAAAATAGCGAACGAGCGTATAATAATTTTTAGGACCATGACTTGATTTTTCTAGAAGCTCTTACATGTTATACGACCTGAATAAAATACATGTTCATGAATTCGAAGCTTGTGTAATTTGTCTTGGGTTTTATTGTTCAATAGCGTACGAAAAAGGAAAGAAAATATGAAGGGATGATTAGGGTTTATATAAACTAGGGTTTTCTTGTATTAATTAAGAGTAATTAATGCAGTAATAATGATGAACTAATGATGGGTTAAACTTAGGTTTAGGGTTTGTACTTGAATTATGCATATTTTGTTCTAAATAAAAGTTTTGGGTTGGTTTTGTAAATGATGAAACTTAAGGGTTATTTTGTAAACAAGAAAATACATGTACTAAGCGTATAAAATAAGTGTGGGGTTAAACGTGTAATTTTGGATATTTAGAGGGCCATTCTAATAGTTATTAAGTTAAAAAGGGTATGTTTCGTAAATTCTAAAACCTTTGGGCTAAAATGGTGAAATCTGATAATATAAGGTTAGATCGTGAAATTATAGATGTCAAAAGTGTAATATGTAATTCTGAGTAATTATGGGTTCTACAAGTGTGAGTTTTGGGTCAATCACGTAGGGTATAAAGGTTTGGGTAAACTGTTTTGAAAGAGAGTCCTAAAAATCCGTTCTTGACATTTATAAACCCTATACTTTGAATGATGATCATACAAGTCCTCAAATAAGATAATTATTGTATTAAGCCTTTAAGTTTACTAATTGTCATTTCCAAATCTTAAGTTTGGCTAATTAATGATTTATACTCTAAAATGTTGAAATTCCTTCTGTCACTAAAATGAGTATATTCTGACAACTCTAAGAGTATTAATGCGATAAATCCGTTATAACATTAATGATGCTAATAAGTATTAAATAAATCATAATCCGTGTAGATTCGTTGAAGGAGACGCGACGTTACATCTTCGTATTCTTACATTCGTTGCTTTTCTCTCATTTGCTTTAAGGTACAGATATTCTGACCTTCTTAGTAAAGGTTCCTTAAGATGTTCTTTTCGTTAGTTTTCCGTTTTACTTATTAGGGTTTCCGATGCCATTGCTATGAACCCTTTCCTGATTGTTTGACCTGTTGCTTATCTGAACTTAGGTTTTATTGAACCATGCAAGATCTGATTTGAACTATATGTTAGGAAGACTTTGATATGCATATTTGTTGAACCTTGTTATATTTGAATATGAACCTTATGATATGAGTTATCTGATATGTTATTTTTGAACCTTGTGTTTGATTAAGACTGTGTCATAATTGAAATTTTGTTTGACCTAAGTTAGTTTGACACCCGAGCCAAATATTAACTAGTCATGGGGTTCCATGTCCGTGTCGATGATGCTCTCCGACATGACTCTAAGGCGAGAGTGAAGTTCTGCCACGTCCCTTATTTGTTATCTGTTATGAACTCAAGTTATATTATATGGCCAATATATGTTTGTGGGGCGTATGGATGCATCCTAGATCTGATCTGTTGTCGGATATGATTTGTTTAGATGAATGATGTCGTGTGCAATACGCATCTTCATAAAACTCTGGGAGTTAGCTACTCCGGATTATTTTGAGATTGTTCTATATAGTTATGATGTTTTGATATGATATGTTTTGGGCTCGTGGTAGTTAACTAAGTCTTTATTTGTTATTACTATGTTAAGTATTCCGATTATGATTCGGTATGTTCAAACGTTTATGGTTATGTGCTGGGTTTATTATATGTTCTTACATATGTGTATGCTTTTGTATGTTTATGTGATTACCGTTTACAATGCTAGGTTATGATTAAAATGTTTAAATGGGATTTGCATGCTGTTATCTGATGTCATGTTAGTTTCTCGTTATGTGAATTCGTTGAACTGTGGGATGAGTGTGTTAGTGTGAAAGTGAGTATTCTATAAGTTTAGTATGTATAATTTGTTCAGTTAATTTTGTGAACTTTGCTTATACATTTGTGTTTATTGCTTATGTGATCTGCCATGTTTTAACTCTGCTGATGTTAGGATTTGATCTGAGAACTGGTTTAGCTTATGATAGCTGTTTTGATAATTGCTGATGGTTATGCTATGTTTTGTTTGGTCTATTTAATTATAGTTTGTCTACTATGTTCCTATTTGTTTGTGAGACTGCCATGTTTTGGACTGCTATTTCCGCTGCTGCTATATTGATTTAAGTGTGTTAAGTGAAGGTTAATTAATTTGTTGGATGCCATGTTTATTTTCTAGAAAGTGTTTCTGTTAGACTTAGACTTTTCGTTTGGTTTATATGTAATCTTTTGTTCTTGATGTGCTGAGTGATTGGTGGTTCTGATGTGTTTGTATTTGTGTCATTAATGTGCTATGAGATGTTTTAACTTGTTATGTCGTTGTTTGGATTTCTGTATATTTGTGCTTCCGCAGAATTCTAAAAGATCCCTCATCATCATTTCTTTTTGATTTCGTTTATTTGTATATTTGTTTTGTTTAGTTTTTATTTCGTTATATCTGTTCACTGAGCTTTGTAAGCTCAGCCGCATTTTCTTTTCCTGCGGCAGGTTTTTAAGCATTCAAGATGAGCTTATGGGATAGCCGATCTGGGTTGAGAGTAGAGACGACAAAGAAGATTCGATTATAGAGATCTTAGATTTATTTTGAAGTTTAGTTATTTATGTTTTCTTTGATTATTTTGTAAGGCTTTCGCTATTGTATATTATTTAGAGTTCGATATGAAACCAGACAGATATCTTTATCCTTGTCGGGTTGGGGTGTTACAAGCATTGTTATGATTGACTTACCTCTTGCAAGAAGGATTTGACCATTAAAGACTCGATATCCGATTCTCAAATGTCGCACAATGCCCGTCGCCTTCAAAGAATGCTTTGCACCAAGTAGCGGATCCCTTTCCATCAAGTAAGCATAAGCTTCAACATCTAATTCCTTTATCTCTTTCATCTTAGCCGTGTTTGCAAGAATGTGTTAAAATGTAACATAACATATGACAATGTGAGCAACTAGACAAACCAAATTAAAAAGGACTTGTTGTGAAGTCTTGTTCAAGGGTAGGAGCAACAGACTCGAGCAGTCTTTTATATAAAAGACCGTCCATTTCCTTTTAAAATTTACATATATGTGTGCTGCAAGAAGTACGTGTTCAAATGTGGAAGCAATGTCCTCACAGCCCTAATAAGACCCCGCAACCAAGGAACAATGTTAACAATACACAAGCAATTCAATCTACAACAGCTACTTTGAATATAAGAAAGCATTAAGTCATACCTTATGTGCATTTGAGATTATTGTCAAACCAAGTCCAGCCTCCAAATTCAGATCATCAATTAACAAAGATGAAACCAACACCGCTTGTTTTTGTTCTCAACATCTACTCGCCTGTGCTATAGGATACATTTGATTATTACCATCCCTTCCCATGGTAGTTAACAACTCTCCTTTACACATATGAGTTATGAAACAACCATCTATTCCTATAACCCTTCTACAACCAGCTAGCCATCCATCTCTCACACCCTTGAAGCACACATAAAACCTCTGAAAGTAGTTCTTACCATCTTCATGTACATCTACATCAATATGAGTTGAACTAGGGTTTGAATCAAGTATTGCTTGCATGTATTCCCAGAGTTTCCCATAGTGTTCTATAAGGCCACCTTTATGTTCATACAAGGCACATTGCTTGGCTCTTTTACACTGCCATGTGCTTACATCAATCAAGAATTTTTCTCTACTACTCTCTCTCATAGACTGGTATGTCATTGAAGGATTCATGATGATTTTGTAGCATAATGTTTGGCAATCCACCTAAATGTAACTAATGAACCCATATTGAAGTTTCTGGTACACCTATGATCTGAGTACAAAGACTTAATTTGGAAAGACCTCTCACTAGACATCCAAGATGCCCAAAGCCTAAATGGACAGTACTGACCTTTGTGCTCAAGAACTCTCATCCTGGTCCACTTAGGCTTAGCCTTGGCTTTCTCTGCAACTTTCGTAGGTGACTCACTATTAACTGGTATCTTACCTTTACCCTTATCAGTCCCTCCCTTATAATTCCCTCCCGTATCAGTCCTTCCTTATCCTTCCCTCCCTTATCAGTCCCTTCCTTATCTTTAGCTTTCATCTTAGCCTTCCTAATCTTGTCTCTCCTACCAACACACCTACCCAACTCTATGTCTCTCCCATAATACACAAGCAAAGAGTTACTATCACTTCTATAGTACCACAACTGGTAACCATGTTTTACTCCCTAATCAGCCAATACATGTTTTAATTGTTCAGGGCTTTCAAATTTCATACCAAGTATTGGTTGAATTTCATCCCATGGTGTTTCTGGATTATAACTATGGTACTTAACACCTTTTTGGACCTTGTATTTTTCATCTATCATATCATCATCAGGATCAATCTCTTAAACAAAATACTTACCAGTAAAGGGGGTATGGGGTCATCCCTAGTGCCTATGGTTACCACTTACCAACTAGTTTGTTTAAAATGGGTCATCAATGGTCGACTTTCTAAAACTACATTTTGTTCACTCTCGGTATGAAAGTCAATGTTATCAACATCTCCATCAAGATCATCGATTCATCACTCTCATAATCACCCTCATTCACATTATGTAGATTATCATTCCTAGCATCTTGAATAACATCATAGTCATTATATTCAAGATACAAATCTATCTTAAAACCATTCTCAAAGCAACCTTCATAAAATCACCATATCAAGATCTACTTTGAGTTCCTAATTCCTCTAAAAGAGTTGTACTGGTAGAGAATAGTACGCCTCTTGGGAGGATTACACTAACCTTTTGACAAGCTCAAACAACCGACCAAGTGGCATATCTTCAAATCGGACGTCATTTATAACCCGAGATTCACCATCCATATACTTGAGAGGATTTGGAACAAAACCTCATCATGGTAGAGATTAATGCTATGTCACCCATTGAATTGTAACTAATTGACCTGAAAATTAAAATTAGGGTTTTAAAATTAGAACATCAAAATTAGGGTTTCAAACCGTAATGTAATTAGGGATTTCAATTATATTGAAAATTGCATAAATTACATACCTTTACAACATTTGTAGCGGGTTTAGGGTTTGAATCAGAGTAAGTTGGGAAAGTGATAAGTGTGTGTAAGTGAGTGTAAATGAGTGGATAACCTTTGAGTGGTTATCGGTGTTTTATTTATTTCAAAGTCAAAGTCAAAGCCAAAGCTTAGTCGTAAAATCCAAGATGTCACCCACAAAATGCAAAAAATCCAAATGTGTCACCATAAAATGCAAAACCAAACCGTGTTACTCATAAACCGGTTAACTTGTTGGTTCCCAGTCATATTATGTACATCATACAAAATTTGAAAATATATTAAGTACAATGGTAATTTTCAAAGTTCATAGCGTACATCGTCTGCTTTTGAAATATTACGTTATGTATCTTTAGCTTTCACCCTAAAAAAACATTCTTACACTTATTGAATTATTGTGTCTTAGTCAAGGTTCTAGATAGTGTGAGATTTGGCGTACTAGGGCAAGCCTCAGGCTTTAATTAGGAGCTATGATAAAGTTAGCGTTTTTAAGACCTGACTTAAAGCGTCAAAAAATATAAAAGAAATATATAAATTTATATACTATATATCATATTTTATAAATATCGAGTTTACAAAAAGTGTTATACATAAAGAACTAAGTTATTAAACTATAATTATGTTTAATTTTCTTCATTAAAAAAAAGAAAAGAAAAGAAATATCTATACATTATATATAAGAGGAGGCATGCCACATAAAATGCCACTTGGCATCCCATAATGCCAAGTCATATTTCCATGTCATCATTATATTTATGTGGCATTTTTTTATTTTTTTAAATGTTTTAAATGACATGTGGCATTTTAATTAATATATGTACAATTTTTTTTAAATAAATTGTAAATTTCGTTTTTTTTTGTTATTTTTGAATTTTAAAATATTTTTTATTAAAAAGAAGACATTTGTTGGAGTTGAACTTGGGTCATTCATGTGTTTTGTAAACAACTTACCACTAGAGTAGATTGTTTTTTGATTTATATCTTTCAAATCAATATAAATAAGGAGATTATAAAAAAAACGGAATTTTATTTTAGGTATGTATTTTTGAAGATAACAATTAAAATAAATTATGATATATATTACTTAAAAGATAAATATACCATTTATATTTTTAACCTATTTTTTTTTTGTGTATAAATACACACTAATATCTTATTCCTAAACATAATTATCCCTAGAAAGTATAATCGACTTCTGAATAATCTCTAATTTTTTTATCGTTTTTTCTGTTTAACAGGTTTTTTTTATCGACCTGTAAGTGTTACAAGTTTTGTAGTTTTTTTAGTTTTATATTGTTATCAGATATCACATATTGGTTTTACAGTGTTAACAGAAATCTGATACAAGGATGGAGTCCCAAAAAGATCAATCCAGGTTAAGACAAAGTGCAAGGATTTCAAAAGCAAAATAAGATAATTATTCATAAACATACTAATCCCTAACAAGTTTTATACTTTTAAGTTTTACAGGTTTTATTGAGTTTTAAGTTTTACTGTGTTATCAGATATGGATACAAAGATGGAGGCACAAAGAAAACAAGCAAGGGTAAGACAAAGCTCAACAGCAAAAAGAGTTAATTGAATTATTTGTGAAAAAGAATTTTGAGGCCTTTCAAATACTCAATACTATATATATATATATATATATATATATATATATATATATATATATATATATATATATATATATATATATATATATATATATATATATATATATATATATATATATATATTTATCGTAGTTGAATTTAAAAAATGCGTCACACCTCATGCATTAAGGTGCCTTATCACATATTTTCATGCCTCATCTCACGCCAACACCTTAATCTATTGCGTAGCATGGATGTCACGTCTCGCGTTTTTGTGACGCTTTTGTGCCGCCGAAGCGCGCCTTTTAGATCCATGATCTTAGTTGAAACGTTAACCAGTGACTTATTGAGTTACTTGCACCATAATGTCTAATGGTCATTGGTATAAATACTACGAATATAGTCATATTTTTTTGTTTCATAATTATTGTCAAATGTTGACTTTTCAATTTTTATATTTTTAACTTTGACTTTAAATACTTTTATTTGTGTTATATATTACTTGATACAAAATATATGAACGGATTGAGTTTTAAATGTATTTTCACTAGTATAACTTTCATAAAGTATTATATAACACAAATAAAAGTATTTATGGTCAAAGTTGCTAAATAAAATCTTTAAAAGTCAACGCTACACAATAATTATGAAACGGAGGTAGTAGTATAAATAATTTGTGACCTTGTTATTAATAAGGTGCCAAATCACAAGTTAAATAAGGATAAACAAAAAGAATCTGTAAGATTTTTTTGGCTAGCAATGACTAAAATGGTAAAATTCTACATGTGACGCATAATGTATTAAAGTTATTACTAGTAATATTCAATTACGTTGACTTGAATTTAGCAGGCGTTTGTTTTGTCTTAAAGAAACTAGAACCATTGAAGTTATTGTACAAGGAAATTTAAATGTAGTTTTTGTTATATACTTCGCCAAAGATGTGAAGGTCTTCTAGACACCTTATGGCTTCAGTTTTATGCAGTGATAGCACCATTCGATGCTCATGTCGGTGTAGACGTGAAAAAGGATAAAGTCTCATCAGATCAACCATCCGTAAATTACCTTAGCACTTTCATGCTCCTTTTAGCCATCACTTTGAGTTTTGACTAAATTTCAATGTTTTCAAACCCGTCAACCCGCCGGTTCAACCGGTTGAACCGGCACCGGTCACAAACGGGTCAAAAACCGGGTTTCTAAACCGGTTAACCGTTAGACCCGCCGGGTTTCGAGTGACCCAGTCACTTTCATGCTCCTTTAGCCATCACTTTTGAGTTTTGACTAAATTTCAATGTTTTCAAACCGGGTCAACCCACGGTTCAACCGGTTGGACCAGATGCCCGATGCACAAAACGGTCAAAACCGGTTTCTAAAACCGGGTTAACCGAAAGACCCGCCTGGGTTTGAGCGACCAGTCAACCCGGTCATGAAACCCTACCGAGTTTGGTTTTTTCAATTTTTTAATAAAATCGGGTTGACCGGTAGACCTTAAGATCGAACCGGTTGACCCAATAAAAAATAAAATAATAATAAATGAAAACCTGGTTGACCCGACGGTCGAACCGGTGCCCGGTGACTCGACCGGGTCGATTAAAAACCTGGTTTTTAAAACATTGCTAAATTTAACTAACACCACCAACCCTATTATTTTATATCTTTAAAAAAGGCAAAACATTTGAGAATTGTTTAAGAGTTGTGTATCGTGCAAAACAAAGAAGATAAGGTGTGTGCCAATTCTTTTATGTCAAACTTTAGATTCTCTAATGTATAATCAATCTTAATATAAATTTATATTTTAGGTTTATCCTTTCGCATCTATACCTCGTCTTTAAATCTTTAATATTGTAAAGAGACTTCTCATAACATGTGTCTTTGGTATTTAAATGTACATGTATCTCGATTGTCCCAATTATTGCATAAATTATCCATCGTTGTTCGAGAAAACATGTGCTCATTATGTTCATTTAATTTTAAATAAGCAATATATGTCCTTTTTCTTAAAAAAAAAGTAAATGTGCACAAATCTTTTAAAAGTTGATGTTTTAGCTTATTTTTTTATTTCATAAATTGTCACATGTAATTAAAATGTCCCATTGAGTATATGTATTTGACTATGGGATAACTATAGTAAAATAATTTAAGATAGTACGGAGTAGAAGTGAGCATCGGCCGGATCCCGACCCGACCCGTCCCGACAAGGCCCGATCCGAAAGTCTTTCATTTCTAAATCAATCCCACCCGAGAAGTAGTCGGGTAAGTCGGTTCGGGATAATCGGGTTCGGTATGCTCGGTTTCGGCTTGTTTGGCTTGTTTTTTCGGTTTTGCTCGTCGACCCGCCCGTCCCGACCCGAAACCCGAAATGGTGACCGAGGCCCGACCCGATAAGTCGCTAGTCGGATCGGGATGATCGGCTGTCGTCGGTATCGGTTCGGTTGTCGGGTCTCGGCGCTTTGCTCACCCCTAGTACGGAGTATGTCTTTGTTTTGTGATTGTAGAAAGCATGTATGATTAACGTCACATGTTTCGACACTTGACATTTTATATTCAATACTTTAATATTCAACAAGTATTAGGCGCTGCGGCGTTATGGGTTTTTAACAGAGTTTTGACAGATACCATTACACTCCTAATGATACTGGAACGCCGAATTGCGTAAGAATATCATACCTATACTTCTAACATGACTGTCAATCATCATAGTTAAAAAGTATATGTCCATGCTTGTGTCAACAGTGCAACAACTTCCGTGCATTCACTACCATCAATGTGTTTGATAAAAGAATGGGTGAACCCATCGACTAAGTAGCTCTAACAAAATGCCATTCGGCGTCTTCTGAGCTGCAAGTCAAGATGGACAAGATGACACTGATTGAACAAGCGCATCATGAGTCCTAATGGGGCGGGAAGTCAAGACTTTGCTGCATTGTTCTTAGTTGGGAGTGTAGGATCGAATGACTCAACAATCCACTTTCATATTCATAATTCAACCGTTAAAAAACAAAAGCTTATACCAAGTAGAATTCTTGATAATTGTACATACTTGTGCATCCAAATAGTTAAGTTTAAATATCGTTTACCTTCTACTACATTTTCATAACCTCTTCCTTTACCTCCTGTACTTAGATGCAAAACTTCAAATATGTCACCCTTGTCCACGGATTCAAGACCAAGCATATGATTATAATTAAAACACCGTCATAACACTAATTAGTATTGGGTCAAAATCATTTGGGCTAGTTTAGTACCTCAAGTATATCACAACAATCCATTTCAGTATTCATAATTCAATCATCTATCTGATCAAGTTCTAAGATGTCTAATGAGTATTGCAACATTTATATCTTTAGAAAACAAATATCATCTTTGCAAAGGATTGATGGTATAAATTTGGTTCTATGACATTTATTCGCTATCGTACATTGGCAGTCAACTTTCACTTATGCTCTACTTTGATCATTGGGGTTTGAAAATTATTAAAGAGCCATTTAACTATCAAACCCATTATCGTAAGCATAAAACTAAGCCCCTATTGTTTACAGTAGCTTATAAAAGGTAAGAAAGGGTCAAATAAGCGAAATGGTTCTATTGTTGACCAAACCATATTCTTAGCGCATACATTATTCAAAATCGTGATTATGCAACATATATATCATCATTATTGGAATAACTTAGTTATTTTTTTTATCATATTTGACTCAATTATTTATGAAAGTTCTTGATTTATTTTAACAAAAAATGTTTTGGAACATATGTAAATAAGAATTGGTTCGACCTTTTGCGTAACCAACTGACAATGTTGTTTCTAGATATCAACAAAAAGTATAATTTGATAAATGTGGACACTTTACCTTTTCAGTATAATCTCTTTCACCCTAGAAAGTAGAGTCGTTATTTGTTGTCCTCTGGGACCTCCCTCTAGCACCACGCCTGTCCTGTCGCACTTTGTGACCACGAATATTCTCAAGGCCATCTAGCTGCTGTGGTTTTTTCCATCAGCGATTATCTAACCACTAAAAATGGAAAACATGTTAGTCTTGTCACATATTGGATATTCATCGGTGACTTGTTGCACAACTTTCCTTTGCTTCAGAAACCAATAACCCCGCAGTATATATATTTACATAGGGCAGTAAGCATGAGCGTTCAATGAACATTTCATGAGCGGTTCGGTAAAAGTTCGTTTATGTTCGTTTATTTATTAAATGAACGAACATGAACAATATTTTACGATCGTTTAGTTAAATGAACGAACATGGACAAAAGTCACGTCCGTTTATTTATGTTCGTGAACGTCCGATTATGCGTTCGTTAACGTTCGTTTATGTTCATTTATTTATTTATGTTTCGTATATCAAATCTTTTAATTGTATAATTTTTAAATTAGTTTGTTTAAACAAAATGACACTTATAAAACAATATTAGATGCATAATTTAATAAAGTTTATGATTGTTTGTCTAAGTTCATTTATGTTCGATCGTTTATGTTCGTTTAGTGTTTTAATGAACGAACATAAACGAACATGAACGAACATGAACAACTCATTTTTTTAATAAACGAACATGAACAAGAAATTTCGTCCGTTTAAGCGTTCGTGTTCGTTTATTTGTCCGGTTAAAATAAATGAACGAACATGAACAAGGCTCCGATCGTGTTCGTCCGGTTCGTTTACAGCCCTATATTTGCATGATGAGAATGACAAACATTTGATTACTATAATTTTTGTCATCAAGAGCAGCGCCTTTGATTTCTGAGAATGTCTAATTGGTGTGATGCCATTTTAAAATGTCTAATATCTTACCATGAACAGACCGTGTTCAAGTGCAACACGCTTAGGACTGTGGTGGATTCATTATCTGCACAAAGTTCATTTGAGTTTGGGTTACAGCAACACATAACACACAATACAAAAACAAAAAAAATCAAATAACCAAAACAGGAAATCCATAAGAAATATTATTATCGCAAGAAACAAATGTTACATTTGCTTTACCATTTACTTTCATCTAACCGCGTCATCATCTCACCATGAACATATACTATATACTATTCAGTACGAAAGCCATTACATCCGCTTTCCACTTGCCTCACATAAATGCCAAACTTATTCGCGTTATTTGGCTAACTCGTTAATTGTACCTGTTTTTGGGCAAAGTAATATGGGTGAGACCAAACAACGGTGTTTTGCTCCAGCCATAACATATATAGATAATTAAGGAATCAAGTAAGACTAACTCTTCTTCAACCAATGGTTACACACTCTAACCCTTAAACTTTATAATGCAAGGCTCGCCGTTGTAGCTCCTGCCTGGGTTTTGATAGCTACACAAAAGCAAGCAAGTAAAAGATATAAGATTAGTTGACACGTTCAATACTTTAGAATGTTGTATCGCAAAGTGGCCAAAAAAATACATAAACTATATAAAACTACCTTGTATAGAAATAAATAAAATTGCAGTTACTCAATATTTTAGTGCAACAGGGTGAAATTCCATTCACCGAACCTACAAAATCAAGCGTAAACACAATAATATTTTAGATACACACACCATCATTTTTAACATTCCCTATGTTCTTTACATGGTTATGACACAAAAATAATATTTAATACTTATTCATTAATGAACAAAAATACGACAACCATATATCAGAAAGAAAAAAAAAATCCGAAACAAATAAAAAAGAATTGGCCAAATTTAAACACGGCAAAGCTATTTGATACGACCCGTTGAGGTTGTATCGAGATAAAACTGGCCAAACAATGGTAGCGAGCTCATGTAAGAATATTAGAAGAAAAAGAACTATTTGTTTGACATAACTATACTTTTCATTAATGAATGATTCGGTATTTATCTGAGAATAAACCATAACTTGTATTACAAGTTGAATACAAGATAAACTCCTAAAACAAAAGATACTTTCTTAGATAATGACTAACATAACACGGTCTAACATGACTCAATCGACTAAATAAAACCCAGGTTATCCAAAGCGTATCATTCCCCAACTCGAAATCACCTTGTCCTCAAGGTGTTGCTTAAAATCTAGCCTCATGTAGTTCAGGATCCACACTTCACTTGTAGTTCACCTCTTTTGGATTATAAAAAAGCGACATAAAGTACATCAAAAGCGTTGCCAAGGTGTCCGTAATTTGCATATTTGGTGACCAAATTCAGCCCGCCATATGCAACTTTATTATGCTCAACGAATGACAACATAAAACTTTGATTTCATCCACACGAGGCACCTCATCTCTTTTCTTTCTCTTAGTGGTTTCCGATGGAGGTGGTTCAACAATAGTTCTAGGTGGCGTTGTCAACAAAGGTAGTTTTGACGGTTGTAAGTATTTGGTTTTCGATCCTTTGTTGTTGCTACTCGCTTTGTTCTTTGAAGAAGATGACGGCGATCCTCAAAATGTGCTTCCATTAAGCGAGCAAATGAAAAAGCTTCGTCTAAACTTGTAGGGTTTGACCTTAAGAGTGCACATTGTAGAGCCGGTTTAAGTCCAGAGATATAAAATGATTTAAGTAAGTTTTCAGATATCCCCGTTATTCGATTTATAAGTATCTCAAACTCACTTTGATATTCACTTTGTAACGATGGAATGGTATTTGATTTCTTTTCAATTATATGCTCTTTCTCCTTCTCTTCAATTGCCTCAAAACGAGCCTCGACTAAATGGGCTAAGGAAAAGGCTTCTCCCAAAGTTGTGAGCCTTGCCTCGATAGTTCTATTTATACGTCGGTTTAAGGCGGAGATATAAAGCGATGTAAGTAAAGATTCAGAGATCCATATTACTCGATTTGCAAGTACCACAAACTCACTATCATATCCGGTCACCGTACCCATTTGCAAGAGCTTAGAGAGTCGTATTCGCGTCTGATGGCCGCTTTGATGCCATGAATAATACTCAGCGATTAATAACTCAAAGATTTTTTTCGATGAATAGTACCCGCGATGAACAATAACGGATGAGCAGTACCATGTGAATAATCTTGATGAGCGAACCTTTTTTTTTTTTTTTTTTTTTTTTTTTTAATTTGGAACCCTAATCGTAAGCCCTCTCAGCGAGATCTCTCAATGAAAGCACCAATTGATCGACCCGTTGAGGTTGTTTGAGATAGGGCACCACTTCAATGATGTGACTCTTAAGAATATTAGAGAAGAAAGAACTATTTGTTTGACATAACTATACTTTTCATTAATGAATGATTCGGTATTTATACAGAATAAACCATAACTTGTATCACAAGTTGAATACAAGATAAACTCCTAAAACAAAAGATACTTTCTTAGATAATGACTAACATAACACAGTCCTAACATGACTCAAATACGACTAAATAAAAGATAGTTATCCAAAGGCGTATCACTATTATTCTTGTACAATTATTGAAAGTGATTTGATTCCTCTTTACATAAAACCACTGACAAACAAATTTAAAAAAAAAATAACATGATGACAATAAGTGTACACATCAGCGATTCTACCCCCGCTCCCAAAACCTAACTTAACTTAAACTAAAGGAAAATTCCTAAACCAAAATTTTGAAGCAATCTAAGAAAACATAATTGAAACCCATGATCTTTTTCCTCTACTTCTAATAATCGTCTTATTGATCTTGTGAGGCCAATATATGTGCACAAATTAATTGATATAGTATAAATGTGAATGAAGAATCTGAAATTTTGAGGTATGAGAGGCATACGTGTGTATTAAAAGTCATGCAGTTAGCTATAATATTAAAGCTCACACAATCAAACAAAAATATGAAGACAAAAAGTCACACACATGAGATAAAATTTTCCACAAATAATTAAGGTACATATAGCCAAAAAACACGGACTTAACACCAATATAATCCAAAGCATATACATACCTTTAATCAAACATGAAGTGAGTGCAAACAAAAGTTCCCAACAAACCATAAGCATTGCCACGACGGATGTTATGAGAAAAACTCCCAAAATCAAACCCTAACACTGCGTATTGATCATCTCATTTGACTATGTGTGTGAGCGATAAGGATGAGAGAAAGGCGGTTCGGGTGGATTCTAGATGTATTTGCTCATTTGACTATGTATGTGTAAATATCGTTGTACCTCTAAAAGTGATTGGCTGATCAAATAATTATATTTGGACATTTATACATACTACGGGGTGAAAATGTAAGTATATTTGTGATGGTATAAATGTCCAAATACTATTAATTTGAAACTTTTGAGTGTACAAATCATCTCCCATCTGAGATATGTCTGCTCCCTCATAGTGGACCTCAGCAGGCTCGAGCAGCCCAAAAGAAAAGATTATTTTAAACCGGGAATTATATTCTAAGAATAAAAAAGTACCACCGACAATGAGCTTTAATAGTATATATAAATACTTATGACATTCAATACTTTTATAATATTAAATATATACTACAAGTAGGCTCATCCCATCAAAGTTTCAGCAAATATTATACTTAATATTGAATCCTTTGCAAGTTCTTAATTCAATTATCTTTATATATAATAAAAGAAAATTTTTTTGAATGACATTAGCATTTTGTTCCCTATTTTAAATATGTGATAACTTAAAATTTCGTTAGAAACAAAGGATGTCATATTTGAAAAAACTTCAAATCATTAACATTTGCTTAGCGCACAGCATTCACTATTCCTACGCACATATGATATAATAAAAGATGTATTCATAAACTAGGTGAGATAAGCGAGAGCTTGACAAAAGCAACCATGAGCATACATCTTCACTCCAAAAAAATTATGTTGAATATCATATATGATATTATAAAATTTTGGTAATATCTGATTTTTGGTATCCTCAGAAGATGATTTTTGATAATCTTTCACTATAATATTTCACCAAATTTTCTATATCATCAATACCAAATTTCTATAGAAGCGATTATAAGAATGAAGGAGATAAGGAAAAACTAAAAATCAAGAAAAAAAGACACTTGACAAAAGCGTGCCTGAGAGAAAAGCATCGGAAAAGCAAAGTACTGAGATGATGATATCTACGATATCGATTGGTGCACCTACATAATGGAATGCTTGGAAGTCGATGAGCCCCTTAAGTCAAGTCGGTACCAACTTCTATTATGGTCCTATAACATTCTTATGTGTAAGTTATTTTCCATTAAACTTTTCAACTATGATTCACTCATATAAAATTATCTAACAAAATTTTAATTGTATTTTGTGTATAAAAAGCGCTATACTTGGACTCAACAAACTACCGAGGTTCCAAGTTATCGTCCTTGACCATCGAAGTTGGAACACTCCAACAATGAGGAAAAGAATAAACATGGAAATGAGAGCGGTTGCTTGGGGCGTTAGAGCATCACGGAGTATGATCGATGAGGAGCAAAGGCTGATTTGTACAAGGCGGACATATACTATGAACCGATTCCGGAAAGCGGTGGAAAAAGAGGTAATATTATTGAATTCAATAAAAATGTTGTTATAAAAAGTATGTTATGATATATTTTACTTATTATTAAAAAGAATGTTTAAAGAGTTAAAAGAAAACAAAACCTTAAGCTTAGGCAAGACATAACCTTGACTTTAGCCGAAGGCTATGCTAACGCTAAGCTCTCGAAGCTGACCTTCGCTTTAGCCGAAGCTATGCCGAAGACTAAGCCTTGAGGAACATTCGGTATGCTTGCAACAATATCATATATGGATGAATATCACATTTGATAGTGTTAAATCATATATGATATGTAATATCATTGTGATATTACACTAATATCATATGTGATATTACATATCATATATGATATTTTAAAATCATATATGATTTTCCATATACAATAAGAAACTAAAGAAATATTTAATTTACGAGGTTTTATGAAAAATTGATGAGAAATTTGAGATAATCTCAAAAGAAAAATAGAGTTGGTTGAAACAATGAGAGGGATTGAAGAAATTCAAGGGACAAGGTGATGTTGTCATTCGCAAGAAGTACAAGAGAATGTTCAACAAGATCGATTTTGATATAGAAAGTGAGGTGAGAATCGATGGTGATGGTGATAGCACGAGAATCAAAAAAATAAATGAAGGAAAATTAATACTTGAAAAGGAGAATGAAAAGGAAGGTGAGAGCAAAAATGAAAAGGAGAATGAAAGTGAGTGAAGGTGAGGATGAGGAAGAAGAAGAATATAATATATTTGGAAGTGAGGCTGGCGAGCAGTGTCATCGTAATTCGATTACATCTTCATTTAATCCCTTTTTATAGCCTCGTATGTATGAACTTATTTATATGAGGTGTTCTAATGACCATTTGGCCTTTTGTTGATGTTTCTGATTACTGATTCATTTGATAAAGGTAAATAATTTAATTTTATTAATTTCTTCTATACCCGATTCATATTATGGGTTTTGTTGTGATGATTCATTTTAAAGGTTCTGTTAATTTGAATCTTTATTTTAATTTGTATGATTGTGTAATTTAAATTTTTGTGTTCATAATATTGTTACATAAACCGTGTATCACATCATCTGAGCTAAATGTTTTGATTGATCATTTATCACATGACATGAGATGGATTTAGTTGTCCTGATAGAGTGGTGTACCTAATAACATTTGGTTACCCTTTAAACTTATTACTTAGTAGAAAGGGGCATACTTAAATATACTTAAGAAAAGCATTATATAAACTAATCAGATAGTTAATTTTTTAATCACAGGTGCAGAAATTAGGGCCCGTTTGGTTTGTAGACGGGTTTAGGATTATGATTTGGATTTGGATTTAAATTTGGATTAGGATTTGGATTTAGATTTGACGTGGGAGAGAGAAAATATATTAGTTTATGGGAAAAATAAAATAAATTTGTATATTATATATTTTTAAATGAATATAATAAATATTTATTATAACAAAAGAAAAAAATAATAATATATGAGTGATTGAGGTTAAGAATGGACCCACATGAAGATATAACATTTATAAAGTAGGGTAGTGACATTGGAAATATAAAAAAAACATTATCTCTCCTGAAACATAAATTCATTTTGTGTTAGAAATTTTCTTCTGTTCTAGCTAATTTTTTAGTTGTCTGAAACTAATAAATGTCAACGTACCTGATCTTAAAAAACATTATCTTGAATTTAAAAAAACCTTTAACCAAATTTTTAAGTACATAAAGATATCTTATAGATACAATCGTTCTAGCTTTGTGGTTTGAAGTGACACTGTATTCTCTAATTAAAAAAAATCTTTTTAAGTTATGTCAATTTCCTTGATATACATACAATCGTTCAAGCTTTTTTGTGCCCACGGTTAACAGTTTGCTGTCACTATTGTATGGGTTGGGAAGGTACATATCCTTACTAATAAGATTTAGTGAGCGGATCAGTTCATAAAGCTTTGTGATTTATGTTTAATACAAAGACGGATCTATGATTTTCAGAAAAGTGTTGCACAATATTTTTGGAAAGGTCTTGTATTTTTTAGCAGTTTACTTTTGGGTGGGTTGATGCAAAATGTGTTTTCTATTAGTCCATTTAAAACATAGCTTAAAAGTGCTCTGCCCCAAACATATATGCCTTTTACTGATTATATATGATGTTTAGATCTTTGATTTTACGCTCTTTTATGCTCCTTTTAGTACACTTTTTACTTATCTTAGTGCTCTTTTAACTATCCAATATAGTTTTGTTTTAGATGTTGTTATTACCACTCTTCTATAGATCTTAATTACTTTTAGTTACTTTCTATAGAAATCATTAGTACAGATACTCATAATCAAATTATTTGTAACAAATTTACTTTTTCACGCAATGCCAAACACTCTTATAAACAACCCTCCATTTCATTCCAACCAAATAAATTCCAAAAGCAGACTTTCTTTTGTAAAATAAACAATCGATACAAACTTTTTAGTAAAGTAAAATGACAACATTTTGTTCAAAATCATCATTACATTCGAGATGAAAATGGTTGAAATACAGTTATACAACATTTATCTCAAGTAGAAGATGATGAAGAGTTAAAGCAATAAGCGAGATGATCAAACACGAGAAGAATCGCCGCCTCGCCAGCTCGGCGTTTTTGGCGGTTTATCTATCTTAGTATGTTATTTTGTTTATTTGTTATCAACGGTGTTTGCTTAATAATATTGATTAGTGAAGTTAGTTGATATCTTAGTTAATGCTAATCTTTGATTAGTAGTACACTAGAATCGCTTTGCTTGATTTATTTCGCGGTTTATCTATCATGTAGCTATTTTTTATATATGGTTTACTTGTTTTGATAATAAGTGAATTTGATTGGTAGCCTTAGTGATTATGATCACCTATATGAAGTGATTTAAGTTTAGTTTAAGGTAAAATGTTAAAAATGAGCTGTTATGAGGTGTTTGTATATTATAAGTTGTTAGTATTACTCTTTTATGTTTAATAAGATTTCTTTGCCCTTCGTTTAGGATTTCATTAAAGAGTGGTTCGTTTGCGCCATGAATTGGATGAAGTTCGGCAGGTGCTTGCGCAAATCCTAATTCAATATTTAAACGCTTTTGATGAAGCTTCGATACTTAATAAATCTTTTGAAGGCTGTATTTGGAAGAAGTGCTTATAAAGCGGAAAAAGATAGGTTGAATGGCTAAAAGTGGGGATAGCAATATGTTGATCCCAGTTGAGCAAACGGTCCTTATAAAACCGACTTGATAACAACTTGTTAAATATTACGGAATTTAATATTGACCTTAAGAAGAAGAACAATAACAATAACTCTTAAACACCTCAATTATATAATAACGAATACTCTAACGATTATTAGGGTTTTACAACCTTGAAGTGTATCAACCTTAGATATAAAATACACGTATATCTAATCTGACCTAGGACCTCCTTTTATAGGCTAAGAAGTCCTTTACATAATACAATACGTAACCTACAAGATAAATATCTTTTCCATATTTATCTAATATATACAAAATATTAAACCAACTATACACAACTAGCAGTGTTTACAATACAATAGCAGTGGTTCTACTTTACTACTAGCCGCGGTTTAACTTCAGCAGTGGATTAATTCTTCTGGCAGTGGTTTCATCAACTCTAGCAGTGGTTCCAATACTTAGAATAATTCCTGATCTGAGGAACCTAAAACCCAACACAATACAAATTACATACATAAGGTGGTTAAAGCTAAGATTAATCATAGCCAAATTCAAGTGGTGAAAATATGCAGTTATTCGTCCTAATGTCTTTGTAGCATCATTCGATTTGGGATCTTGGTGTTGTTGGCGTTTGACCCTCTTTTGGTGAATTTATTATAGGTTAACGATAGGCGTTATATTATTGATATCCATAGATTTACATTATATATTTTGTGAATGATCTATTTTAATAAACGAAAATATATGCCGGATTTTTCAAGTTATTTGTTTTATAATTTTTTTATTACCACCCTGAAACCCGCAGTCTATAATCTAGTATTTTATATTATACTCCATCGATTTCAAAATTATTGTGTGAGATAAAAATCATACAGTTTACTAAAAAGTAAAACCACTATAATTTTCAATCATTCAAATATAATATCTTTTACCTAAATTTTCTTTTAATTGTTTAAAATGTAAAATAGATAATTAGATTGAGACAATTATAAATATATATATATATATATATATATATATATATATATATATATATATATATATATATATATATATATATATATATATATATATATATATATATATATATATATATATATATATATATATATATATATATTTATTATTTTAATAATAGTATTTACTTTAATTGTTTACTTTAATAAAAATAATAATAATAATAATAATAATAATAAGGTGGTTAAAGCGGATTCGGAACTTGATAGATCACGGTGACTTTACTTAAGCAAATCTGAAGTTCTCATAACTCAATCGTTTAGAGTAGCGTCTTCCACACGTATCTTGATTATGATTAGTTTCTTTATTGATAAAGGTGTGGGGTAGGATAGTTTTGAGACTCACCACTCATTTTTGTAATCCTATAGTTTTATTCTAATAAGTGATGTTTTATAATAATAATAATAATAATAATAATAATAATAATAATAATAATAATAATAATAATAATAATAATAATAAGAATAGTATAGGAGCAGGTTGGTTTCCATTTCTACTTCAATTCTATAAAAATTAAGGTTTTAATAAAGTGATATTTATAATAATAAAAATAAAAATAAAAATAATAATAATAATAATAATAATAATAATAATAATAATAATAATAATAATAATAATAATAATAATAATAATAATAATAATAATGTGATGTTTTATAATAAAAGCAGGTGCAAGGGATCAACCATTACATCTGAGTTGATATGTTGCTCTCATTCACAGCATTTGAGGTCGGGGATGCATGTGTTGATTTGAGGTGGTCGTCTCCTCGACATAAACTAACATGGTTGAATTTGTCTTGGCCGTGCGTTGGCCGACGCCGCACTGTAAGCTGTGTCAATCTGAGCGCTAAATGTGCGAACATTTGATGATACATGTTTCTTCCTTCTCATTCTCTTCGTTTAGAGAACTTGAGTAGGATGTATGTGAACTTACTAAGGTGTATTCGAAAATTCTCGTTAGCTCGAGACATTGGAGCGTCTTCTTGATCGTATATTTAGTAGGATTAGCTTCTGCTATAACTAGAGGAGTGGGGCCCGGTTATTATCTCGGCTCTTCTCTAATTTCTTGTAACTCTTATGATTTTAATGAAGTGATGTTTTGTAATAATAATAATAATAATAATAATAATAATAATAATAATAATAATAATAATAATAATAATAATAATAATAATAATAATAATAATAATAATAATAATAATAATTCACGTGAAAACGAGGGTGGCATTTATAGGCACGATAAACGACACCGAACACTACATCTGAGTTAAGCGGGTTTGGGTTGAGGATAAATAGGTTTGGGTAAAAAGCGGTCAACCCGTCTAACCCGTTTAATAAACGGTTGTTTTTGGAATTGATAAATATTAACAAGGTCAACCCGTGAGCCGTTTAAGTATACTAGACTCAAAAATAAAAATATAACCTAGTTTTTATGTTGGATTTGGATTAAATGTATTTTTTATGTACTTAATATGAATAAATTACGATTATCCTCGAATATCATTTAAATTGACACTTATAACTACGAAAATTGTCGTATAGATATTTATATGTTATTTTATTACTCATCCGTCCAAAATATTAAATGTCAGGTTAGTATTTTAAGTCTTCTTTCTTAACTTTTGTGTAAATATTTTGGTTGTGTTATATAATATTTGATCTGAAAATATATGAATAAATTGGAGTTTTAAATGTATTTCCACCACATTATTATTTTTATCTAATCTATATAACAATCAAAAATTTGATATTTAAAGTCGACCCGACTTGGCCAGATTTAATTAAGGCAGGTTAGTTAAAATAACAAATTCTGTAATATTATCATTTAGTCTGCGTTGTTGGGTTGCAGTTACTTGTGCGATTAATAAATGAGTAATATTTGGGTAAAGGTTATCTAACGCCCGTACACATAAAGCGCAGAATAGGCCAATACGAAAACGACTTACCGCTCTTTTCCAGTGAAAACTATTAAAAGGTGAAAAGGTATGTCGAGATTCGTTTTGGTTTTTAAAAGAACATTCTAAGGATTCTGTTTGAGGTATCCACAAGTTTGACTTCGGTACCTTATTATATTATAAATATATATTATAGCGTGATCAAAACGACGGGCGTATGCGGTCGTTTACTTTAATAAAATAATATTTTTTTAGCCTATGAGATAAGCCCAAACCAGCCCAGAAATATTTACAAAATAACCCTTTAACTATCCAATCATTTGCGAAAAGTACCCTAAACTATTTATTATTTACGACTTTTTTATATAACAAATTTATTTACCAAATATCTAACGATTTTTTTAATAAAAATATACTTGCCAGAAACGCCTTTTAATAACGAACAAAACGTATCAATATCGATATACTTACGACACACATAATGACTTTATAAAAAGCGTTAAAGTTTAGAAATGATAGATAGGAGCGCAAAGTTAAGTACAAGCTTGACCTTAAAACAACGGCATCGTCACGATGGGTTGTAAAATAAGTGGGTCGCATCTGCGGTAGTAGGGATCGACACTTGGTTACGGTCTGCCAAGTTTAGTGTATGCGCTAGATCTATATATCATTTCTCTAAAGTTAATATATATTTTTTGTTAAAAAAAATTAAAATGCACCCTAACTTACTAAGTAACTTTAATAACTATCTTAATTTTTTTAAACCACACGAGCAAAAACATACGATTCAATGAAGTTAGAATTATAGATAAATAATGTCTTTTATATAACAAAGGTCTCCGTATTACAAAGAATATACTTCGGAAGGTCTCCAGTATTACAAGAAGGATGAGCCAAATATTTATATTTTTACATACGTATGAATTTAAGAAAAAATGTCGAAGCTTAGTATCTATTTTAAAGGAGCACTTTCGTATATCGTAGAAAGTGCAAAAATAGTATATATCAAAAGAATGCATAAAACCATTGTAAAATATGCATAAAAAACTTGTACAAGGATATATATGCAATTATTCACTTTATGAGGATATATATCTTTTTGCTTTAAAAAAAAATTATGATTTCTTTACCAAAAATATATCGGCGAAAATGAATATAGCCCAAAAAAAGAATAAAGGAAAACCCATACAATATAGTGACACCCAAAACATATAAAATTTCCGTCATGACTTTTCGCAACAACACAAATACAAAAGCGCTCGCATGCCCACACAAAGAACGCACAAACGCATTCCACTTGTTTTGATATATAAATGAAAAACAAAAACACATAACCAAATGATCTATAAAAGAATGCCACAACAATGTCACGGTAATCGAGTTAGTACTATCAAGTACTTGTTACTTTTGCCTCGTTTATATGAGTGTTGATTGACATACTTATTTTTTTTATTCGCACACTTCAACGCACAAAGCGGATGATACTGTATAGAAAATGTATATTTTTTATAACACAAAGTAGAGTGGTGTAAATAAAATAAAAGAATATGCTAATCATTAGCTTATTT
>CM040240.1:9297959-9514028 GCA_022545495.1 Chrysanthemum lavandulifolium | reverse complement strand
GATTAAACTGTAAGGGACTACTTTTGTCAAAGTAGAAAACTTGTGACACCAACCTTAAAAAAAAATAACACCAAAGACTTGTCCTTTTTAAAAAAAAAGCCAAGCCTTTTCTTCCTCCCAATAAAATTACACCTACCTTGTCTGCTCCTTTATCTCCACCCAAAAAAATATGTCGGTATATTTTTTTTTCACCCAAAAAATTCACCACTTTATCTTCTTAAAAGAAACAACCTGGTCTTTACTTTAAAAAAAAAAAAAGATCGCTATCTTTTCTTCAACAAAAAGATCGGTCCAGCTTCTCCGTGATCGGTCCGCTTCGCTCTCGTCTCGGTGACATTGCCGATCACCGGGTTGCGATGGTCAATCTTCCATCACCGATGGGTAGTGATTTCGGTGAGTAGTGACCGCGGTAGGTGGCGCCGACGGGTGATCGCCACCGGTGGTGATGGCGAATCAATGGCTTCTGATGGAGCTGATGGTGATGGCGACCAACAGCCTGGTCTCGATATCTACCAATCAGGTAAGCTCCTTCACCTTCTCTGATCGTATGTGTCAATCACAAGCCAAAGCTTTGATACTAGTTGTTAGGATCGGACACGACACATACAAACACAATAAACTGCCACAATTAAGAACACAAGGATTTAAGGTGGTTCGGTCTAATCTGACCTACGTCCACCACTGGGTAACTAGGAGTATTTTATTTCATCTGTGTTGTGTGTTCAAGAGGTGTGTTTTACAAATACAAGAGTGATCTCTTATATAGAGATTGAGATGATAACTGGTCAAATAAACACACTGTCAATTACGGCTATCAATTACGGCGCCCATCAATCACCGTAAATTATGGCCGTCCATCAATCTAGAAGAACATGGTCAATTACGGTTGTCCATGTTTTCTAGCACTACCTTTTTGACCAGCCCAATAAGTGGCTTCACACTCAACAAAAAGCACCAACTAGGCCACTACTGTTACAATTGCATGGCTCAAATTTCATCTTATTTACTTATGTATGACACGTGATTTTAGCTATATTTTATCTTTAACAGCCACACGGGTTTAAGCTTTTGGATTTAGAACACATGGAGTCGGCCCAACAGAATTGTTCCAAATGGACCTTTGAACAAAACCCATTTTGCACATTAATTAACCCACCCAAACCCAACTTTGAGCATCAAGTAGAAATTATCGATTTCACCTTAGCAAGAGAGTGATAGAACTTTGTGTACTCTTCTTCGACCTCTGGATTTCTAAACCGATAGCTTTAACATCATTCAAGCGTTCTCATTCGTATGTTGTTTCCTTGATTGTTTTGGTCTTCAAATTTTCTTCATCTTCCTCCTTGTCGAACTTCCTCTTCTTTCTCTTGACCCTCGGTGGCTTCAAATGCTCAAACCATTAAAAGGAATTACAAGTTATTAGAGCAAATAAGCAACAAATATCATAAGTTCAACAAGGCTTTCCGACATACGTTTTTATTGCTCATCACTGGAGTCATCCAGGCACCTCATGAAGACACTAATCTCGCCATTGCTTCAACCTAAAAGGACCAGACTTGCTCGTTTAAAAGATAATAACCGATTAGCGGTTACTAGCAGTTGCATAACCATAAAACGGTTATAAAGTAGTTATAGACAGGGTAGTTATTTAACCGCCAAATAACCGCCAAAAACGGTTACATTTGAACCGATGTGTCGTTTGGGATCATGTCCATTCGACTAGTATAAATACGATGTAAATGAATCATTTATATGTTAGACGATTTAGTTATTCAAAGATCCTATTTGTTATTGTTTGCATATTTCATATCGACTCAATCAAATCAGACGTAGGGACCAACATTTGGCATCAAGAGCCTGTTTTACATCTCGTTACACCATTCATTCTCATACCAGATTCCTGTTTAATGAGGCAACACCAAAACCAGACCTTGTTAAATGAGACAGAACCAAACACTAGTTAACGAGATATACACAAAACAAAGCGCTGGTCTTTTGGTTCAGGAAGAAGGAAACAGAAACTATTGTTTCTGGAAGAAGAATACACGCTGAAACATTGTTTCAGGAAAAGGAAGACGTTTCAAACAAGGAGACATTGTTACTTGGATAACTAGGACATAAGATAAGTCGTATACAACTTGTCTTTGTGTCGAAATTGCAAACGGAGAGGACACCATTCCATTGTGGTGTCGGGTTTTGTTGTGAAGCATTAATACGCAGCAACAAGAAGATAAGGAGTTATGTGACCAAAAGAAAGACGCGTTAGAGATACCTTGTATATTACCGCGTATGCAAGAAGAGAAGACGAGACGTTGCTTGGAAATAAAAGAAACACAACCGGTTAGAAAACAATCAAGTATTGTTTTGAAAAAAGAGACGCTAGCGATATAAGATTATTAACAAAAGGACACAACTTGATCACTTGTGGGTTTTTTGTTGGAAAAATACCGAAAGGTATTTTTGGGGTGAAGCACATTCAGTGTGGAACATAAGTAAAGAGAAAGGGTTGTGAGACGCGGCAAGCAATCGTAGAATTTTACCATTCAGCGTGGTAAAGGGAAAGAACAAGTATTTTTTGACTTGTTTCTTTGGAAAATCCTGAAAGGTATTTTGGAGGATTGTGTTCGGAAAATAGCCAAGACCAAGAGTTCAAAGGCAAATCATAAATACATCGATACACAAAGAAAGAAGAAAGACAACGTGGGGAAAGAAAGAAACGTGGTTGGTATTATACTCAATTACCGACACAAGTGGGAATACGAATGTGTTTAATACACAACAACGAGGTCACAAATTCAAACTTGGATTTCTCTTATACTTTAAATAGTATAGATCGTTATTTTACATTACTAGGAAATCCCGAGAACTATATATTGATCCCGTACTATTAGATTCCCGGAAAAACTATTTCTGTTCCCGTAGTATTAAGTATACCATACTTAGATAGAATTCCCATTAGAAAGTGAAGATCATAAGTACCATCAATATGCCTGGTGACGATCCAAGTGGCGTGAACATCGCACCAAAACCCGTAACCCCTATGACACAAGATCAATGCCCAAAACTCAAAGCCACAAACTACACATTTGACTATACAAATTAAGGTGATACTAGAAGCACAAAGTTTATGGGAAGCAATAGAACCTAAGGTCGATACACAAGTAGATGCTAAAAGGATAAGGCAACAACCGCCTTCCTATATCAAGCATTGACCAAGATGTGATCTTACAAGTAGCAAGTTGCAAAACAAGAAAGGAATTATGGGATTCATTAAGAAAGAGACACGTTGAGAAGAGAAAGTGCAACAAGCACGATTACAATCATTGATGATTGATTTCGCACCCTTCAAATGAAGGAGGATGAAATGGTGGATGCATTTACAGCCAAACTTAATGGCTATGCCACAAAGGCAAACGAATTAGGAAAAGCATTGGATGAATCACTTTAGTTCGAAAACTATTAGATTCCACACCGATAGGTTCATTCAAATAGTTGCATCCATAGAATGTATTTAATGATCTCGATGACATTACGATAGATGAGATCGCAGGAAAACTTAAGGCATTCGAGGAGAGAATACAACTCCGAAAGGGAGGACAAGTAGAAAGCCAAGATAACCTACTATTCGCACAAGGCGAACAGTCTAGAAATAAGAAACGATTTACCAAATATAGGGGTAGATCAAACTATTCACGAGGTAATTGGCAGAATAAGGGAAATAGAGATAACTCAAATGGAGGAAACTCACCTTACAATAAGAATAAAGGTGAGTGGGATAGAAGGAACTTGAAATGTTACAATTGCGGGAAACCGGGACATTTCAAGAGAAATTGTAAAAGTCCACCAACAACTCGTAGAACAATCAAACCTTATCTTAGAAGACGATGAACCATCATTATTAATGGCGACACAAGAAATCAAGAAATCTTGTTAAATGAAGAACAAGTACACCCCCGAAAATATGCTACAACAGATGCTAGCATATGGTATTTAGATAATGGTGCAAGTAACCATATGACGAGCACCAAAGGCCATTTTAAGGATATTGACGAAAGCATCACTGGACGCGTTCGTTTTGGAGATGGATCATATGTGGAGATAAAGGGTAGAGGTTCAATATTATTAGGATGTAGAAACTTACAACAAAAAATGATTTCGGATGTTTACTACATTCCAAACCTCAAGAGCAACATACTTAGTCTAGGACAACTTACAGAAATAGGTTGCAAGATCATCATGGATGGAAATTTACTGACTTTGTATGATAAGAACAAGAAGTTGTTGATGAAAGTAGAACGATCTAAGAATCGACTTTACAGTATTAGATTACATATAGTAGCACCTATATGTCTCTTAGCAAACGTAGATGACCAAGCATGGTTATGGCATGCTAGATTAGGTCACCTGAACTTTGATGCAATAGACAAGATGACAAGAAAAGGTCTAGCAGATGGAATACCTAGAATAAACCATGCAGGACAAATCTGTGATGCATGTTTATTAGGAAAACACATCAGAACACCTTTTCCAAACCAAGCTAAATTCAGATCAAAGAACCCGTTGGACTTATGTGATACACGGTAAATTTTCACTAAAATTTAACTGATAATTAGTAATTTATTATTACTAAGCATGAGTCATGAAGCATGCATAAGCTTTGCCTGATCATTTGAGTAGATAACTCGCATACAGTAAAAATTTCACCACTCTTGCACTCATATTATTTTATGAATATTTCATTCTGTCTTATGATTTAAATTCTAAGACGAGAGGTTATCTCGTTTTCCCCAGTGACCGACACTGCACGCGTACCGACACTATGATAAGGGTTTAATAAAACAAATGACAAACACCCGTAAAGAAAAATATTACAAAATAATAATATCTCCGATGAGTAACCATAAGATATTAATCCTAAAGGTTATCAAACAATGATACCTCGGTCACAATTTAATAACACGGGACACAAAATATTTAACACACTATCACTTAAACGATAACTTTTATAGCATTCAAATACAATCAATACCTAAGTGTAATAACTATACATACACTTTCACAACTTGTAATATAAGCATAATACATATAAACATACACATTTATAAGTAAACCTTTTATAAAGTAATGAGATAATGCTCCATTTGTCTTTCTCTTCCCACACACAACAAAACCCACACAAAAGCAGAGAATGAAGATATCATATCTTCTTCTTCATCCTCTAGCCCTGCACATCCAACCTAGGTCGAATCTCCCCAAAAGGGGATAACCCAACATGTTCATCCAACATATCCTCCTCTCTCATACCAAAACCATGAAAGGTTTACTTCCCAAATCCCCTCTTGATGCGCCGGCTACCCTTCGATGGAATCCAAGAAGAATCAAGATAAATCACCTAAGAGAAACAATTCTTCACACCAATCTATCTTGAGCCTATGTCCAAGATTCGTTTAGTTTTGGAAGTTAACTAGATTTGGTTTCAAACCAAATTACAAGATGAGAAAGCTTGGTCAAAGACTCCTCTTGTGTTTCCTTTTTAATTCAGCCGAGACCCCCAAGAGTGTCACACTTCAAATCCCACCACAAAAAGATAAGGAAGCTCTGAAGAAACATCATTGGTGTTTTGCTCTAAATCGATTGGAATTTGTGGAGGTGATAAACTCTTGGGTTGGCCTTCGGATTTCTTGTTATCAAGCTTGTTGTAAGAAATTTCTAAACCTCATCTTGTTAAGATTTACCATTCGAGTTGATGAATACTTGATTATGAAACTAAGTGTCTTGATATGTATAAGTTTTATTTCTTTTTGGTAAAGGTTATTGCCTCGTGTAAAAATTTATTTGTTGTTGGGTCCTCTTGTGTTTTCCTGTCGAAAGCATAAAGCAAAGAAACTGGACAAAGATGAATTTTCATAAAAACTACTAGTGATTGTTTATTTGAGTCTAGGAACTAGATGTTATTAAAATTTCTATTTGTTTGAGTTTTCTGTGTCTGCCGAGAGCATGAACCAAGGAGACATGACAGTTAAGTTTCACAAAAATTTCGAGTAACATAGATGTCGTAAATCTGGTGGAAACGTGGGTATCACTAGTTAAAACCGAAAACAAGTTAGACATTTACTAAACTGTGAAGTGTTGTTTTGTTGGGTCTTGTTTTCTGTCGAGTATCCGAACCCAAGATCAGTGAAAGATAGCTCTATAAATCTTGTAGGATGTAAGCACCATGTTTATGTCCATAGTATTGGATCTGGAAATTTAATGTTAGTTCAGTCACCTTACTTAGTACTCGAGGATTTGCGTAGTATGATAATCTAGTGAAGCCGGGTTGAGTAGTACTCAACTATCATGAGGTCATACCGCATTCTTGTTCTAGCATATTAAGTTAATATGTGCCCTTGAGAATCACCCGGATTGTTATGGCCGAATCAGGTGGACAAGGTATGTGTCGAACACATCAGTCACGACACTCTTGGTTTGAGTCTAACCCCGAGTTAACGGTATATCGCTTGAAAACTCCTTTACACCTCGAGTATACCCACGATAGTAATGAAACAAAAACCAGCAGGTTTGTTTTGCACATTAACTCAGGTCGAATGGTATAACCTTTTGTGTAAGACTAATGGTTAGTCATAAGGCCTCAACTGAGGAGGTATTTGTGTCACCAAAATAATCAAGTTGGAGCACTTGGCTACTTTCCCTTTTGTGTCAATATTGATTCGCTAGTGATAGAGTTTTGGAAGGTAACATGTCCTCTTAAAAGCTTGGTATAAGTCTACTTATAAAGTTATACTAGTACAAAAACTTTGAAATGAAATTATACAATACTAGAAAATTGTGTAAAAATTTCTCTCATGCCACGATGGGCCACAACCCATATGTGATCCATGGTAGTGTATAGGCTAACCAAGGAGCTAAAAATCTTTCCTAGTACAAACCCACTTCGGGCCTGAGCCCAAGACTGGTGAACGTGAGACGGGCCACAGCCCACTGTGACATCAAAGTGACTAATATACCATTGTACCAAAGTCAGGAACTCAAAACGTAAACTGGTTGTCCAATGATATATATTTTCTTTCGCATAATTCGAAATCCTCTAACTTAAATATGAACATACTTGTTACGACAAGCGATAGAGTGTAAAAGTATTAATACAAGAATCAAGTTCTTTAAAAACATAATTCACTTAAATATGGTTACGTCAAAATTTAACGACAATGTGTAAATGAATGCATGTCAAGTAAACTTCCCGTCTAGAACTTTATATATTAAGAACAAGTTTGATAAATAACTAAAGACCACTATGTCATTTTATCATATATTAAATTCGAAAGTCTTCAAATGTAACTTGAATATTTTCTAAATACAATTAGAAAATAAATCAATTATATATATATATATATATATATATATATATATATATATATATATATATATATATATATATATATATATATATAAGTTTGACAATACCATTTTGTGTCAACTTAAATAAGTATATACACATTTATATACTTACTAGTGGAATGTTATAATTATTTTCATATCAAACTTTGGATATTAAAACCATATTAATGTCAACATGAAGAGTATATATATACTTCGTATACCTACTAGTAAGATCATTTTTATAACTTTTACAAACTAAAGTTTAGTTTTAATACAATTAAACTATTTTGAGTAAGCAATACTTAAAACAATGAACTAAAACATTGCCCTCCTTATCTAGGTCGGCGTGTGGTGCCGCTCCACAACAATCACTAATCCCACATTTGGATTGCACATTTGCTAAGGTGAGTTTTCATAGCCCTCTTTTACTTGATAAACTGTTTTATACACTTTGGGGTGAGAAATATGCAAAACCTTTTATGGACCAAAACTATTACATGATTACTATTACGTGGTTTAGCCTAAGCCCTTATGTCCCTAGAGAATGCCCTTTTTCATGAACCGTCAATTCCCCATTGGGAAACGCGAATGTTATAAATAGATCTATTGAGGGTGACTCTCCGCTCGGTTGGCCATTCTTAGGTCAAGGCGAAACGTATACCATGTCGGAACCGAGTGTCGAGGACAAGACACTCGCTATGGGCCCCTATATTGTATGACATCTTTTAGCATACAAGAATCGTCGTAGTATCGGTTGCATGAACTTAGAGCTAACGTAATAGACTTTCATTCATATATCATTATATTCTTGATAATGATTATATGTCTTTGCTTATGGTCCAAACTTACTATTTTAATCTAAACCTATGAACTCACCAGCTTTTAGCTGACCTTTTTAGCATATTTTCTCAGGTGCTTAGTTGTGAACATGGATGCAAGGCAAGAGGCGGGTAAATGGTCGTAGGAATTTCTAAAGAAGTGTTTTTACACATAAAAGATGTTTTTATATTGGGACCACAAAAATTATGGGATATGCCCTTTCATCTAATCAATGTTGTAAGATATTGTTTCAAAATATTTTATAAACGGAGTATGTATTCCGTTCTGTATTACTTGTGTTATGATTTACCAATCCCGTAACTGTTAGGAATTAGTAATTCCCGGTATTAAAGAGTCGGTCACCTCAAGTATATGTAATCGTTAGAAAGCTCGTAGTCATAGTTCATTTAAGTTTAGTAGTATTTAGTTAAGTAACACCGTGGAGGACGGACGGGTCTTTACCCACCGATGCCCGATCCATGCCCCAAAGTGTGGCGTTTATGTAAGACTATAAATACTCTCTACCTCCCAAGGTGAGAGTTGAGCTCATAATAATATCTTTCACTTTCTCTCACTAAGTTCCCTAAACCTCTAACTTTCTCTCTAGAATTCCATCTATATGCTACTTTGTGTTATGGTTTGATGTGTATGTGAAAAGTTATATCTTACAATTGGTATCAAGAGCCATGGTTAGATCATATCTTGCACATCTTTGGATTTATAGTGGTTTTAGGTGGTTTTGAGTTTGAAAAAGTTTAGTGGTTTTTGCATCATTTGTTGATTTCTTGTGTTAAAGTTTGAATTTTGTTAGTACTTTTATGTTTAGAATCATCAAAAGTGTTTAGGTTTTCATTTGGTAAGCTTGAATCATCTTGGTTGGGTTGTTTTGGATTGAAAAGTGATGTTTATTTGGTTTTTCAAGCTAGCGACTTAGCTCACGGAATATTTTCTTGGTAGCGACTTGCTTCACATTTTGTAGCGACTTACGTTGTTGAAGGTAGCGAGTTAGATCTAGCGAGTTAAAGCACGAGTAGTGGATTCTCCACTCGGGTAGCGACTTGTGGTAGCGACTTGGTCCAGAGCGAGTTACTCTTTAGCGACTTGCATACCTAGCGACTTGTGTAGCAATTGTCGCCAAAATTTGGTTAGCGACTTGGTCCAGAGCAGTTACTACTTAGCGACTTGCTTTTCCGTTAGCGACTTGGGTTTCTAGCGACTTGGCTTTCTAGCGAATTAATTGGTAGCGACTTAGTGCATTTGTCTCTAGCGACTTAGTGCATTATCATCTAGCGACTTGAGTGATTGTTTACGGTTTTCTCTGATTTAGTAAAATCTGTGAAAGAATCTATTTCCGGTTTAATCATAGAGTTATAAAATCCCGTATAATCATTAACATGTCTACCAACGTCCCTACCGCCATCTCCACTGCTGTCGAGGATGTACAAGCGGTGGCTCGAGATACTGGCCCACCCATGCTTGACAGAATCGACTACGATTCTTGGGCTCAACGAATCGATTGTATTGCCTTGAAAGGAAAATGGTGTCAACATTCTCAAATCCATTGATGAAGGACCATATCGTGTTGAGACGACTAGAGACATACTTGATACGAATGAAGATGGTACTCTGCTTTACGGAATGGATGGACCTAAGATGTATGATGAGCTTGATGATAAGGAGAAAAAGAGATTCGATGCGTATATCGTGGCTTCAAACATTGTTCTTCAAGGTCTTCCTAAAGACATCTACAAGTCGATCAATCATAACAACGATGCAAAGGCGGTTTGGGATAATGTAAAGATGCTTCTCTCGGGTTCGAATTAACCATGGAAGACAGAGAATCACAACTCTATGACGAATTTGAGCACTTCAAGATGAAACCGATGAGAATGTCTATGAGTACTATGTGAGATTTCATAAGTTAGTTAATGACATGAGGAACATCGAATGACTATGCCTAACATTCGGTTGAATTCAAAATTTGTGAACAACATGAATCCCGAATGGCACAAGTTTGTTACATTGTGAAGCTTACTAAAGGATTGAAGAACACAAACTATGAGCAACTCTATGCCTTCCTCCTTCGAATGAAAGACATGCTATGTTTGAAAAATTGATTCTCAATCGGTTCAAAACTAACCTGGAGAGACAAGCTCGTCTAATGATTCAACCGCCTTCTACTCAAACATCGGAATCACAACCAAAGCTTCACAAGTCATACCCTTGGGTAATGGTAATCACAAACTCATTCCCGATCCTATGTACAAACAAGTCGATGTCGATGCACACGCTGGAAGCTTCATTAATCAACTAGCTCTTCCGATTAGCCAAAACATGAATTCTCTCCCACAAACCAACAACAACCTCGAACAACATCTAACCCACACAATCAAGCTCTTCAAAAGATGGAAGGATCGTGGTGCAACCGATTCAGAAAGACAGATGATCATGGAAGGGTGGTCTTTGGTAGAGGTTATGTGGCAATCGTAATCGAGGAAGGAATGGTAACCAAGGTCAAGCTAAGCCGATCAAATGCTATAACCGCGTGGTGGTGAGGACACATTGCAAAGAACCGCACATCTCCAAAGCGTCCACGCACGCCGATTACTTGAGAGATAAGATGTTCTTGGCACAAGCTCGGACAATGGTGTCTGCGTTGGATGAAGAGGAATTGTTTCTTGCCGAGGGCAATGCCAAGACCTATGATGCGATGTGGATGAGCACCTATTCAGAGATAGGTCACAATCGCCGAACGCTTTCAAGTCGCCGATCGTGATGCATACGACTGATGTAGATGATGGACCCATGCACACACAATCTTTATGGCTAGCATCTCTCGAATGGTTTCTCCCAAGATCTCTTCTTCACCACAAGTCGGCCTATCCAAGGACAAACTCATCTCGAGGTATTAAAACTATACGATGATGTCGATGTGCAATGAGATGCATGACAAAGTACAATCAATCGAAACTATTGAATCAAATGTTGAAAATATGGGTAATAACAATATTGTCCCATACGATCAATACGTGAAACAAAGTGAAAGTGAAGTTGTACCAAGTGATGCATCTTCTGCGATCAACAATGACTATGTCTTTGATGAATACACCGCATGTGCTCCTGATGAGTCCGTAATTTCAACTAAATGCCTATAAAGAACGTGTTGCTATTTATGAACAACGTGCTAAGTTTGAGCCGACCACTCGTGAAAGCGTGAAATGGATAACCAAGTGAGTACAAGAATTAGAAAAGTAAGTTTAGAAGAAGTATTGAAACAAGAATTAAATTCCTTGCAAGAAAAACTTTCTAAAACAAATAAACAAAACAAGAACTTCAAGAAAATGTGAAAATGCTTAAGCAAGAATTTAATGCAAAGGAATCAAAACTCTTGAGAGATTTTTCTAATCAAAACTTTGAAAACAAACATGAGAACAAGTTGTACATACAAGGAAACACCATTCGATCGCTTCACATGGTCACCAAACATCGAGTCTTAAGCGATAAGCATAGCATTCCCTTGTTGAGGAACCAAATCGAGGTAATTAAAAGGCTAGAAATGCTCATAAGGTGCTTTATGATGGTAATGAAATTCTTAAGCCTAGGCGTAAACCTAGTTGTGTTGAGTGCACCGAGGAAGATAAGAAATCGATGAAGTCACTAGGAAAGGATGAACAAAAACTAGATGACCCAAATGCAAAGAGAAAACATAATTATCTCTCCTCATGATTACAAGAAGGAAAACCGGATTTCATTGAACAAGTTTAAGCCTCGGACTTTGTTGACTCCCGAACAAGTCTTCGGAAAAGGATTTAGATAAGCGAAAGCGGAAAATATTGTTGAAACAAACCTCCCTTAGGAAAATGCCTAGAGCGACGGTGTATCCTCCTAATACACCAATGCATCTTGTACCTAGAACAATTGCCACTAAAAGCAAGACATTAATTAGCCAATACGTTATATTTCAACTATTTGTTGATTTTGAGAAAACTTGCAAGAAAAGGATCACACCCACCGGTATAATCAAGGAGAAAGGGTTTTGAACAAATGAAAGAATGCTATTTGATGAGGTCATGCCCTTCTTTAAACTTCTAAAAGATCACTTTGAGAGTCTTAAAAGGGAATAGAAACCGATATTAAGGAATGGAAAAGGAATTTGATGCAATGGTTGTTGAAGTTAGTGACTATGAGCGTGCAATCGAAATATAATGAGATTGAGAGAAAGAACTTGCATCGTTAAATGAGAACCTTATTACCGAATGTATTGCTCAAGATGTGTTTTTCAACGCTTCAAATTGCTTTATTAATGTTTCCAAATTTCATGAATTATCTGTGTCTCGAAAGTCTCCCATGATCGTGTCATTGAGCTTGAAAAACTAATTCTAAACTAAACGAGAAAATTGAACCGGATGATCACGACACTTTGGTTAAACATTTTTCTAAACTAGAAGTTGAGTATTTTAATTTACAACTAAAATATCAACATCTCAAAGAAAATGTCAAAACTTCAAATATCAAGACATCTTCGGATGCTCCGAGTTTGATGCGCTTTTCAAATTAACAAACGTGATGAATGATTCAAGCTCGAGCAACACGATCGTAAAGTTGAAAGCCCAAATCTCTCAATTAAAGGGTCAAACGAACAATATGACAGCTCCCAAATGCCTCCTCCTTTAGATTCTCGAATTCCCAAACGTTTCATCTTCAAAACCTAGTAAATGCTTTTACAAAAGGAAAGCGAAAGTTTTCTAGAAGAAAATGAAAAGGTTAAACGTCATTTCAATGAGTTGTTTGAATCAATTAAAGTCACTCAGTAACAAAAACAACGAACAAATAACTTCATTGCAAAAGGAAATTGAGAATCAAGAGTCGTAAAAGGAAAATGCCAATGATCAATGAGGATAATGTTGTATCTAAGGTTCACTCTAGTAATAAATATGCTTTATCCGTGACATATGTCCCCTCATCTATGGAACAACAAACTTGCCATTCAAACATATTTCTCATCCCTTAAGGATTGCTTAGAATGCCTGCGTGAGATTGTTGAAGAGGATAAGCTAGAGAAACCTCATGATAATGCAATTGGACATGCATGCTTATATGCCAAACGATCTCAAGAAATCTTAGAATGTTTGATCACAATATGCCCAAAGACATTAGGTGAGATCCATGCTCAATGCCTAAGGCCAAACATGATATGCACTCGATTCCCAATGTGAGGAGTAGTGTACCATTGAGTAGTTCAGATTCTAGATCTGTCAATGCTAGGAAAGTGAACTCAAATGTGCCTTCTAGGAGTACTAGTCTCGGTACTCTAGTGTTAAGAAAGTGAACCTTAGTGCACTGCATGTAGTTCGAGATCCCAAAGACATCTAAACAGTGGTGCAAAGAGTAGTAAAACAAACTAATGTTCCCATTCCTCTACAGAGTAATCGGTGACATTAAAGGGAGCGGTCAAAGTCTCAAGACAATACAACGAATGATAGGACCTCAAGCTAAAATGTGCACTGGAAAAGAGTGAAGAACAATCTAGGAACTTTAAGCTTGAATTGAATAAAACGAATCGTGTTGATTCTAGTATTAGCCATAGGCGCATGTAATTAATTCAATTCGATACTATTTGCAAACCTTGTATCGATGATCGCTTGAATTCGCTTCTAATCATGAATGTGGTGTCAATGTTTTGCCTAATGATGTTAATTGTCCGCTTAATATTGTTAATGCTAAAATTCATGCTAAAAAGGCTAAAAAGCAAAAGCGAAAGAAAGTTAGAAAACAATGGAAACCCACGAAGAACATTCAACGAGAATAGGTCTTTATTGGATACCGTTGGTCATAAGACCAATCGATAATGCCCACTAGAAAATGGATGCCACTTGGTAGAACTATTCCCAAGAAGTGGTCACACCGTAACCGTGGCTAATACGCACACTAGTATTGCATCTATTCACAATGATCCCAGACCTCATTTTCGATATGAATGCTTCTATTTCGATGTGGGTGGTCCAACCATTGTAACTAACCAAATGGAACCCATTCTTGCATGGGGATCCCAATTATCCGCTTATCCATTCTTGTGCGTGTTCAACCGCAGATCGCTCAAATCGCTCGTGGTACCGGACTCGTGTGTTCCAAGCATATGACCGGAGACCGGTCACGGCTCATGAACTTCGTGAGCAAATTCATCGGACCGTTAGATTTGGTAATGATCATTTCGGTGCTATTATGGGTTATGGAGATTATGTTGTTGGTGATAGTGTCATCTCCGAGTATATTATGTGGAAGGTTTAGGTCATAATCTGCTCGCTGGTCAATTCGTGATTCCGATCCGAAGTAGCCTTGAAAACATACCGCTTTGTTAGAGATCTTAATGGTAAGGAACTGCTGAAAGGAACTCGTGGCTCAAACCTTTACACCATCTCTATCGATGACATGATGAGAGCATCTCCAATCGCTTGTTATCTAAGGCTTCAAAAACAAAGTCATGGTTATGGCATCGTCGCCTCAATCACTTGAACTTCGCACCATCAACGATCTTTCCGAAAGGACTTAGTTGTAGGTTTACCTAGACTAAAGTATGAAAAGGATCATCTTTGTTCAAGATGTCAATTGGGAAAAAGCAAGTATGCCCATAAACCCAAACCTACTAACTCGTCACGAAGTTCTTCACATGATTCATATGGATTTATGTGGACCAATGAGGTGCAGAACATCTTTGGGAAGAAATATGTGTTAGTTGTGGTTGATGATTACCTAGATTCACAGGGTCAAGTTCTTAAGGACAAAGGATGAAACTCGATATCATCATCAAACTCATCAAACAAATTGCGAGTTCGACTTAACAAAACCGTCGTAATTATCGTAATGCACAATGGAACCGAGTTTGTCAACAAACAACTTAGTGAATTCTATGAAAGCGTTGGAATCGACCATCAAAGAAGTGTTCCACGAACCCCACAATGTAACGGTGTAGTTGAAAGACGCAAATCGCACCCTTGTTGAAGTCTAGAACAATGTTGATCTACTCAAAGGTTCCAATGTTTCTCCAGTCTCAAGCAATCGCCATCGCATGCTACACACAAAATCGTTCCACGATTCACACCACTCATGGAAAAACTCCATATGAACTTGTCCACAACAAAAACCTAATCTATCTTTCCTTCGTGTGTTTGGTGCCTTGTGCTATCCAACTAATGAGGGTCAAGACTTGGGCAAACTTAGGGCTAAAGTCGACATTGGAGTATTTGTAGGATATGCACCAAACAAAAGGGATACCGAATCTACAACAAAAGAACCCGAAATATCATGGAAACAATTCACGTTACGCTTGATGAGTCGACCGTCAAATGGCTCCCGGACACTCCACTCAGACCCGACTTCAAAACAGTCCTATTGGTTCATCCCTTGTTCCAAACTCCTCTCAAGAAACTCCATATGTACCTCCATCCGAAGATGATGTAAAGAAATTGTTTGATCCCATGTTTGATGAACTGTATGAGTCTACTACTAATGAGGTGTTGATCCCTACAAATGAGGGATGCTCATATTCCAGTGAATGAAGTCAATCCATCGGTCTCAATATCTCGTAAGTCAAGAAGCACTGCGTCACGATCCTTCGCCTCATCAACAAATCATCATTCTTCAAATGTACATCATGGAAATGTTTCGCATCAATGATGAAGTTAATCCCTTTGCGACTCACAAGATGCTCCATTTGAAAACATATTTGCTACTCCCGAATCATCATCGAACCATCTTCTTGTGAGACTTCGACTCGCCTACCTCGCCTCAACAAATGCCACATGAACACCTCGGAAAATGTACTCACGATCATCCATTAGAAAACATCATTGGAAATCCTCTCGTCCTATATCAACCCGGAAGCAACTCGCAACCGATGCCTTATGGTGCTTCTTCAACTCCGTACTATCTAAGATCGAACCAAAAGATGTTAAACCGCTATGAATGAAGATAGCTGGTTCAATGCTATGCAAGATGAAATTCATGAGTTTGATCGTCTTGATGTATGGGAGTTAGTACCGCTCCAGATCGTGCTATGATTATAACTCTAAAATGGATCTTCAAAGTAAAACTTGATGAGCATGGTGATGTGTTGAAGAACAAGGCTCGATTAGTTGCTAAAGGATATCGTCAAGAGGAGGGTATAGACTTTGAAGAATCGTTTGCTCAGCTTGCTCGAATCGAGGCAATCGAAATCTTTCTCGCTAATCTTGCTAGTAAGAACATGGTGGTATATCGGATGGATGTAAAGACGGCATTTCGAGCGGAGATCTTAAGGAAGTTGTCACGTCGACCAACTGAAGGATTTGTGAACCAAGAGCATCCTACTCACGCTTATCGTTTGAAGAAGGCTCTTTACGGTTTAAAGCAAGCTCCAAGGGCATGGTATGATACATCACAAAGTTTCTTCTATCAACCGGATTCAAAGAAAGGAGCGATTGATCCTACATTGTTCACCAGAAGTCGAGCAAACATTTAACTCATGTTCAAATTTATGTTGACGATATTATTTTTGCCTCGATCGACCCAATGGAATGTGATCGTTTTCTAATGAAATGAGTTCAAAGTTTCAAATGTCAATGATGGGACAAATGTCATTTTTCTTGGGATTACAAATTTCACAAAGTCCGGAGGCATTTTCATAAATCAATCTAAATATGCAACAGAGATTTTAAAGAAATTTGGATTTGATTCATGTGACCTGCTGACACCCCCATGATTGACCGAACCAAACTAGATGAGGACCTCTCGGGGATCATGATTGACCAAACGAAATATCGGAGTATGATTGGATCCCCGATGTATCTCACTGCTAGTAGACCGTACATTTCGTTCTCTGTGTGCATGTGTGCTAGATACCGAGCTAAGCCTACTAAAAAGCACCTTGAAGCGATTAAACGGGTCTTCGGTATTCCAAGGAACCATCAATATGGGACTATGGTACCCGAAGGACACCGGTATGTCACTAACGGCTATCAGCGATGCCGATCATGCAAAGTTGTCAAGATACACGTCAAGTCGTCGGAGGTGCTCGCTTTTGGGTGATAAGCTTGTGAGTCGGTCTTCAAAGAAGCAAATGAGTACTTCTATTTCCTCTACAGAGGTGAATACATAGCCATGTCATCTTGTTGTGCTCAAATCTTATGGATGAGATCTCAATTATCCGACTATGGCTTTGAATTCAACAAAATCCCTCATCTTGTGATAATAAAGCGCTATTGCTCTCTCATGCAACAACGTTCAACACTCAAGAGCAAAGCATATCGACATTCGACATCATTTCATCGAGGAACAAGTGGAAAAGGTGTGGTGGAACTATATTTTGTGAGGTCGAATATCGGTTAGCGGACATCTTCACCAAAGCTCTTCCAAGAGAACGTTTTGAGTTTATTCTTCCACGTCTTGGTTTGAAAAGCCTTCAACCGAAACTCTCAAACGCCTTCGGGAGGAAGACGAGGAGTAAGGTCTATCTTCATCTATCTCTTGTAAATATTAAAAAAAAAAAAAAAAAAAAAAAAAAAATTATTATAAAACTTTCAAAATCCATAAAATCAAAAAATTGAAAAATCTTCAAAAATATTGTCAATTTGTCATGGTTTTCTCGGTTCGATAATATCTACGGTCTTTGTCTTGTCATTCAAAGAATGACACGGGACTTTAGATGTTGTTCGAATTCTTTAAAAAATATATATATATATATATATATATATATATATATATATATATATATATATATATATATATATATATATATATATATATATATTTTTGGGAGAAAGAGAAACAATGGTTTATTGTCATTTCGAGCAAGAACCGGTTTTAAAAAAAAAAAGAGCCATGTTTTATCATGTTTTCAAAATTCCATGCTCGATTCTATAAACTTTATCTCGCTAAAACTAAATGCTTTGAAAAATAACTCAATCTCTATTTTTGATAATCATCAGGACTTATTTGTCAAAATCTCTATCTCTCAATCAACAACCTATGTCATTGATTGAGGGGGAGAATGATTTCAATTAAATTAAAAAGTTATTTGGCATTAAAATTGTGTTTCAAAAAATATAAATGCATGTTTTAACAATGGAGTTTAAAGTCTTAAAATCCGATCCTTATCAGTTCAAACGCTTTCACAATCAAGTCACAATTCTCCTTAAAAGCTTTCAAAATCAATTTAAATCTATAAGAGATCACAAATCTCAAATGTTTTGATAATTGTGATCGGGGGAGAATGTGTGATTTAAATTGGATTTAAACTGATATTAAGGTAAATGGTTTCACATGAATGTACATGCTGTCCTTCCCACATGTGACAAACGATTTCAAATTTTCAATGCACATGTTGAAGGGGGAGCATCTATCTTAAACCTTTGATTTGAAACGTGATCATTCATCCTAATGTGCAGGTTCCTCTAGTATGTGCAAAACTCTTTTCAAACCTCGAGGCACATATTGAGGGGAGCAAATTCATGGAAACCTCATCCTTCCGGAAATGCTATACCCACTTGATCCATTGAGGAAGTGATGTTGATATCTTTAGAAAATGGTAATCAAAAAGTTAATTCTTTCTTGCCTCCATGTGCAAAACATTTTCAAATACTTGATGCACATGTTGAGGGGAGTTCTCGTTCTAAAATATCAAAACAATTCAGTACAAAAGCTTTGATAATATATCACAAGTATCCGAATTGATTTTCAAATGGTTTTCAATTGATCCAATGGCGGATGAACAATACCAAATTGACCTACCAACTTTACTTTATGTACGGTGATACAAGGATGATAAGGTTAGGTATTGGTTCCCATGATCCGCCGAGAACCGGAGGGATCTACCGAGGACAATCCACTAGTTAGTGTAGAAGTCCTTAGGTATGATGATAAAAGGAGAAAATGAGATAAGGAAGAGTGCGGACTAAGACCGAGCTAGTCTTGGAATAAACCCAACAAGGTTCTAGCTATGAAGTCTCGGTAAGCACCGAAGGGTTGAAGAATTAAAAGAATTGAATGAGAAAGGGTGAAAACAAATAGCCCTCCATTTAGTCAACCTTAGGGCGTAAACCGGTTCAATTCATATGCTACCGATGGTAACATCGGTATTGAAGACAAGACGTCATGGACCCAAAGGACGGCACCGCACTTCAACTTTCCAAACCACTCAAGTTCCTCTTAAAAGGGCTTGTTTCATTCTCACGGGAACCAACATTATCTATCGACTTTCTCTTAGAGATGGTTGATATTGAAGAAGGAGACCCTCTCCTAGTCTCCGTTATAGGATCCAAATATGCACAAATTGAGTCTAGAGCCACGAGATCATCAATAAATCTCATTAGGACACTTTCAATGAAGACTCTCTGTTTCACCCAATGTGGAAAGAGATTATATCTAGAGTCCCACGATTATCCTTGTGGTATTGCGTAACATCCGAGTTATGTGTTTACATATTCACAATGAAGATGGAAAGCCTTGGAGCCAACATCAAACAAGCTCTGGTAGGTGGCATGTGAGATCTATTATATAGATCAACCATGTGACAACCGAATAGAAACAATGGGCGATTCAATCTCTTGAATCAATCTCGGTTCGTGTTATGGATTGACGGATACCTTTGAAAACCCGTCTTTGTGCTTAAAAACTCTTTTCTTTAGCACATTGATCGTGTACTCATTTTTCAAACCAAAAGGTATTTTATGATTGATAATTGATTTTCAATAAAACCTTCGATGTATTGCAAAAACAATTTCTATTGAGCAATACACGATTGTTTTTTAAATCTCTTTTCATCAATCGGTGGACTTAAAATTATTGGTTCACTCACTCCGTGTTGTCTTCTTTGAGATGTTCCGGTTTGAGAACAGCTAGAACAACGCGAACCCCGTCAAGGAGATTCTTAGGAATCCTACGATCACAGGCGGATTTGTACCGATCAACGGGAACCGTGGGCGGTGTACTCAATTCATCGAAGTGATCAAAGACACTTTCGTGCGATTTGTTGCTAATCTGTATGCGTGTACGCCCGACATTTGCAAATGATCGTAATGAAGCGGTCAATCCACACCTCATGCTCACTTAACACATTCATCTCAAAAGAAATCATGATTAGTGCATCAATGACTCGATATTTTCACTCCATGCTTCGCTACTGCGCGCCAATATCATGAATCAACTAAAGCTTCCGCTACTTTGATGAGAAGATTTCATGATCCGAATGTGAGCATGTCGGTCCCAAAGTCACAACATCACAAAATACCAACACCACAAAGGATGTGTCGAGATTGTTGATAGTCGATGATCTCCAAAGATGGCTCAAACTTATCATCACGTGGATCAAGAAAAGACCTCCACTTGGAATAACCAAACATGCATTGTGAAGAATCAATGACTACGAGCTTAGGAGCAAAGGACTACATCAAGAATGCAAGATCAATTGTTAAATGTTATTTCTATTTGTATTCAATGTAATTTTGGTACATAATTGAGGTGACCTCCTTAGGGGAGATTGTTAGAATTAGTAATTCCCAGTATTAAAGAGTCGGTCACCTCAAGTATATATGTAATCGTTAAAAGCTCGTGAGTCATAGTTCATTTAAGTTTAGTAGTATTTAGTTAAGTAACACCGTGGAGGACAGACGGGTCTTTACCATCAGTATGCCCGATCCACAACCCAAAGTGTGGCGTTTATGTAAGACTATAAATACTCTCTACCTCCCAAGGTAGAGAGTTGGAGCTCATAATAATATCTTTCACTTTCTCTCACTAAGTTCCCTAAACCTCTAACTTTCTCTCTCTAGAATTCCATCTATATGCTACTTTGTGTTATGGTTTGATGTGTATGTGAAAAGTTATATCTTACAGCAACGCTCCCAAATAACACGTATGCTTCCGCTGAACCAAATTTGGGGGTGTTACAACTTAGTATATGGAGATCTTTGTGGTCCCATAAGTCCAGCAACACACTCCGGAAAGAAGCTCATCTTCTTATTGGTAGATGACTGCACACGTTTCATGTGGGCTTACTTTCTAAAATCGAAAGATCAAGCATTCAACACATTCAAGGAATTTAGGCAGCAGATTGAATCAAAGTTGAAGTTGAAAATTAAGATGCTAAGAACCGATAGAGGAGGTGAATTTACATCACATGAATTCACCAAATCTTGTAAGGAAAATGGAATAGAAAGACAATTGACACCATACTCCCAAAGAGAATGGTGTAGTAGAGAGAGAAATAGGACGCTTTATCAACGACTAGGAGTATGATGAAAGCGATGAAGTTACCCTTAACTTTTTGGGCGAAGCGGTCAGCACGCCATTTATATACTCAACAGGGTACCTACGAAAGCCCTGGTAGATAAAACACCATATGAAGCCCTCTACAATAGAAAACCAAACCTAGAATACCTAAAAATATTCGGATGCACAACTTATGCTAAGGTAACAATACCTTACTTGAAGAAGCTGGATGATAGAAGCATTCCAATGATTTACTTAGGAGTTGAAGAAGGATCAAAAGCATGTAGGCTATATGATCCAGTAAGAAAGAAAAAAATATGTTAGTAGGGATGTGAAGTTTATGGAAACAAAACCGTGGGATTGGAACAACAATGAAGAGGATATGCATACGACGATACGCTTTGGACTAGCTTTATGATAGATGGAGTTGACTATGATAATCCTACACCACCAACTTAGAAAACACCGATAACACGTATCAAGAACAAGAACCTATACGGATCCACCTTCACCAATCACACCACTATCATACACTTACAACCCTAACTCGAAGATGAAGAAAGAGCTACTATAAGTTCGCTCGAAAGCTCGTAATGTAGATATGATCATAGACCTATACAAGGTTTAAAGGATATTACGGAAATTTACCAAACCGCACGTGAAGTAGAAGCACCTAGCTTATTTTTCACAAAAGAAGAACCCCGTAATTACAAGGAAGCATCAAAAGATGAGAAGTGTATTGAGGCCATGCAAATTGAATTAGATTCAATTAACAAAAATAACACATGGACCCTTACCACATTGCCCGAAAATCAGAAGGCAATAGGACTCAAGTGGGTTTATAAAACCAAGAAAGATGCACAAGGAAGGATCATAAAGTATAAAGCAAGATTAGTAGCAAAAGGTTATGTACAAGAACAAGGAATAGACTTCGATGAAGTATTTGCACCAGTTGCTAGGATAGAGACAGTTCGATTAATATTAGCACTAGCAGCATATCATGGATGGCAAGTACACCACTTAGATGTAAAATCAACATTTTTACATGGAGAATTGAAGGAAGAAGTCTATGTTACACAACCTGAAGGTTTCATTCAACAAGGAAACCTAGGAAAAGTCTACAAGCTAACTAAAGCTTTGTATGGCTTAAGACAAGCACCTAGAGCTTGGAACGTGAAGCTTGACCAAACCTTGAAGTCTTTAGACTTTAAGAATGTAATCTCGAACAAGCAATCTACACAAAGAAGCAAGACTTCTACACTTATCGTTGGAGTATATGTAGATGATTTAATAATCACGGCACTCCAAAGAAGGAAGTAGATTTGTTCAAGTCCCGATGGAAGATAAATTAAATGAGCGACTTAGGGTTGCTAGCATATTACCTTGGGATAGAAGTTACAGAGGAGGAGAGATTACGATCAAGCAAACTGGATACATTAACAAGATCTTAAAGAGACAAGCATGACGGATAGTAATGACACGAAGACACCGATGGATCCGGCACTAAGTTGGTCAAGGCGTAAGATGGAAACCCGGTTGACGCAACTTATTACCGAAGCCTAATAGGAAGTCTCGATACTTACTACATACAAGACCGGATCTTAGTTACTCGATTCGGACTACTCACAGATTTATGCAAGACCAAGGATCATCACCAAGGCAAGTGAAACAAGTAATCCGATACATCAAAGGAACGAAAGACATGGAATAATATACAAGAAAGAAGGAGGCTGCAAGATTACAGGATACGGTGGCGATGAGTTATGGAATAAATACGTATCAAGGAAAAGGAACTCTTGGAATAGTATTTACTTGGAGAGTCACCTATTACTTGGTGTACTCGAAACAACCAACAAGCACTCTCATCATGTGAATCGAAATTCATGGCGCATACTAAGAAGAGATGTCAAGCCTTATGGCTAAAACGATTACTCGGTGAATTAACTGGATTAGAAGAAAATAAGATAACGCTTAGAGTTGACAATATATCGACTATACAACTCGTAAAGAACCCAGTTTTTCACGGAAGGAGCAAGCACATAGACATTCGCTATCATTTCATTCGTGAATGCGTAGAGAATGGTCATATCAAAGTAGAACACGTAAGTGGAGAACTACAAAGAGCAGACATCTTAACGAAAGCTTTACCAAGACTCAAGTTCGTGACTATGCGACAAATGCTCGGAGCTCAAGACTTAGGACGAAGCAACGATCAAGATTAAGGAGGAGATTGAAGACACTAATCTCGCCATTGCTTCAACCTCAAAGGACCAGACTTGCTCGTTTAAAAGATAATAACCGATTAGCGGTTACTAGCAGTTACATAACCATAAAACGGTTATAAAGTAGTTATAGATAGGGTAGTTATTTAACCGCCAAATAACCACCAAAAACGGTTACATTTGAACCGGTGTGTCGTTTGGGATCATGTCCATTTGACTAGTATAAATACGATGTAAATGAATCATTTATATGTTAGACGATTTAGTTATTCAAAGATCCTATTTGTTATTGTTTGCATATTTCATATCGACTCAATCATTCATACGTCGGGACCAACACCTCAACATCAAAAAGTTGTAAATTCGTGCATCTACGAATATCCAAGAGAAGACAATCGTATACAGCTACAAATGATGGAGAAAACGCAGCAACATCAAGCAGCCTCATGATTGCACCACCTAAAGAACCATTTTGCCCCAACACAAAATAAAATCACCACGCATATCTCATACTTTTAGCAACTCTTCCCACTTGTTCACCAGATGCCCCCATTTTCTTGTTACGTTTGAATTGGTTACTATGACAAATGTGGACGATAACTGCTGTTTGGGCCCTTTCATACCTCTCTCAAACTCCTTTGGAACAACAGAATGCAGAATCTGCTTCCCAATAATTTAGCATTATGAAGACAGTCAGGTGCAACCTCTGTATACTTCTGAAGTTCCTACAAAAGCACACATTTTGTAAATATGAGAGACGAAAAAAGGTAACCGTCAGGAAGAAATTACGATACTTAGTTTTGGTTCAAGACGATACAAAAATTTTGGGGGAAATTACTATAGTTCAAAGTCATATGGCCCACATAATTATAATTCTAAGTAAAATTACAATTTGATCTCTATCATCAATTACTCTGACATTGTCATAAATTTATACCTTTAAATATGTATCTAACATTTCAAGTCTAATAGTATAACTGTAATGATAAGGAAGTTGATTGTTCCTTTTGATGTTGATCTCTTGTTAATCACACCTTGATTCACTAGTGTACTACAAAGTATAATTAAGTCAGTAGATTAGGTTGGTACAGAACATTCCTTAATATAGGACGCTACAACAGGTGCTAACTAGTAACTACACGTTTTCTTTGCAGTTAGTCGACTTAATTCGTTCCTCCCGTGTTTCGTTTATCTTGTATGTGGTACTAGGAAAAGGTTTGATTATCTTGTAACGAAAGGAATTCCATTCCCGTTCTAAAAGCAAGAAGTTATCCCTAAAAGAGTAAAGGCACCCTTTACCAAATTGTGATATTCAAGGGTCAAAACAAGATTTTACGATTACTACTTTCAAACACATATGTAAATAAGTAGCCAAAAGTGCTCCAATCAACTAAAAACATCATTTTATTAGAACATGAATCTATTAGAATTCAAAATATATGAATCACTAACACACTCACATTGCAATATCCCATTCAAACTATATAAAAACTAGAGGTGGTTATTGATCAAAAAACATGTTACTCCTTTTTCACTTTTTTCATCCTTTACAAAAAAAGAAAAAGAAAAAACATAAAAGATTTCTTGTTGACCGGAGCAAAACCCATCTAGACCCGGACTAATTAGTTGTTCAAAAGCCTCGTGCTAAATTTTTTAGTCCCTTTTATGGGGCTAAAGTTTTAAGCTCTTTTTAGGGGCTTATTATTTCATAAGCCGCATGACAAACAAGACTTATTTTATAAGCCGGCTTATTTTAAAAGCTCAAGCCTCATAAGCCCCCCATAAACCCTTCACCAACCATAGCCATAGTGTATAGTGTTTGTACTTTAAAGCCACTTTGACAGTAGGGTGCCATTGTTTAATACGGTTATTAAGTGACGACGCTATCAGATTCCGAAATCCTCATATGGGTTTACTCTCCAATTATCATTCTTTTTTGTTTGATTGTGTTGAAAATTGGCTATAATGCAACTTGTTTTTGTTTTGTTACCCTTAGACTCGACTCAACTCAATCCTATCGATATTAGAACGGTTATTAAAGTCTTCTTTAGATTTAGTTCGTTTTTATGTAAAACAAAATTTGAACTTCTGTCCAAGGTTTTTTGTTTAAAAACAAAAACGATAATTGAACATAAACTCGTCGAAGCGGACTATGTGATATATTCACTCTTTTATCCATGAAATATTATTACTGAAACTAGAAGTTTCTTTAAACTAGTAAAACTTAAATTTAAAATCCAACTTTATGCTAGTTGTTGAACTAAAATCAAAATATAGTATTCAAAGTTTTATTACTTTTTTGAAAATTAAAAAATCAGATTTTGAAAATAGTAGTTGTTAGAACTTGAGACAATTTTGTGTGATTGTTGATGTTTTGTTCTTTTCAACTTGTCCTATATTATTTAGTTGGATAAAGCGTTATTAACATTGGTTGTTCCAACAATTGTAGCCTTTAATCATAACATGACGCTAATCATTTTATTATGTTGCATTCCTTTTTGACATAACAAAATTTCACATATAATAATAACAATAGGCCCATGACTTTCACAAACTTGTTACTACCTCCGTCCCAAATTATAAGTTCAGTTTAACTTTCTAAGTTCAACTTTGACCTTAAATAATTTTATTTATATTACATAATATTTGATGCAAAATATATAAATAGATTGTGGTTTAAATGTATTTTCATTTGGTATATTTTTCATCAAGTGTTTTATAATACAAACAAAAATATTTAAGGTCAAAGTTCGAATCAAAAAGTCAAACTGGACTTAAAATTTGGGACGGAGGGAGTATAAATGGGCTTAGCCCATATGATAATAACAACTGGCCATGACTTTGTATAAGACTAGTTAAGTAGTCAACTGTAAATAAATATATTAAAAAAATTGACTTTGAAGGATTATTTACAAAAAATGAGAAAGAAAAGACAGCAGAACATACTAATTTATTAAAAATAATAATAGTAAAAACATGAACGAACATGCAGGGAATTGAACCATAAACCTTATATGTAAGTTACACTTCATTTACCAGCATACTAGCTCATGTCACATGATTTGTATCTTCCTACATCTATTTAACTTACACTTGGTGTGACAATTCAAAAGCTTTATACAATCCCATTACACAACAACAAATTATCGTTTGATTGTTATTATTATTATTATTTTAATTAACTACTTTTTTTTTTTTTTTTTTTTATTATTATATATATTTTTTACGGTTATGATATTGTGGTGTGTTTGTGTGCGTGGGTGAAAGGACCGGGGTATTGGTGGAAGATACTTGTCTTTGTTTCACTGTTCTTATGGGTCTACCTGGTTAGTTACTACTATATGCTATCTAATTTTGTTAATTTTACTTCGTAATGCACTAATGCTTATTTATTGAAAACAACAAACATGACTATAGTCTAAACACAATTATATGCTCGTTTTTGGCAAGGTTTGATCCTGTCCGCGCTCGAGTGTCCTCATATTTGTTACTAGTTTACTATCTTAAAGAACAAACACGAACAGAACAAAACAAAACATGCTCTTTAATGTGTTTGTCTTTTGTTTTGTGAAAACAAGTCGTGTTTGTGTTTGTTGACAATCCTTGTTTGTGCAGTTCATTTTTCAATCTTACATTTGGGTGGAAAAATCTTTGATTAAGCTAAACGTTTTTTTTTTTTTTTTTTTTTTTTTTTTTTTTTTTGGCGGGGCCATGTACGCTTTCCTTGCTGCACTTCCCTTTTTCATGTTTGACGGCTTCTGTCAAACTGCTCTCATAGGATCATTAGGTCACCAGTTAAATCATTCATTGTTTCATTCAAATCTTGTTTATATAATCTTCTTATAGACTTAGAATAATTAGCGAAATGGAGTCATTGAAGTTACGTAATTGAGAAAAAGCTACCAAATACATCGGTTTTGTTACAAGAACTACTTATCTACTTTTAATATTCTCCTCGAGTTTCATCAAAATCGATAGTTGAACCCCACAAAGCTGACTATTGTGACATTTGAACTTTCCTCAATATGTTTATATTAAGGCATCTCTTGTAAGATTGTGAGTTGCGATGCCACATTATTTGCATCATGGTTTATGCTATATATGCATAATGTGTTTTTACCTTTAGCTAATGAACGGGTTAGTATTCTAGGTTGTAGCTAGCTAATTGGACACAACAGTGAAAGTGTATTTCATCTCTTTTAGTCGGTGAAAAAAATGCTAGTTTTTTTTAGGGTTACCTTTTAAAGCATCATACTTGTCACAAAAAGCAGTTTGACGTAGCGAACAAAAAAAATAGCCCTTTTGGCTACTAAACTTAAATTCTTGTCTTCCTTTGAGTAATAATTCCAAAATACAAAATTGTAATGACTATTTTACCCTTGAATTTATAAAAATTGCATCCTTTGTCCAAGTATATAAATAACCCAATTAATCATTTTAACCCATCAACTCTCCCATCCCCAAACCCCGACCCAACCTTAACCCTAACAGAATCATGGCCTTCTCCAGAACCCATCTGATCTCTTTTGTTATTCTTGTCTTTATTCATCATGTAGCTTCACTAAGCTTCAATTTTACAATATCGGTCTCGTTATGTTGATTAAACGTAACGGGAGATAGCAATGGAAGGTGTTGGAGCTAACATATCCGATGATGGAATCCATTGACGCGAGATAAGGTCAAGTCAATCGACGGAAAAGCTTGACGAGCGACATACTTCAGGCTACTTCATCTTTGGGACAGCAGATCTGGTGAGCTAGCAAGCTTCACTACCAATTTCACCCATATCATCATAACTCATTTTAACACTAACAACCAACCCTACATCCCCTCCTCTCTTCTCTCTTCTCTGGTCGCCGATGGTGAAGGCAACAGGTTCTATCCCATACTTCATCATCCTCATTAAAAATTGATGAAATCGATTTGAGTCAGCAAGATTCTCTCAGGGGTGTTTGGATTTACGTTTTGAGACCAAATAATGCAACTTCAATTCCCAGTAATCAGTTACTGATGCTCCGATAAATAGATCCTGGTTTTGATTATCTGATTATTTGGAGGTCTAATAATCAGTGATTGTAGGTTAATAGAAATCTAGGAGATCAAATAAGTGTTTTGGATATTCGATCCAGATTGCATTTGAGTAGCCTTCACCAGAACAAAAGTTAGCAAGTGTTTTGGATCTTGATTCGTCCTCTTCGCCGCATTATTCGCTCCATCTAGCTCATCGTATGCATTATGCAATGTATAGCAAATGTGTTGTATAAAGTTTGTGACTTTGTTGTTAAGGAAGGTGAATTTAGTTATTTGTTGATGGGTGTGTTTGATAGGTTCAATACAGGAAAATCGTGGCGATAATATTGGGAGGTGCAGATGGAGTTGGGTTCTTGATTGTGTTTTGTTGATTGTTAGAAAAGGACGATGGACGCAATTATTTCAAACTCAGGACTATTTTGTAATTTATCCTAGGGACGATGGATGCAATTTTGCAAACTCACAGGACCATTCATGTAATTTGAAAGGGTAAAATGGTCATAATACTCGATTGAAGACAAAAAAGTCAAGTTTAATGTATAGAAGAGCTATTTTTTTTGTTCGCTACGTCAAACTGCTTTTTGTGACAAGTATGATGCTTTAATAGGTTATTAACCCTTTTTTTATTGACTTTTAAACCGGTTTTTCGTAATCATAAAGTAAAGTAAATAAGAATTATAGATGGACTTACATTTCACGTTCCAAACAGCAAAGACTTTCTAATCACTTGCAACTTTAGGATATAACACTTGACTGTTGCGACACTTTTTGAATAACTCAAAATGAATATCTTTGTCATGCATGAAATTTGGTATGTTTTGAATTTATTGATTTTGCTTTCTCATGTGTGTTACCGGATGGCAAATGCTGATCTATAGCAAGTGGTTTCTGCATAAGCTTGGTCATGAAGGTACATATAATAATATTTATGTAATATTTAGGTTGATGTTAAACTATAAGAAATATAATGTTAATTAAGTACTTCAATTGCGTTTGTAGGTCTAAACAATATGTTGATGGCTTATGAGGATAAACCTGCCTATGCTCTGTGCGTATATTCTCTTGCTATTGGGCCTAATCATGAACCCATTACGTTTCTGGGAAAGGCCCCGATATGCTTTATATTATTCACTTTGTTTCCTACTATATCAAATGGTTTAAACTGTGATCTGCATGTACCTATGAATGAACGTACTAGACTTTGATTGATTGGCATTTTAAATAATTTTACACACAATGTACCCTTACAGGGGAAGATCGTTCCTGCAAGAGGACCGAATGACTTTGGATGGCATCCGGTCTTTTAACCTGATGGTTATGATCAAACGTAAGGCCATCTTTGTTTCTATAGGATCATCTAGGTAGCAATTTCGACAAATTTACTTATAAGCGGGTCTTGGCTTTTTTATATCCGAAATGGGTCCCATGGCTCAAAGCAAGTTTAGCTAAAAGAGGTACACATCGATGGGTCGAATGGGTCAAACAGTTAAAACTCACGCCAAGTTTTTGTAGGTCCCCGTCTCGATCTAACCACTGTTTGAACTCGAACACATTGGCGCCTTATAATCATTTGACACTCTTATGAAGCAAACCAATTTTGATCCATTTAATCCGAACCCATTTTGACCCGCCATCTTGCTAACTCTAATCTCCATGATCCTTTCAAATCATCACATCCTTGCAAGAAACCAAAGTAATTGTATAATTCTTTGCTTGTATAGTTACTACCGAAATGGCCAAGGAAGAAAAGAAAAAGATTCATCATCACGGAAGAGCTCTTGCACTAGTAAAACCCCACTTTGCTGACACTCGATATGTATTTGAAACCCAAGATAGAAACTATCTCAATTGGTGCACAACGCTTTAGATTGTTACATTGACCCACTTTCAATTAGATAGTTAGACCACGACTTTTTCTAAGTTAAAAAGTATAGAGTTTATGTTAGTTTCTAGACCATAACTGAAGAAGAAGTTTTTTGTTTTATACTCAACTTCATAAACAATTATGACTCGAAAACATAACATTATTCTCAACATGTATGGTTCTTATATACTATGCTATAAAAGCAAGGAATATTTCACTTCTTTAGCCTATGTAGGAATGTGTGAGATTTAAGGCTAAATTGATTTTAATCTGGGTTTCCTCTCGTATTTATGGGTGGGAATATGATAAGAATCTGTGCATACAAATTATATCACTAATTCAATATGGATTTCTTCTCGTATTTATGTTCCTTTTGGTTTGGTTTCCGTCGATAATGCAACTCATTTTGTGTTTCTTAATTTACATGCTATGGAAGTTAATTAAGTGGCTGATTTCCAGAATCGATATGATCAAGAACATCATGCTTATGAATCATACAAAGAATCAGATAAAAGAAAAACAAACAAGAGATATCGTTTGAACCCTTAATGATCTGATATATTAATAACTGAAAGGGTTTCTTTTTATATAATATGTGAATCGGTACCATTGGAAGAGAGGTTTACCGGTTCACATAAAGTAAACTTTGTGATGAAACGCTATAAACCTAGATTCTAAATAACCGTTTATGCTAACTGCTATCTAATGGGTCTGGCCTGAGGCCGAACCTGAATATGCAGGCTTCTTCCTTTTGGGTTGCAGGCTTTTGGTGTCGAGACATTAAAGAGGTCCAACAGTTCCTCCCTAATGTCGAGATGCCAAAATCTTCTTCTTTGTTTCTTTCTTCCTCATGTGTTGATGAATCTTTGTCTTTGATGCCTTCGATCTTAAAAAAAATGATGTCTTCTATATCTTCATAGGGTCCGTCGAGTCAGTTGATATTGTGACTTTGGGGCAGGTTCCTTTAGCCCTCTTCTACAAAGTTTGTAGTCATCTCAAGAACATAATTCTGTTCGAGTTTTGGTATCCTGTTAGTGCTTTAATAGCACTTGAAAACATCTACTTTCAAAAACAGCATCCATTAATTCCATGGCTGAAGTGCATCTTTGATCTTGATGATGATTGAAACATGAATTGGTATGTTGCTTGATCCCTTGGCTCTGATGCCAATGTTTCCAGGTCTTGAATCTTCTGATTTCCAGGATCGATATGATCAAGAACATCATGCTTATGAATCATACAAAGAATCAGATAAAAGAAAAACAAACAAGAGATATCGTTTGAACCCTTAATGATCTGATATATTAATAACTTCAAGGGTTTCTTTTGATTACAAAATCCTATGCTATATATAATATGTGAATCGGTACCATTGGAAGAGAGGTTTACCGGTTCACATAAAGTAAACGTTGTGATGAAACGTTATAAACCTAGATTCTAAATAATCGTTTATGCTAACTGCTATCTAATGCGTCTGGCCTGAGGCCCAACCTGAATATGCAGGCTTCTTCCTTTTGGGTTGCATGCTTTTGGTGTCGAGACATTAAAGAGGTCAAACATAAGTGGCATTGGTAATGTAAAGGACTATTTTTGTATCTAAATTGGTCGAGAGACTCATTCGATCAAACTGTCCTTCTAGTTAAATTTTGATATAGTTTATGATGATACATTATAACATATTTTTGTTGTAAAAATTAGTTGCCATAGAACATTAGAACCAATAGGTAACTTTTATGTTCCCGATCAACCAACCTATGGAAACGCTCATTAGTTTCGATTAGGCGAACCGAACTCAAAACCAAAGGTCGTTTGGTGAGTCGACACGCCTATCCATTTGGACACTTCGGTGACTCGCCTTCGCTCGATTGATTCGCACATTAGTAGAACAAAGTTGTCACTTTTCTCTTGGTACCTTCTCTAAAAATGTAGGCAAGAGAGAGCTCAAATAATCGAGTCGCCTCATATCTTAGTCATCTAAAAAGCCAAAGTTAACATTTGATATTTATCAATTTGAGAATAATGCATACAGTTACGGTTTCATTATATCATATAGATCGAATAAAAGATTAGTACATATTTAGCTGAAGTTTAACAAAATCTTTGTAAATAAGCGGATAATATATCGGGAGGCCACCCAACTTTTAAGTTTTTCACATATATGTCACCCATTTTTTGAAAGTAACTTATAGGCCACCAAATTACCAAATTATGTGTTTTTATTCGTTTACACCAATTGTGATCAAATTTAATCCGGATAATGATCAAACGGCGAAAACAAACCTGACAATAACTTAACATATTAAACTAATACTAGTATAAATAAAAACCAATCAGAAATTGCAATTTAATCTTTCTAAATTACTTTTAATAATATAAATTCACACTTAAATTTTAGGTATACTCGATATTTCACATCAAACTTTTCATTCGTCTTATTTGGATAAGTTAGAGGTTGGTTGTTTGTTTATTTTTTTTTATAGTTTTCAGGAATAAATTTGGCCGGAATTGGTGTAAACAAAATCAAACATATAATTGGGCGGCCTATAAGTTCATTTTAATAAATGAGTGACTTATATGTTAAAAGCTGAAAACTAGTGCCCATACTTTAAGCGAGAAACAAAATCAAACATATAATTGGGGCGGCCAATAAGTTCATTTTAATAAATGAGTGACCTGTATGTTAAAAGCCGAAAACTAGTGCCCATACTTTAAGAAAACTAGTGCCCATACTTTAAGCGAGAAACATATTAAAAAGTTAAGAATTTGTACTATATTTCCATTTACATTGACGATGAGGTTTTCATTTTCAAGTTTGTAAAAACACTTCATTGACCGTGCACTTGGAAAGCTAATGGTTAATTATTAACATGTACGAGATTCATGGACTATAGTAGATAACCAAAAAAGATTTTACTTTTTATCCTATGTGGGATGCAAGGTACATTTGAAATGATTCTATCAAATACATAATAACGCACGTACAGCACCTTAATGTTGGCTCATGCATTTCGGTATTATAATTGAAAATGATTCTCATGACTAAGTCATATGCCTAAACAACTCATTGTATGGAATGCATTAAATCTTCTTTTCATATCTACCATTGATTTAGCCAAGTGTCTCAATCTCTTATCAAGTGAAGAGGCAATTTGATTCGAGATCTTCTACGGAGTACAAACTTTATCACTTGTTTCATATGGGTTTACTCTCACGCTGTTCTTCTTTGTCTAGTCGTGAGTCGTGAGTCGTGACTGAGGAAAATATTGCTAATAATGCAACTCATTTTGTATTTCTTAAAATTACATGCCTATAAATTTTGTTAAGTATTATATGCATAAATAGTTTAGTTCAAACTATATTTTTCGATGAATTTTTAGTAGGACTCATGTGGGTGACACATCTATCCATTTTGGATAAATACACGCTCGTTGTTACATTGTGATTGATTAAGCTCTACATTGTTAGAAAACGCCATTCCTTTGTTTCATTCCTTTGTTTCTTTATACATTCTCTAGATACAAGCAAGATACAAGCAGGCTAGAGCCATCTATGTTATACCAATGTCGCCTCATTCTTGGTCACGTACTCACTTGGATGCCTAGACATTTGGATTAGTTCGACATAGCGTTTATAAGGGATAGAAAAAGAAAGGGTGAACTCCATAAATACGTAACGCACTAAATCTTGAGTACCAATGTAGGTAACGCACCTGATATTGTTCCATTGCAAATTTGCAAGCAAATCCGTTTCAAAATAATTGGCATGTATATAATTTGTTAACCTTAGATTTTTAACCACGGTAAAAAAATTGCACCGTTAGTCCTCAATACATAATCTCAGTTAAAAAAATTGTATCGTTGGTCCTTAATACATAACCTCAGTCAGTCCCACCACCACCACTTACTACCACCACCACCACTCACTACCGCCACCCACTGCCACCACCACCACCACCAATACCTACCACCAACTCACCACCATCACCCACCACCACCACCGCCACCAGTTACCACCACCAATCACCGCTACCACTCACCGCCGCCACCCACTTCCACCACCACCACCACTAATCACCACCACCACTCATCACCACCACCACCCACCACCACCAACAATCACCACCATCACTGTCCACCGCCACACACCACCATATCCACCACTTACCACCACCAATCACGACCACCACTCACCGCCGCCACCCACTTCCACCACCACCATTTACCACCACCACTCACCGCCGCCACCCAATGCCACCACCACCACCTACCACTAGTTACCATCACCAACACCAATCACCACAACCACTCACCACCACCACCCACTGCCACCGCCCACCACAACCACCAATCACCACCACCACTAGAGGGTGACGGTGGTGAGTGGTGCGTGGTATCGATGCGGCGCGTTGGTGGCGTTGTGATTGGTGTCGTGGTGGTCAATGGTGGTAGTGGCGATGTCCCATGGTGGTGAGCGGTATGTGATTGGTGGTGGTGATGGTAATCGGTGGTAGGTGGTGGTGGTGCGTGGTAGGTAGTGGTGGTGGTGGAATTGGGTGGCAGCGGTGAGTTGTGGTCGTGATTGGTGGTTGGTATATTTTTCATTAATTGGTTAATCGGTATATTTTTGAAATAGTGTCGTAATAGGCCGCCAATAAGCAACATTTTTTTTTATTTTAAGGTTTTGTGTTATTTTATGGTTTTGTGTTTTTTAATGTTTTTAAGGTTATATTTGGCCATGACCCGGCGATACCCGGTCACATCCGGTCAAGACCCGGTTAGACCCGGGATGTCACATTCTTTGCATCTTGGTAAATAGTAATGAACAAAACTCAAATTTTGTCTGTAATGACATTATTGATTTTTTGTTGTAATGTTTGTGACGGGATGACATTCGGTCAAGACCTGGTTAGACCCTGCTATATTCGGCCAAGACCCGGTTAGTTTGGATGTCACATTCTTTGCATCTTGGTAAATAGTAATGAACAAACACTACTACAAAATGAAGTTAAAGCAACACCGCTAAAGTGTTGTCTTATGTGTTTAAAATGTTGCATTATGCTTAATGTGACACTTTATCAAGTGCTACGTTATGCAACGTTGCCTTAGGTATAAGTGACACTTTCAATTGGAATATGCAACATTTTTTAAATGTTTTGCCCATATTTAGAAAATGTGATACTTTAAAGTGCAACATTGTTTACACTCAAATACAACACTTTTAATTATGTATTGCAACACTTATACAATCAAATGCAACACTTGTTTCATTAAAATGAAACACATTTTATATCCAGGTGCAACACTTTTTACATGAAATGCGACACTTTCTATACTTAAGTGCAACACTTTTCAAAATCAAATACAACATTTTTCACACAATCACAACACTTTTGCATTCAAAGTGCAACACTTTCTCGTTTACGAAGATGAAGTATGCAACACTTTATCATGTGAAATGCAAAACTTGTAGGTTATTTTCGATCATATAACCCACTACTTATTTAATGATTTTTAACCTTTTTTGTTTGATGCAAATTAAAGCAATGCTATAAATGTGATAATTATATCATACATATTTTACAAAAAGAAATCGAATACATTAATATTTTATGCTCAACATAGATTTACATTGTATTCTGCCATGACAAATTTGGCCCAAGTAACATAAAATTTCTAGATGATAAAGAAAAAGTTATTAAACGATCCTAGAAATCTTGATTTTCATCTTTGCTAATCTCCACTTGCGGCTTGAAGTACAACAAAACAATGTCACCTGGTACAAATGAAAAAGATAAGAGAATACTGTTAGGTAACACGTTTGATATATATTCATATACAAAGACGACTAAATCTCTACAATAACATTCAAACAAACCTTAAAAAGACTACAAATAGAGATTTAACAAGCTAATAAAAAAATAAATAGACCGCATAGCAACACTTTTAAGTGAAAACTTAACAAACCATAATATCAATAAGAGTATAAATTAGGAATTTTTGATTCTATATAATTGAGACCCAAAAAAGATATAGGAGAGCACCACATGATGCAAACAAACTGATCACTTAAAGACATCAAACTGCAAAGTACAAGATCTCAAAATCTAGGATCAAGCACCTCACAAACCTAACACAAACAAAACTCAAGTCCCATGTCCTGCCATGTAAAATTACAACTGGAGCCAAGTGGGACCAACCATGACTAACGCAAATTGAATGGAATATTGACATACAAAACAGTGACAAAACCGAAAGTTGCAGATCCAAACATAACTGATGTACTGATATATCTGATATAACTGGACACAGAAGAATATTGCAGCCCAAAGTGACATAAGAAACACATAATCAAACTAACTGATCTGACATTCGGATAAAGAAACACATAATCAAACTAACATTTGAACTGAATATATAACCGAACTTACTTTATCCGAATTTTGAGAGGTTCCCATAGCCACTATTTGGTTACTAGATCAACTGGAGCATATTTTGGTTAATATGGGTCGGTTTTTCTTGTAAGGTTTTGTCTAATTTGTTTGGAACATGTTTAGTATCAAACTAGAATAAAAGGAATGAAAAGAAGTCACCTATCCAACTAGCGGAACAACCCTGACATTTCTTCAATGCATCTCCTTTCGGATTCTTCTACGTACCTTCGTTGCATATGATGACCTCACGTAAGTTTCACGTGTGTATGTTATGCATCATTGTTGGTCCTCTTTTCTTAGTGGTAGAGATAGCTAAAATACATATAAATAAATAGTTAATATAAATCATACTAATTCAAAAAAAAAAAAAAACCCACAATATTCGAGTTAACATGTTCCCTTTTGTGATTGGGGGGACTTGAAGTAGTTCAAGTTTAACATCCTCATTTTCAAAATCATCCTCATTGCCAACATCTTCCATCTCATTATCACTATTATTAAACGAATGCTCTATATTCTCATTCTCATCATCATCAACTCCATAATTTTCTCTATCAGCATCATTTACATCTATAACCATGAAAGAATAAATATGAAATGAAGTTATAACGGCTAAGAACTCAATAATTGATGTATGAAATTTTATATTTATAAGCAACCTATACAAGCAACCCCTTTTTCAAATTCACTCAACCATGGGGTCAATTGATAGGTAGTAAATGATATACACCGTTTTTTACGGTTAAACCATGTATTTTAATTTTAATGCGTCATACTAAAATGAAATAAATTTCAAAACAACACATGTACCATGGGATCCAAAGTCATCCTCCATGTCTTCATTTCATCTTCACTGCTTACCTCCTCCCTCTCTCTTTTATTCACATCTATAAGCATAGAAGATTGATTATGACATAAAAAATGGTGTGCAACTGCCCTATTATCTTGCTATATAATATTTGATTTGAAGTTTGTGGTTGATATATCAGATACGTACCTTGAGATCTTACGTCATCCTCGTCCTCATCCTTTTCGTCCACGAGAAAAAAATGTTTCCTTGATCCACTAGAGATGCTTGTTGTTTCAGAATTAGGCTTAGCTGCATTCTGTTTAAACACACCCGAATGCCTTTGTGACCCTTTCTTATTTAATACAAGTTCACCCATGGTGACTTTCTCTCTTGATTGATTCTTGTTTGCTACACTTTTATCAATAAATTGTCCATTTAGCTCATTAGCCTCTTTACATCGTTGTAACCTACTCTTTTTTGCTGCATTAGAATCAGCAAAATTTTCCAGACCGTCACATGGTAACACACGAGAGACGTTTGGAGCAAACAATGCGTTGCGTTGCTAAGTTAGCACATTTCTTCCTGAACAAAACATATGCTTTTTTACACCACAAAGTACCTATATCATTGACTACTAGAGTCTAAATCACTTGGTGGTTCTCTACAAGCTACTTCAAGGGTGTATGGTCTACCAAGATGGTTAGTACAAATTATGCCTATACAAAAGGTAACTAACATGCAAAATCATGTAACAGTTCTATTAATTTGAAAAACATTGATTTCTTTATAAAACTAAAAGATAAAATAACGTGATTGTATCCCAAGTTATGACAGTATCTCATAAAACAAAAAAAAGCCCATTGCTAAATTCAAATTAGGAATGAAAATTGAATATAGGTTATCAACTAATAGTCAAAATCCTATTAGACTGGCATAGTCCGCTTCAACTAGAACACCAAACAAATCAAAATTTCACCCAATTACTCAAAATAGAACAATTATCATAACATAAACACACATAATAGACATTTCAGTTGTTTACCTTTGATAGCGACAAAAATGAGGCCCCACAAGGTGAGTTGCTAATTAGAAACAGATAGGGGTGATGGGGTATATGCTCAATTGGTATTTGTTCACTATTAATTGAGTGATGGTGGTATGGATTGCGATTAGGAAGATTCGGGGACTTAAGATCGGAGCAGTTTGTTGGCTATTATCAAACAAGAATTATTAGTGAGTATATTTATCTGTGTTAGGGGGTGTTTGGTTAAGTTTATGTGTGTTAAATTTTTATTTTAAAACTTGTAGTCTTATATAAGTTTACTAGCAGGGTATCCGCGCGTTGCAGCGGCGGGTACCCTGAAATAAAATTTTTTGATGAATAATGTATTTTAGTTTATTATGTTTTTTAACAATAAATTTACGGATGTCAAGAATTTTGTATAGCCTGCACCGTTTGGGCTTGAACCCGTTGGCCCGTGTCTGCTCAGGCTCGAGCCCATTTGGTCCGCGCCTATTCGGGCTCAAGCCTATTTGGCCCGTTGACCGTTCGGGCTTGAATATTTATATAATGCGCTTTATTATTCGTAATAGTGAAATTTAATGCATGAATTGTGTTTAATTTGGTTGTACAATATGCTTGATAATTAGTATTTCTTATGTAATGGGTGTTTTAATAACTTTATTAATTGTATTTATTTATTAGTTATATAATTTGAAAAAGAAATTCAAAAAAAATTGGAAAAAAAATTCGAAAAAATTTGGAAAAAAATTCCAAAAAATGTTTTCAGAATACTTGTTTTTCAAAAAAAGAAATTGGAATTTTTTTCTAAATTGTTTTTTTCGAAATTCTTTTACAAAATTTTTTCAAATTTGGACATATTGGAAAAACAATTGAAAAAAATTATTTTGAATTTTTTCCAAATTTTTCAAATATTTTGTATTTGTGACTTTTCGGATTTGTTTGAAACTTTCGAAAAAAATATTTTCGGAAAAAATAAATGGTCCCTGTGATTTGTTCAAATTGCGATTTCGTCCTGAAATTCAAAGGGATGAAGACGAGGTATTTTAGTCATTTCAATTTGGTCGGACGAAAATGAACTCAACTTTTCTTCTCAAGGAGGCCGCCCTTTCGAAAACTCGTGACGAAATCGCAATTGAGCAAACCACGGGACCATTTATGCAATTTACTCTTATTATTATTATTATTATTATTATTATTATTATTATTATTATTATTATTATTATTATTATTATTATTATTATTATTATTATTATTATTATTATTATTATTATTATTAATATTATTATTATTATTTGTCTTTATGCAAATTATTATTATTATTATTATTATTATTATTATTATTATTATTATTATTACTACTTTTTTTATAAAACATCACTTCATTAGAAACCAAAAGGAATTACAAGAAATTGGTGGGAAGCCGAGGCACTAGTTGGGCTCACACCTTCGAATACAAAAGCTTAGTCATGAAAATAAAAGCCCCACTCTTGACACTATTCGAGTGGTTAATAGCAACAGTCTTGATACGTGAAAGTGTATCCAAAGCTTCCGTGTCAAGCTCCCCGAATGTAGAGAAGGCAAATGGAACGAACTTGTAGCCATTTTCTTCACATTTGAACACATATTTCTTTTTCTTATTCTCCACAGCGTTATGTAAGGCCACCCCGGGAGCCCACGCAGTAGCATCAATACCCGCAAAAGGAGAGATTCCAGTCACATCCAAACACGCGTCCTTACCTTGGATCTAGTTGAATAATAGCAGGTTTGCCGGACGCAGCTCTTTCCCATCCCTCGAAAGAAACCCCAATGGGGCCTCCTTTTTCACCATAATCCCAACCTTGGAACATATGTCGACAAGAATATCACGCACTGTGTTATGTCTCGAATTTCACCCCACTTCATCGGAACAAAGGAACGCATGGTCTCCCATTGGTCCATTCGATGCTTGCAATGGGGCGGGAGCTACCTTCAGAGAACATAGGTATGGTAAGCTCAGAACACAATACCAAACGGAATTGGCGATGGTTCATCCTTTGGCCCAATCCATCAATAGGTATGGTGAATAGAAATCTTATGCATGTGGAGCCCGGTACAAGCGAGGATAGCCACCGCCTCGCTTAACGAATACTTAGAAACAAGATCTCTCTCGATGACACTAAAGTAACACTTTGCCAAGGTTTTCATCATATGGGGGCAGGAGCGTCAGAGGCGACCGAGAACGTGTTTGTGTTACAAGCACTGTTAAACATATCGAGAGCATGTTGAAACGAAGGGCCATGAGAATTGATGCTTGTTTTTACCAGAATCTGGTCCTGCATATCACTGGTTTGCAAACGGGAGGCGAGGAAGGCATATCGGATGATGTCACTCGTCGCATGAATGCCCAACCCACCCATCTTGATTGGGAGGGTGGCAAGCCGCCACTGCCAGTCACCAAAACCTGGCCCAGAGGCCGTAATAATCTTCTCAAGGAAGCACGTAACATCCGATCAAACCGGACTTGGGCTTCTCGTACATACAAAAGGGAACATGTCCACAGAGCATAAGATAATTTCGCAACCCCAAGACAATTACGAAGAAAAGGAGCTCACATTGGGGATCATTAAGTTTGAGGATAGCTTCCATTAGCAAGATAGTTTTAGATACCCTTTTCAAAGCCGCCCCGACAAAAACTTTCATCCAAATTAACCGAACCACCAAGCGCTTTGACACCTTCGATCGGGCGGAGATATTTATAGAAAACACCTCCACCCCGCTCGGATCCTCTATAGGCCAGAAGAGTTCAGTCTTATCGACATTCAAAAACAACCCCCGAGCCGGTCCATCTGTCATAATAATGTCAAGCGCCTTGGCAACCATAAGAGTGTCTCCTACAATAGTACCATCGTCGAGATACCAAGCCTGGAGTGTGAGCTCGCAGGACCTACTGATAGCCTGGACTAGGGGGTGTAAGACGAGGGCGAACAACAAGGGACCTAGCGGGTCCCCTTGTTGCACCCCTTGACAAGACCAAAGGATAGAATCATCGCAATAAAATCTAGCAGGCCTGGCATAGCAAAACTCAACCCAGGGAGCAATAGAAGGGCATCTGATCCTGGTCTCCTGGAGAAGGACACTCCTATCAACCAGATTAAAAGCGTTCTGAAAATCCACCAACAATATGGAAAACCCAACAGTGTGGCCCTTAGGCTCAACAAGCCGATTCACCGAATGAAGGACAGCCTCACAACAACTCGGGACGCCGACCCCAAATTGAAAGTCCCGCAAATAGGTATTCATAGAGTTGCTAATAGAAGAAGAAGCAACCTTCGATACTAGCCTACGCCCGCATCGCCGACAAAGAATAGGCGTATGCCTCCACCCGCTTAACCAATCGAGTCAAGGGGGCACTAGCAATATATTCCCCCAATATAGCAGGACATTTTACACCGAGAAACAAGTTGACAACCCCCTTGATAGAACCTAACAGATCATCAGCAATAGCGGACGCAGCCCCTCCTAAAATATCCATTAAATATTGTGCTCTAAGCCCATCTCGACCACATGATGTCCCTTTTGGGAAACTGCGGATCCTATTCAACACCAAGTCCTTATCCACAAGAAGTACATCTTCACCTAGAGGAGATGATGACAAAATTGGAGGTGGGGCGCGGGGATGTTTGGCCTCTAGCTCGTGCAGGGTGTCATATGTAGATGGGGCGACACCAGAGGACGTTAGCACCTTAATGGCAGCGGTAAAGTGTCCGTCCCCCAGTTTACGCTTACATTGAACCAGGTTAGCTGCATCAAGATCTTTGGGTTTCGTCATACCACCGAAGGATGAAGTGGCCCCAGATAAACGTTCCATCACTAATGCAAACATGTCTGCAGGATCCTTCCAGCGTTGAATAGCCCAAGAGATACATTCTAGCTGGCACCTTTCTTGCTCTCCGCACCGTCGTTGGGCTCTATTAGTCAAAAGGGTGGTCAAGACACAACACGGCAAGATAAGGAGTTGCACCCATACCGGCAGATCCCCGCACACGCAAGAACCTTATCTAGGGCATTACGAAAAATCTTGGCGAATCCGAGGCGTAGCCTAGGGGGGATGCATTTAACCGTACGTAACTTCTTCAAGAACACCTGACCTAGCAAGTTGATATCAAAAACAGTCCCACCGTCCTCCGAAGCTATCAAAAGATCGACCTCTCCACCAATATCACCATCAGTAATAGCCGATGCAATAATAACACCATTCACAGTATCTAATACTGGTGTGGGAGGTGCAGTGATGCCAAAGATCGCAACGTCATGAAAACTAGGTGCTAGAACCACTTCCCCGTCGGCATGTTTACAATTTTTACTGAAAGTGTGAGTGCAAAAACACACCCCCCAAAGCCAAACTCCCGCCGCATGAAGAGCCTGATCAAGCGCGGAAGAATAAGGAGGAATCCTTTGAAACCCGATCCTTGTATGAGACTTTTAGAACATCCGCTTTTAAAATGGCGTATTCAAATGGTCGATAAAATATTTTTAGTGAGCCCTTTACCATTTCCCTACTACACCCTTCACAACCTTGTAATGGACAAGAAATCCGAGGTGCCTCGCGACTAGCCATGAAAAGCAAGCCAAACCGTAAATTGATTGAATATATATATATATATATATATATATATATATATATATATATATATATATATATATATATATATATTTTTTTTCCTTTTTTTTGTACAAACCGCAAGGAAAACAAACTAAGACTAAATAAAATCAAAGCATGCATCCATGCATGGTCCTACCACATGAACTAAAACACAAACACAAACAATAACCAAAAGATAAAATGCATCATCATAGGCCCCACCAATACCAGCAAACGACAGACCAAGATGAAAACAAAACACTTTATTTTTTTTCCAGCCAAGTCGCTACCTGAATAGGCTAGCCAACAAACCGATTTCCCATAAACTTTTAGCCAAGTCGCTTCCAAAACAAGCAAACAACTAACATAGAAGCCAAGTCGCTACTAACTGGGGCCCACCAGCCGGAAACCATGACACCAGAAACCCAACAGCAAGGAGGAGACCGGCAATGAAACCAACAGCAACCTTCGTTATAGGAGCACCCGCAACCTTCGCCTCCTGTCCCAAGGATCAAAAACAAAGGAGTAACAAGAACACCTACAACACCGGACGTTACAGGAGCACCCGCCACCTCGGAGAGTACAAAATAAGAAGGTGAAGAAGCAGCAAAACTGGGACCCCACACCCTACAACAACAAAACACCAATTGACCGGTAGCCACACATCAACAAAAGGTTGAATCACTGAAACCAACAAGCCTGTTGGATCAGTTGGGCAAGAAACGGTGACGCATCAGTTGTGGGAAAGGAATCGCCCACACAAGAAGTGTGTTATTATTATTATTATTATTATTATTATTATTATTATTATTATTATTATTATAATAATTATTTATTATTATTATTATTATTATTATTATTATTATTATTATTATTATTATTATCATTATTATTATTATTATTATTATTATTTGTCTTTTATCATTATTCGTTATATATTTCTTGTTAAACTTTATATTTTATGTTTAATGCTTTTACAATAAAAATCGAAAAAAAGAGAGATGTATCATTATCCATTTAGGAGTACCGGTATCCGACCCTTTTACATAATTACCTTTAAACCTAAGAGCGCTCGGTACAATAACACCCCAACGGCGTTATTGCTGACTTGGCCGGCGTTGGGGCTGTGTTACCAACGGCGTAGCTACATCAACACAAAACGAAACACATGTAGTGACAATTTTTGTTTTACACACACACCCTCTGGTGGTATAATGGTTTTGCGTTTGTGTTTGTATTTAAGTGTGTGTTGGTTTACGTTTGTGTGTGTGCAGGTCGATGAAGAAGATGAGTTTTTTTTTGGTTAACATTTAATAGTAGGTAGGTGGGTTGGGAAGGAAATTATTGGAGCAAATGACATTTTAAAATTTTTTTATTTATTATTATTTTTTTATTTTTATAATAATGTTATTTGCATATTAATTTAATAAATGAAATATTAGTTAAAAGGTTAATTTATAAATTGTAATTTTTAAAAATGTGAGTCTTAAAAAGGCGGTGTTATTTAATGTTATGATAAAAGGTGTTTTTTTTATGTTAAATGTTTTGGTGTAAAAATGATGTGGCAAGGAGGCACACCAAAACCGTATTAACATGTTATTGTACCTAAAGCTAATGTTTATATTAAACTAGTGTTTTAAAATTTTCAAATAAATTTAACTAAAATTTTTCAACACAAATTTTCAAATAGATTTAAAATTTGATTTAAATTCAACTTCTTTTATTTGAGGTACTAGTTAAGAAGAGTCCATGTTTACATAGCCCGCTAAATTCCCCCGCCAAAAATAAGTTCCCCGCCAATTATTCACATAGACTAGACGGACACCACGTCTCTTGATCATGTCCATCCTCAACTACTTACAAACCTCCAAACCATGATAACCCAAGACCACCACCCTTCTCGTCTCGCCACCACTACCATCATTTGCGATTTGATGATTCGGGTGGTCTAGGGAGCTCATCAACGAGCAAAACAGGTATATATCTATCGATCCAACCTTTTTTGCAAAGCAAATTTCATTTATTGGCTGTCTTTGGTTGCTACTTATGATCTATTACTTTTTATGTTTGTTACACATTTGCAAATTGTGAATGCCAAGTGTTCGATGAAATGTCTAAATGGAATATTAGCAATAAATTCTATTATGTGTACATATATGTCTACGTTTTATATTCAATGGATTTTGGAGACTGATTTCGTCTTTAATTGAGCACACACACAGGTTCTTTGATAATGCTAATGAATTATTTACATTGAAAAATTATTTTGTTTCAAAATTTACTAGTATGTACAACTTGATACTATAACTTTTATATATACAAGTAAATACTACTTCAACGGGAAAAGCTAGAAATATTCTTGAAGGTTTTTGTGTTAGGCTTATTTTACTATAAATTTTTGGGCTGTTTGGAATGCTTATTTGAACTACTTAAAAGGGACTACTTTGGTATTTCATACTAAAACTTCAGCTTATATATAAGGGAATGTATTGTGAATTTGTGATGGCATATTAAAGATGGTTATAGGGGTTGGTTGGGATCCCAAACAGTCCCTAAAAGCAACTTTAATAAGTCATCTGAGACACTCCCTTTAAAAGTTAGAGAGTTTTAGTAAGCAATCCCCAAACAGCCCCTTTAAAGCAGTTTAAGCAACCAAACAACCTCATATGCAGTTAGAATAAGCAATACAATAAGCATCTTTATAATAAGTAATACCAAACAGCAACATATAGGGATAAGCTAGTTACATTTGATTAAGCAATCCCAGGCAACACCTCTATAATAAGCATAACTTTGTATTCTGCCCAAGCCTATTTTCATTCCAAATAAAGTAGTGCTTTACTTTGATTCAGTATTGCTTTACTTTGGCTCATTGAGCAAAATTCTTCAAACATAACCTTGCTTTCAGCTAAGTAATAGAAGTATAGAACACATCTTGTTCCAAACTCTTTAGCTACTATTGGCACCAGCCCATGAGCCTACACAAATTGACCAAAAGATAATTAACTTCTAAGTTTCAAATGGTTGTTCACAAGTTTATATCAATAACACTAAGCAGTTGATCGAGTGATCCTTAACTCATGTACGAAGTTCTGCTCACCCAAGCAGCCAACAATCTTCTTTCCATCAGTATTTGACTGATATTGAGTCTCTTCAACGAGAATGGAACCACAGATATAACAACCCAATCACAATCACAAGTCTAAACCACATGAATCGCTTCCCAAATAATTCTTATTTAGTAAAAAAAACAAACTCTCAATGCTTATGAGATATAATCTAGTTAAGTAAGCTAATATTAACCTACAAAATCCCAAATTCAAACAAGTTACTCAACTGATCCTGACATAGCTTATTATTATTTATTGCAAGAAAATCCTAAAAAAACAACAAATCAACCGACGTTAAGTACAATATAGAAAACAAGCATGTCAATTTTCATAAAAATATAAAGTAGTTAAAGCAAAATGCAGATCCAATATTGTTTATACACACCTTTCATCTAAATGGGTTTTGATATTTTGGGCAGGTCAGCAGTTTTAAGACCTTATGTTATGGAAAAAGGTCTTAATGAGGGCGCCTCTAATCCTCATTTTGTAGTAGTGAAAACAGGTAAACATATACGCCTCAGTTTGTCTCATTCAACTTTGCCACTCTTACTACTTATGCATAAAAAATGATTATATATTTTTGGTCCACAGTATCTTGCGAAACATGTAAGCATCAGCATGCTTCATTTACCTTGAACAAACTCAAGTCATTCAACTTTACTACTATAAGTTTGCCAAACTAATATCATTTGACTTTACCACTGTTCCTGCTTATTCTATATTTGAGTTTGGTTTTTGGTTTGCATATATTAACTTTTGTTGTCTGCATGCGTGGACTTTTTTCTACGAAATGTTTGGGTTGCTAATTGAGATTATGTATTTTGTTCGAACAGGAATGTTTAACGGGAAATGAACTAACTAGAAAAGGAGTTGTTTCGTGCTTGCTTCTCAAAAGACACAAGATTGCAAAAAATGTTGAAGCTACTAATGCAATTGATGGAGCGTGATGACTTGAGGCAATTCGCTTCTACTTTATTTCTCGTTGCTACATTTTTGGCTACTATGTTTGCATTTTTGCTACTGTATTTGCATTTTGGCTGTTGTAGTTGTAATGGAAGTTGCTACTGTAACACTACTCATTTTTTTGCTATGGAACTTGTAGCTGCCATGGAACTTGTGCTTTGCATTTTGGCTGCTCATTTTTTAAGTAGCAGCTACTATAGTTGGTATGGAACTTGTGCTTTGCGTTTTATTGCTAGTGTATTTGCATTTTGGCCATTGTTACCATCGTTTGCCGCCACCTTTACAGTAACAACGATCGGCACCATCGTGAGCCAAAACCACCACCTCCAACCAAATCTGGTCGTCACAGCTGCATCACATCACTTTGTTCATCACATTCGTATCACGTCAACTTTGGTCGCCTAGATATGAAACTTTTCCAGTCGCCTAGAAGGTCGTCTACCTTGTTGCCTACTTGGTCGCGTAGAAGGTCGCCTAGACTACTTGAGGTCGTCTACACCTAGCAGGTCGCATAGGCGGCATTTGTACTTTTCAATAGCATTTTTAATAAATTCAGTCACCTAGCAGCGAACACATCAATTTGACACCTGGAATGAATCTAATGGATCACGTGTTAATAATTCATTTTGGTAAAAAAAAAAAAAAAAAAGAAGCCAACGTTCAATTTGGTAAGACAACATTATAAATGGTTCATTTATAAATTTCTCTTAAAAAAAGTGTTTTACTATATGACAATTATAACGATCGATAGATATAGCTGTCATATATTAAAAACTCAACATACCAAGAGTGCATTAACCTACATGAGTGAGGTTCTTATAAATGTTCATGATCAAAATCATTAAAAGTAAAGCATAAATTAATTAGTGTCCTAGCCTTGATCTAAAGGTATATAAATGCAACACTTCCTCAAAATGTTGTGCAACACTTTTTACAATGTTGCCTGATTGAATAAGATTTGCTGCACTTGAAACCAAAATGTTGTATTTTTCTTTTAAGAAAATGCAACAACTTTATAAAGTGTTGTATTTTAGAATAAAAGATGCAACACTTAAAAAATAGTGTTGCGTTAGATCCTTAAATACAACACTTATTTAGTAAAATGTTGCTTTATTATTATTGAAGTGAATAAGGCAACAATCTTTAAAAGTGTTGCTTCTAAAATGCTACAATAGCTTCATTTTCTTGTAGTGAAAATTCAAATTTTGTCTGTTATGACATTATTGATTTTATGTTGTAATGTTTGATCGATAGCAAGTGGTTTCTTCATAAGCTTGGTCATGAAGGTACTTAAATTACTTTTTGCTACGAACTTATCTGATTGCAGAAACTAAAAATGTAATGTTTTTTGGTGCAAAAGGTGAATATATATATTAATAAACACAAACAAACATTCAACTAAGAAGTTATAGACATGCCTATAACTCCTTCAAAACATAACAAGAATACTGAAATACAACAGAACTATAACATACAAAGACAAACATAGCAACATTACTACACTTGATACTTCAGAATCCATTCTTCAGCAGTCAACTAGCATCAGATTAGAATAAGACTGCATCAACCAATATTCACCTTTTAAAGCACCATGAACCATCTAACTACATTTCCACCTTATCTATCCATCATGATCATTCATCCTGCCACCACAATAACCATGAAAAGATAGATTAGTGGCTTCACTAGAACCATAACCTCTCAACCGCAAGGGCTATACCATGTGAGTTACATTTCCATTTACTACAATGGCCTCACACACATGGGAACACACACCTGCAGTGAGAACCAACCATTACCTCCTTTAGCAATGCATATCTAGGACCATGTAGGTTCATCTTTCACCCTCACAATTCCTAGAAACATGCACCACCACACCGATCACTCATACCCACCATGATGGAAACTCACTTTATGAGAATTCAAAATAGATCATCAATGTTTTTTGATCCAAATACCTCTGAATTACCTCACAGAGGCCTATAAAGAGATATAAGGATCAAACAACATCTATAACCTAAATGAATCCCAAGATACAGAGCCATCATCCTTAGTGATCGCACCTCTTCGTAATTCACATATGCATGAAACTGAAGAGAAGGTTAAAACCTTTAAGATTCAGAAGAAAAGCAACACTTCAATTCTGAGAAGCAGACCATATCAAATTCAACTCTGCTTATCCAAGAATTATATCAAAACTTATCATGATACTTTTGAACATACCATGTATAGAGATAACCATTTTGATAGCTGTCTCTAAAAAATACCCATATCATATGCAGGAAACTACCTTATGGTAGCAAATCAACCACTCGAAAGACTAAGATCTAAATTTTTACCTCCAACCAAGATCCACAAAATAGATAAAGACTTCCAGAAGTTAACTTGCCCCAAATTACTAGCCATCTGCACTCCACCTCTAATCATCACTCTATTATTCATATGATTCCTTTTATTACCAACTATATCCAACCTTATATCCCAATATTTTTGAGCTTGAAGAACAGCCTTTGATGGTTTAACTTTCAAACTTAGCAATCTCATTCGATAGCCTCATAAAATTGCTCAAACAACTCATCAAGATTTCTTTGCGACCCTTAAATGACCTCCAATTTCTTTCTTGCCAAATATAATAAACACTTGCAAAGCAAATCCAATCCTCCTTATGACACTTCCAATAGAATCACCATTATACATATCAGCTAACCATTTTACCATATTGTCCCATTCCATAACAGCACACTGTAAACCCAATTTCTGCTTGACTTTTATCCAAAATAACTCAGCATATTTGCATTTAAAAAACAAATGTTGATGTGAATCAATATCTGAGTGACAAAGAGTACAAACCATCATATCATATGACCCCATCTTCTAATTTTATCTTGAGTAGTTAACTTGTTTTGAATAGCCAACCACAATATAAATGCATGCTTTGGGATATTTTGAGAGAACCACACCATTTTACACCACAAGACATTCTCAACTGCTTCCATAAGATCACAGTAAACTTGTTTCACACTAAATCTCCCCTCCTTACCCTTTCCATTCTTCCACACCATCGATCCCTCACACTGTCATTAGTGTTAACACTTTGATTTGAGATAAGATTGGATATTTTGAAATCCATTCATTGGGCCATTTGCATATACCATTAACAAAAATATCTTTTACCACAATATTAGCATTCAATCTAGCATTATACAAATCCCTGTTAGTTATGAAGGATTGAAGAATACCAATTGAACACCAATTGTCATAAACCACTGAAGCTCTAGACCCATTACCTACTTTCATAACCATAAACTTCCTTGCCTCATCTCTCATTCTTAAAATGTTTTTCCAACCCCAACTATCTGTAATTTCTTCATTAACAGCCCATATACTCTTTCCTTGCCCATATACTCTTTCCTTTAAGCTTTTCAGAATTAGTCCATTTGACCCAAAGAGTTTCCTTATCAGTAGCCACATGCCAAAGATGTTTAATAATCATTGCCTTATTCCAAATACCAAGATCTTTCAGGCCTAAACCACCTTGACACTTAGGCTTACATATGTTTTTCCAAGCCACTTTAGCCTTCCCGTTTGACAATTCCCCTTGATTCCAAAGAAACCCTTTAAGGACCTTATTAATATCATCAATAACTGTTTGTGGCATGAGAAATACAGAAGCCCAATATACATGAATAAATTCTAAGATTGAAGAAATCAACTATAACCTCCCAGCATATAACAAGCTTCTATTTTTCCAGTTAAGAACTTTACTTTTGATCTTATTAATTAAAACCTTACATTCTTTTATACCCAATCTTTTAGATGACAAGGGAACACCAAGATATCTCACTGGGAGCTTCTCTACTTTAAATGGAACTTCCTCCATAATCAACTGCTTATCATCATCTTTTATGTTACCAAAAATAATAGTACTTTTTGCATAATTGGGCAGTAATCCAGACATAGCACCAAACTCATTAATTGCTTCCTTAAGGACTCTAACTGACTATACATCACCATGACTAAACATTAGAAGATCATCAGCAAAGCATACATGAGTCATCTTTAACTTTTTGCATCCATAGTGAAACTGAAAAGAATTGCTACTTTCCACTTTATTGTGAACAATGATGGACATAATCTCCATTACTAGAGTAAATAAGTATGGAGACATGGGATCTCCTTGTCTCAAACCTCTTCCTCCTTTAAAAAAACCACATGTTTCACCGTTCACACATATAGAAAATGAAGAAGTAGCTACACATTTAATAATCCAATTCACCATCCTCTCATGAAAGCCAAAGCCATTAAGACGACTTCTAAAACTTCCAGTTGATCAGATCATAAGCTTTTTGGATATCAATTTTCATAGCTACTCTTTTTGGCCCATCTTTTCTGTCATACCCTTTTAACAATTCTTGGGATAGCAAAATGTTATCTTGAATATGCCTATTTGGAATGAAAGCACTTTGATTCTGACCCACTAATTTCCCCAATGCACCCTTCATTCTATTAGTAATAATTTTGCTAATGCATTTGTATATGACATTACAACATGCAATAGGCCTGAAATCAGTAACTTTACCTGGGGTTAAGATCTTAGGAATTAGAGAAATTATTGTAGAATTGATTTCTTTGAGCATTTTCCCTGTGGCAAAAAACTCTTTAACAGCACTGCATACATCCCTCCCCACTATATTCCATGCCTTCTTAAAGAACACTGATGAGTAACCATCTGGCCCTAGAGCTTTATTCCCATCAATATCAAACATAGCATCTTTAATTTCCTCATCATCGACCTCTCTAACCATGAAACTTGCATCTTCCTCACTCATTTTGTTATTAATCATGTCACCAATATGACTTAAGTCGAAATGTGCACTTCTTCCCGAAACTTTTGAAAATGCTTCACAAACCGATCCGCAACATCTTTTCCAAAGGAAATAATTTCCTTATCATCACAAATAGAGTTAATCCTGTTCTTATGATTCCTACTCTTTAAAACCTTATGAAAAAAGCATTGTTTCTATCCCCAACACTTAGCCATTTGACTTTTGCTTTTTGAAATAATAGTTTTTCTTCATCTTTGACAGCATCTGCATATTCTTTCAAAATCAAACTTTCCTCAATTCTTAATAGCCTATGCTCAAGATCTTTATCAATTTTTTGTTGAACAATCTTGAGCTTATCTCTTAACATGTTAACTTTCTCAAACACATTTCCATCTTTCCAGGCAAGTTTCTTCAAATGCTTTTTCAACCCTCTCAATTTCATTACAACTTTGAACATTTCACAACCTTGAATATCAGCGTTCCATTTATCCAAAACCAAAGGCAAAAATTCCTCTTTATCAGCAACAAAATTAGAGAACTTAAAGGTCTTCCTTTAACCCGAATAGCTTGGGGAATTACAAGGAGGTTAGGACAATGATCGATATAAGGTAAGGTAAGAAAACCGCATTAGCATGATTGAACACATCAATGAATCTTTCACTTCCCATGATTCTATCAAGCTTCTTCAATGTGCCACTCTTATTCCCCAGCTTCACTTTGTGCAAATTCTTTGTCCATGTGAAAAATAGCCCAGAACTAGCAATATCCTCCAATTCAATTTTGTTAATGCAGTCCTTAAATTCATTCATATCATTAGTCATGTAAGAGCAACCATGAGAGTGTTCATTAGGATTTAAAGTAACATTCAAATCTCCCATCAGAGCCCATGCATCATTTCCTACTATTCTTCTATAAATCTCTAAATCTTTCCAGAGATCCTTTCTTTCATTTCCCCCATTTGCAGCATAAACAAAAGAGCAGAACAACTTGATAATGCCATCTAATGTTTCAATACTGCATAACACAAATTGCTTACCACAATGCACCATACTCAACTTGATATTCATACTATTCCAACCCAAGACAATTCTACACCCTTTATCACAGTATTTCATGTTTGAAATCCATTCCCAATTACCAAACACCTTATCAACAATTTTATGCAAATTCTTAGATTTCAAATGAGTTTCTAAGACTGCACATATACTTAAACCTTCCCCCTCTATAAAATTTCTAACCTCCCTTTGTTTATCAGAAGTATTCAAACCTATGATATTCCAACACCCAATCTTTAGATCTTTCTTATCCATAATGCTTATTGTTTTCCCAGAATTCCCCCATCGAGACCCTTTAATTCATCACTAACCATACATTATTACATTGTGCAATACCTGATTCATCAACATATACATCATCATCCTCTGAATTCTTGTCATTAACATGTTTTTTGCATTTGTCCACTAATAGCTCCTTCCTCTGTTTGTAATAAGCCACCATATCAAAATTCCATTTCTTCATCTCTTCATCAGTAAGACATTTGTTTTGACTAATAAACTCATCCACAATCTCCTTATCCCTTATTTCATTCAATTCACTCGCTCATTAACATCATACACCCAAGCACTTATACTTATTAGCGCACCTTTCATAGCTTCTAAAATTTCCCTTGGACACCCCGTGTTTCCTAGTAGGAGATTTAGGAGCACTTGTTTGTCCTTTAGTATTTTCATTCTCAAGTTCACTAGAATTATTTTCACTCATCACCTTTTGTACTTCATTTTTCTTCTCCTGGTAAACAAATTGATTAGGATGTTTAGTTTTATGCGGTACCTGCTTGTTATTGGGAACTTGTGTGTTTATTTTAACATTCTGCTTTCTCATTTTATCTCCCCAACCTCCATTTTTCTTATTTTTTACATCCACAAACCCTTCCTCTTCATTACCAACCTTAGCATTATCTTCCTTTTTCTCTTCATTTCTAGTATTCTGTGAACTACCTGCAGTCTTATTTTCTTCCTCCTTCTTTCCACATTTTTTATCAGAGTGACCAAAAACACAACATTCAGAGCATCTGGGAGGAATCCAATCATACTCAACTTTAAAAATGTAATGTTTGTTGAGTACTTATATTACTTTTGTAGGTCTGAACAATATGTTTATGGCATATTAAGGATAAATCTGCCTATGTTATATGTATATTTTCTTTTGTAATCGGCCAGATCTTGAACCCATTGCCTTTTGTGGGAAAGACCAAGGTATGGGTTAACTTATCCACTTTCATCTATTTCTCTATGATCATTGTGGAAAACTAGAAGGGGTTGAATAGTTTTACCAATTTAAAACTTCCTTTAAATATTTAGATCGACTTATGTCAATCTATTTGATTGTTTATGTTGGACGCTGATAGATAGATATATAAACATGTAATGAAAGATAAAGAGTAAGAAGCACATCACCACGACATAAGTTGTTTATAGTGGTTCTGCCATAAGGACACCTTCCTTGCCCTACTCCACTCCCGAGTCACCTACTCGAGTTCGTAAGCACTACACCAACTCCTTATGGCGGAGAAGCCTTCACAACGCCGCTTAACCTTTTTCCCAGACAAAGCTAAATACCGAGTTCCTTCACACCAAGGCGAACCACACCTAACACAACGTCAGCCTACCCTTTATATGGTGCTAGGCTAACCACGAGTTCTTTCACACCTTAGGAGAACTAATCCTATCACAACGTCGCCTACCCTTTATTAGGTACTAGGCTAAGCACCTAGTTCCATTACTATGGAGGAACTACTACCCTTCACGACACAACACCTATTATTAAGGAGATCTACTCCTTGTTACAACACCATCAAGGATATCACCATCCTTGTAAATAAACAATACTTATATGTATAACGATGCACCTCATCGATTATACGACCTAAGCATTCTTCCCAAATGCTACTTAATTTGATTCTTCGCATCCTTCACTAATGCCTTTGACACAACGCTTGGCACCCTTCACTAATGCCTTCGCCTTGACACCTTTAGCATTCTTCACTAATGCTTTGACACGAATGATGAGCATCTTTCACTAATGCTTGCATCTTGACACTTTCGGCATTCTTCACTAATGCCTTCAACCCAACATCTATGGAGAAAGGTAGATCTATCAACAAGAGAACCTTCGTTGTCTTGAAGATGACGAAGCATGGCAACTCATGGACTTGAGCTTGCATCGTCTTCAAGAAGTGGTGATCTTTCCTTTAAGAGGAACCTAGAAGATCACACAAAAACAAAAGACAAAGACTACATAGATCTCTTGGATCCGAGGTTAGAGGTTAGAATACTGGGGAAGTATGTGTGTAAAGGGATGAATAGAAAGGAAGAAATGGCTCTCTATTTATAGAGAAAATTTCATCGTTCTCGATCCCACGGATCCTTCCACTTGGAATCCGGCTAGCACAAAGCTAGGATCCGTGGAACGCCTCTTTGCCCATAGGTATTTTTGGTTATGGGTCATGGGTTATGGGTCGATCCATGGTTTTCTATTCGATACAATGTACCTTAAGGATACATTGAACTTGTGTAAGTGGTATATATAAAACCATGGGTTATGAGTCAATACCATTTGCTAGTTTTTACCCATTTTAGTATTTACATGTTTTTACCCATTTTAGTATTTACATGTTTTTACCCATTTTAGTATACTTAGTATAAGTATGTATTAACCCAATATGTAAACACTAGTTGTTGTACATATGTATCTAAATCATAAAATCACTTAATCTTGTTATAGTGTTTGATTCGTTGTGAAGTGAGTGGTGAAAACCACAATATCAACGTATATCAAAATAATCGTAAAATCCGACAAATTAACCCTTTAGGAAAAAGGTCAACGTGCCAAACCTCACGGGTGTGATAAAGTGATACCGGAAAGTGATTTCCGGTCGTGTCCCAACGAGGTGTGAATGGAAGGATTCGTTGAGTTTCGTGATTTTAACTTGAATTGGATTTTAATGATTGGATTTGATTACGTATTCTACAATTTAATTAACGGAAGGTAATTAAGGCAAGGAACCCTAATAAACTAAAAATAAACTATCACTAAGCCTAAGGAATGATAAAACGAAGCTACACTAAGTCCTAGGGTGCAAAACGTAAAACGTAAAATCAGAAACAACCCGAGCCATAAACGTAAAATTTTGAAATTTAAGGGCTACGGGTGTGAAATCAATTTTCCTACGTTCTACTTGACTAAAAATAATTTTAGGAAAAAGCGGAATATTTTTTTGACTTTTAAATTAATTACTACGAATTAAAAACTAATTAACACTAATTAAATGATTAAAAATACTAAACTAATTAAGAAAAATCTGAAAATTTCACTAAAAGTACTTTAAGTTATGCTAGTTCTAAGAAAATTAAGAAAACAGTAGGTTGCTTTTGGAAATAAGCTGCAAAATAAGCTACAAAGGACTTATAAGCAAACTGCCTTTAAGGCTTAAGAGAATAATTCGTGTAAAACTCAACAAGACAAGTCCCAAGGGCGCGTTGGTTGAGATGTTGTTGTGTGAGCTGGATGGCGTGGTTCGAGTCCCAGCCATGCCAGTTTTTGCAAAACTTTTTTGTTTTTAGATTTTTCTTTTGGAACTTGTGAAGAACACAGTAAATAGCATTTTTTGTGAAAACTCTTTCTTTGAAAACTTACAATTAGCTGTTATAAACAGCTTATTGTGGCTGAGCTGGACAGTAAGCAAATAAACACTCCTTTTGAAATCACAACAGGTAGCTAACCCAAACACCCTTTAACTACTTTCGCTTGAATAAGTCAAAAATAAGCAGAGGGACAAAAGAGTAAAATGGATAAATAAGCCAAGTAAACAATAATAAGCAAAAGGAGAGTTAACTAACTCTAATCCTAACTCTATCCTAGATTGAACTGAACCTAAGCTAACAAATGGACAAGGCTGCTAATCGCTGCTGTTATGCTGTCGCTGAAACAGCCAAATGACCTTCTTAAACCCAAAAAAATAAGCTAACTCAAACTATATTAAGGGGAAAACAAAAAGGGCAGGGCATCTAAGGGAGTTCCTAAAACTTAGAACACATGAAAAGCACAAAATAGCTCTAAATGGATAACAAATAAGCTAGTCCTAAGTGAAAGAATGGGCAAACAAGCAAAATGAGCTACAAAAAAAAAAGAAGCACCTAAAAGACTGATATCTAGACTAGCTACACTAGGCAATGTATTAAATTATCACTAATGAGCAGAGAAAAAAATAAAACTAGATAAGCTAGAATGAAAAGCTAAGGGTGACCTGTGACTGCAGACTAGAAACCAGCCAAGGATGTCTGTTTGCAGCTTATTTTTAAGCTGGAATGTGGACTCCCAAGCCTGAAGCAAGCTGCAACAATAAAGTAAGCATAGTGGAGATTCAAGAGAAGTCAAGTGGGGCCAAGTACATGCTATTTTCAGTTTGAAAATAAGCTTATATCAGCTTATGTTGGGCTGAAGCAACGTGCACAGAACATTCATCTTGGTAACTGACCCAATTTGACCCAATGGCAGACCCTTCAAAAGATTTTTTTGAATTTTTCCCTTTTGACCAAAGTTAGATGACCTACTGAACTAGTGATTTTTTATTTTTTATAAATTTTTATCACATCTAAAACTTGGCTAAACCACTAAAGAAAATCTGACAAAACTCAAATTTTTTTGAAACCAAAGAAAATTTATAACTGTTGGAATTCTTGTAAAACTAGTTTCTACTCAAACCACTTAACTTGGACACTTAAAACATGTTTGACTTTAGTTGTCAAAGTGGGTAAGAATGATTTTGACCCGTTTACAAGCAATAACCAAACACTCCTTAAAGTTTGAAACAAGCTCTAAAACAGAATTTTGAAGCTTGACCCCCTTTTTCTTTAAGATGAATTTGAAGTTTAAATTAGAAACTCTTAACAACGAAATAACCATAAAACATAAAACTGAAAGATTTCTTTTCATTGATTAGGAAAATAAATTACAACAGAAAATAAGAAAAACTGATTTTAAAGCTAAAACTAGGGGTGCCTCATAACAATGGCTACATGTTCTATTTATACTACTTATCCAAGGTCTTCAACTCTTCATCTCTTGTGTTTCTTGTGTGAGGGCAGTCAAGCCAAAAACCAATCTTTGTGCTTTCTTGAACTGATCCTAGCCTTTGATTAGTTAGGTACCATTTTGAGCATCTAAGCCATCCATGAGGTCTTTTGAAGCTGGGATTGCCAGCTTGGCAGTTGGAATGAGGGGGGAAAATTGGTAGTGGGTTTGGGAGTTGTGATGTTTCTGGGTAAAAGCTAGGGCTTCTGGGTATTGTGAAGTGGAGGGAACAAGGGCACAGGTAAAACATTTTTTTTTTATTATTTTTTTTTCTTGTGTTCTGTGTGTGTTTGTTTTAGGCGGGAAGAAAATGGAGAAGAAGGGGTAGGGGATGAATTGTTATCAGTTGACCGGGTCTTGATTAGGTTTGACCGGGTACAAAGGTTACTGGGTTGGGCTTGGGATAATTGGGTAGTTTTAGTGGATTGTGTTTTAATTTGGACTTGGGATTAAACATGGATTCAAATTGTAGTTTAGGGGCCAAAGGTGTAAAATCCAAAAATCCAGGGACCAATCAAGTAACTTCTGAAAAGTATTCCAAGGGCCAATCTTGTGAATCTCAAATAAACCAAGGGTCATTTTTTTTGCCAATGGTGAAATTCCAAGGACTAAACTTGATCATAAAAATCCAGGGATCAAAACTGTAATTTCTCAAACTTTTGAAATTTTTCACCAAAGGATTAATTATGACAACTTATGAATTCAAAAGGACCTTTGGTGACTTTTCTTTTTAAAATACGTGCTCATGGACTATTTCAGTTAATTTTTGAAAGTCTGGGACCGAAAGCGCCAATTATGCAAACTTTATTCGCTTTTCATCCGATTTTAAACATTTTGCATCCGAAACATATAAAACACAATTTTGGGATATTTTGAGTATTTTGATGCATTTCGAGTGTTTTAGATGTTTTGCGTTCAGATTGACCTAAAATGATGAGTGAATAAGCACTCATCAAATCCCCACATCGAACCATTGCTAGTCCCTAGCAATCTTTTGAGAAAACTTAATGGATTTGAATCTCTTTACCAAAAGCCATTACTCGGAGTAGCCAAATGTTTCAGCTCAAGTAAGAACTATGGTACATCGATAACCATATGATTTTGAGCAAATCACCGACTTTCAACGGTTTTGATTTGTCTTTACCGTGCCGCTTTGCTTCGGACTAGCCAACTCTTAGATAAATTATCAATATTATCTTTGGTGAGTCGATTACCAATTATGGATTTCAATCGCCTTTACCACAAGCCATAAACTTGCGGGCTAGCCAACTCTTTACTAATTAAAGATATGGTGAATGAACACCATACAATTTTGGGCAAATTGCAAGTCGTCAACGGATTTGATAAATCTTTACCAAGAGCCGTTTGCTCTGGATTAGCCAATCCTTTTGTTTATTAGACAAGGCGGATCGATAACCACATGAGTAAGTGCAAAACACTTACTCCAAAAAAAATTTTTTTTGCCAAAACGGGAATTGGTATATTTGTATGATAAAATTCGCGAAATTCCCCACACTAGAAATGAATATTGCCTCAATATTAAAAGTACCGCGGTTATGCCAAACAAAGAACGAAAAGGGAAATACTACGCCATTATTTGGAATTTTTTTTTTTTTTTTTTTTTTTTTTAGAAAACCTTTATACAATAGCGGGCAACTCCCCACACTAGGGTGGTAGAAAGTAGAAAGAAGTCGAAATACGGTGAAAACCCATATAGCGTACTCTTGTTTTTGATTCCAGTCGCTAGCTTGACTCGATCCCCGCATTCATTGGTTCATGGGAAAGTTTGTAGATCCGGACAACCAAGGATGGTATGTCCCTCCAAAGTAATGTTTCAATCTATGTCCATTCACCTTGAAGTTTGGTCCGTCGGTTTGAGATAACTCGACGGTGCCATATGGAAAAACTTTGGCAATGGTGAATGGACCGTCCAACGGGTCTTAAGTTTCCCAGAAGATTTTCAACTGAATTGAAAAGAAGGACTCGGTCACCAACGTTGAAAACGCGGTTCTTAATCTTTGAGTCATGGATCTTCTTTGTCTTTTCCTTATAAATCAACGAGTTCTCGTAGGCTTGATCACGGAGTTCATTTAATTCATTGAGTTGAACTTTCCGGTGATCACCCGCGGACTTAAGGTCAAAATTGGTATGCTTCAAGGCCCAATAGGCTTTGTGCTCGAGCTCGATCGGGAGATGACACGCCTTTCCATACACAAGCTTGTAAGGAGTACACCCGATGGGTGTTTTGAAAGCGGTGCGGAAGGCCCAAAGTGCATCTTCAAGTTTGTCCGACCAAGAGGCACGATTTTCACCTACGGTCCTCTCCAAGATTATTTTCAAGCCACGATTCGAAACTTCCACTTGCCCACTAGTTTGTGGGTGATACGCGGTAGAAAGACGGTGAGTGACACCGTACTTAAGCATCACTTTTGCGAATTGGTCGTTGCAAAAGTGCGCATCGCGATCACTAATGATGGCACGGGAGTTCAAACGGGTAAAGAGAGACTTTAGAAACTTCACAACTACTCGGGCGTCGTTGGTGGGAGCGCTTTCTTCCACCCATTTAGACAAGTAATCGACCGCCACGAGTATATACTTGTTCCTCGAGAAGACGGAACGGACCCATAAAGTCAATGCCCCATACGTCAAAGATCTCGCACACTTGAATGGCATTTTGAGGCATTTCATCTCTTTTAGAGATGTTGCTATGACATTGGCAAGAGTCGCAAGATTTGACGAGGTCATGGGCATCTTTGTAAATCGTGGGCCAATAGAAATTGGAATCAAACACCTTCTTGGCGGTGTAGTTAGGTCCATGATGTCCCCCCGTGGGTCCATTATGACAAGCCTTGAGAATTTCATCGGCTTCTTGGCCGTGAACACACCGTCGGATGACTTGATCCGCACAAACCTTAAACAAGTAGGGTCGTCCGTAAATAATGCTTAACATCTTTGAAAATTTGTTCTTTTGTTGGGACGACATCCTTTCACAACAAAGTTACCCGCATGATAGTTTGAAAAATCGGCAAACCATGGGTACTCAATTTTCATGATGAGATACCACATTAAGCGCCTCGAGAGGAAATGTTTCATTAATTTCCTTTTTCTCGAGCACACCTTGATGTGGATTTTCAAGACGAGAGATGATCACCGCTAGGTTCTCCGCTCCTTTTTATCACGGATAGTGATATCAAATTCTTGTAGGAGGAGAACCCATCGAGCAATCTCGCTTTGCATCTTGCTTAGCAAAAGATATTTGAGAGCCGAGTGATCCGTATACACTATGCTTTTGGACAAGATCAAGTATGGCCGAAACTTCTCGAAGCATACACCACGGCTAGTAATTCTTTCTCCGTCGAGTGTAATGTGCTTGAGCTTCGTCAAAGTTTTGCTAGCATAATGTATAGGCTGGAAATGATTTGATTTTCGTTGCCCCAAAACGGCACCTATGGCGAAATCGCTTGCATCGCACATATGCTCAAATGGAAATTCCCAATCGGGGGAAACTAGAATTGGTGCTTCAGTGAGCTTCTTCTTAAGAGTTTGAAAAGCTTCAATGCACTCACTAGAGAAGACGAAAGGAGTATCCTTTTCAAGAAGTCGGGTCATAGGCCGGGATATCTTCGAAAAATCTTGAATGAAACGACGATAGAATCCGGCATGACCAAGGAAACTTCTAACTTCTTTGACGGTTGAGGGAGGAGGTAATTTTGAAATGACATCGACTTTAGCTTTGTCAACCTCAATCCCGCTTAGAAATCTTATGGCCAAGGACAATGCCCTCTTTGACCATAAGTGACATTTCTCCAATTTAGACTAAGATTCGTGTTTTCACAACGCTCAAGCATCTTGTCCAAATGGGAGAGACATGTTTGAAAAGAATCCCCAAAGACCGAAAAATCATCCATAAAGACTTCCATAGTCTTTTCGATCATGTCATGGAAAATGGCCATCATACACCTTTGAACGCATCGAGCATTACACAAGCCAAAAGGCATGCGTCGGTAAGTAAATGTTCCATAAGGACACGTGAATGTGGTCTTTTCTTGATCTTATGGGTCAATGGGAATTTGAAGTAACCCGAGAAACCATCGAGAAAACAATAGTATTCGCTTTCCGCTAATCTCTCAAGCATTTGGTCCATGAAAGGTAATGGAAAGTGGTCTTTACGGGTGGCTTCATTTAACTTTCGATAGTCAATGCAAACACGCCAACCCGTAACCAATCGAGTAGGAATCAACTCGCTTTCATCATTTTCAACAACGGTAATGCCACCTTTTTGGGCACACAATGAACGGGCTAACCTAAGGACTATCCGAGATAGGGTAAATCAATCCGCATCGAGAAGTTTTATGACTTCCGCTTTGATAACCTCATGAATTTTAGGATTTACCCTTCTTTGGTGTTGAACCGCGGTTTGAAGTCATCTTCCATGAGAATTTTGTGAGTACAAAATCTCGGGTCAATACCCTTGATGTCGGAAGGTTCCAAGCGATAGCTCGCCAGTGTGACTTCAAAACCTTTATGAGAGCGGCTTTTTCATCCTCACTCAAGTCTTTAGCAATGATGACGGTGATTTATTGTCACCCTCCAAAATGCATACTCGAGATGAGGTGGTAAGTCCTTAAGTTCGACCTCGGGAGGATCATTAGATTTTTCAATCGTTTTAATCTCCTCTTTATGAAGTTCTTGAGGAGGGAGTGATGAAGGATCTTCATTGAGCATCTTCTCGATGAGAAGAATATCTCCTCAATATCGATGGGGGCGTGATCAATTTCCCATGGAATGTAATCACTAGCCAAGTATGCTTCAATCTCTTCCAAAATAAAGTCACTTCCTCAAACGGAGTGAGGGAGGGAAGAGAGAGCAACAATGGGATCAACCGTAGGATTGCCACCGAGAATCCAAGAATTTCTTGAGAATACCTCCACACAATGTCAAGGACATCAATTTTGTTGACGGAATTGTCTTCATAATCGGGGAGTATTTCGTAACTTGATTGAGATTGAAAGTAACGGCTTCCTTGTTTACCCGCAGTGATTTCCCTTCATCAACATCGATCAATGCACGACCCGCTTTTAAGCACCTCCCAAGGATGAGGGGTACTCGGGATCGGCATCAAATTCGAAAACAACAAAGTCGGCGGGAAATGAAACTTGCCTACTTTCACAAATACATCCTCGGCTATACCTAGCGGACGAGAACTTGTACGGTCCGCAAGCTCGAGGATCATACATGTAGGTTTAAGCGGAGGTAATGAAAGCTTTTTCCACATGGAGTGTGGCATCAAGTTAATGCTAGCACCAAGATCGCCAAGGCGAGCATTGAACTATGCCTTGAAAATCACATGGGATGAGAAATTTTCCGGTCTCCTAACTTTTCGGGAAGTTTTTAAGGATAACCGCCGAACAATTCTCGCTCAAAGAAGTTTTAGCCATTTCGAAATCTTTTCTTTGTTATTCAACAAATTTTTGATTGTTGGACCGAACTTTGGCATTAGAAGAAGAGCGTCCATGAAACTAATCTCAAGTGCAAATCTTGAAAGATTTGGATAAGCTTCTCCATTTGTTGACTAGTTTTATCACGGTGCTTTTGGTCATTAAGCCTTGAAGGATAAGGAAGTGAAGGCTTAGGAATGGTCATCGAACAACGGGTTCCGGAATTGGGGTAAGACCACCGGAGGTTGGACTTGTGCGGTACTGTGGGCTTGAGTTATGCACCTTGTCCTTTGATACCTCGGTTTCGCTCCACATCCCTCACGGGAGAAGGATTAGGCATCGAGGGTCCCTCATAAGACTTACCACTGGTGGCAATAGCATTCAATTCACCTTTGGGTTGGGAATGGTATTACTCGGAAGGGCACCAAGTTGAAGGTTGATTCTTTTGACTCATGAGACTAGCAATCATGCTTTCAATCTTGCTATGAGATTGATCAATCTTGTTACTAGTAACTCTAAGCTCGGAAGTGAAATCATTCTTCAAAGTGGTAATTTGATTTTGCATGGACACCATCTTAGCTTCATTGCTTTTAATGTAATTAGCAATGTCAATGGAAGCTTGAGGAGGTTGGGCATGCACATTTTGTTGAGGAGCTTGGAATCGGTTTTGATTGAAATTTCCTTGATTTTGAAAACCTTGATTTTGATTTTGAAAATTCGATTCGACTGATTTTGATTGAACCGATTATTTCTATTTTGCACATTTTGATTGTTCGATTTTGATTAAACCCGGTGGTCCAAGGAAATTGTTAGAACGATAGTGAGAAGGTTTCGTCCCTCATGCGGTGGTAGGAATTACCTCCGTATTGTAGGAACCGAAAGCGGCATAAACGCTCTCTTGAGTGAAGCCACCGGAGGTGGACACTCAAAATAAGGGTGTGGACCACCACAAGTTTTACAACTCTTGTTTACGACATTCACTTGTTGATTGTTATTATTGTGACTCAATTTAAGCACCAAGGTGGATATTTCTTCAATCTTTTGGTTAGAGTCGTGAATTCAAGATGGAAGGGTGGCGATCTCCTTGACTCACTCCTCTCACCGAGGAATCCCAATAATTGTGGTGGGCGGTCATGTTTTCAATGAGATCGTAGCACTCTTCGGTCGCCTTTTCATAAAGGTACCACCGCAGAAGATTGATTGTGTCACGATGTCTCAATGTTAACCCGTTATAGAACGATCTATTTGGGTGACAAGCAACATGTTGTGGTTCGACATCGATCAATCGAAAGCTTATAGCGCTCCCATGCCTCAAATAAGGACTCATCGGGATGTTTGCCAAAATTACCGATTTCATTCCGTAGTTTCGCCACCATCGACGGTGGAAAGTATTTCGCCAAGAATTTGGAGATCATTTCATCGAAGCTATGGATTGAGTTCTTGGGAAGACGATCAAACCATGCGGTGGCATGAAGCGTCAAGGAATATGGAAAGAGGTATAAGCGAAGGGCGCCATCGGTGACCCCATTTTGCTTCATACTTTGGGTGACGGTGAGAAATTTGTCGAGATGCTTGTTGGCATCGCCACCCGTGATCCGTGAAATTGGCAAAACTTTGGACTTGTTGAATCATGTGATGCTTAATTCCAAAATCCGTGGCCTCGATGTTGACCGGGCAATTGGACCACCCGCCCATCCATCGAGGTTGGCAAAGCTCCTCCATCGCTCGGAGATCGGGAGCTTGATTTTGTGGCCCAGTTGTTGGACTTGAGGCCCGCTTCCTAGGTTATGTGTCATTGTGATTTGTTCGACTGCACGTATCTCGGCACGCTTGCTTGGTTACTGGTTACGCTCTACGAGTTTGAGAGCGAGTGCGCATGCACTTCCAAAACAACACTTTCAAATTAAACAAGACCGAGGCAAAACAACAAATGAACTTAAACCAATAATCCCACGTGAAATGATCACTTCTACAAGTAAACGCACAAAGGAACGGAGAGACTTTGTAGGTCGTCAAGCTTATTAAAACCCGCTCTTTTCACCGCAATTTAATGTCGCCGCCCTTATACCCTCACACGCTTTGTTAAACCGATAAAAGTAAATCAAAACACGAGCGACACAAAGGCAAGTTTTAAATCTTTGGTTCGGGAACTTATAATGATAACACCTCGCTTAAGAATGTTATATTGATTGTGTCTTCTATTTATTTAAAACAACAAGGAAAATCTTTTGTATTTTTAATCTTTACATATATATACAAAGAAAAGAAAAATATTTTTGTATTTTTGTATTTTTATAAAAACAATAACTTCACGAGGAAGGTTCTTCAAGTCACTAATCGCAAAACTTCACGATATTGTCGCAACACACTTCCCGCAATGCGCCAAAATTTGATTCGTTGAAGTGAGTGGTGAAAACACAATATCAACGATATCAAAATAATCGTAAAATCCGACAAATTAACCCTTTAGGAAAAAGGTCAACGTGCCAAACCTCACGGGTGTGATAAAAGTGATACTGGGAAAGTGATTTCCCCGGGTCGTGTTCCAACGAGGTGTGAATGGAAGGATTCGTTGAGTTTCGTGATTTGAACTTGAATTGGATTTTAATGATTTGGATTTGATTACGTATTCTACAATTTAATTAACGGGAAGGTAATTAAGGCAAGGGAACCCTAATAAACTAAAAATAAACTATCACTAAACGAAGCTACACTAAGTCCTAGGGTGCAAAACGTAAAAACATAAAAACGGGAAACAACCCGAGCCATAAACGTAAAAATTTTGAAATTTATACTACGGTGTGAAATCAATTTTCCTACGCTCTACTTGACTAAAAATAATTTTAGGAAAAGCGGAATATTTTTTGACTTTTAAATTAATTACTACTAATTAAAACTAATTAACACTAATTAAATGATTAAAAATACTAAACTAATTAAGAAAAATCTGAAAATTTCACTAAAAGTACTTTAAGTTATGCTAGTTCTAAGAAAATTAAGAAAACAGTAGGTTGCTTTTGGAAATAAGCTGCAAAATAAGCTGTGAAAACGTAGAGGGGGGTGAATACGTTACCGTTTAAAAACGTTAGATCTTTTGTATCAAATCGTTTATGAAGCTTGTTATAATATGAAAGTACCAATTATTATTTGTAACTAATATAAAGCATAGTAAACCAAGTTGTCACACAAGCATAAACATTAAACCACATCACAAGCAATTATAAAAGTAAAGAGATAAAGAAAGGAAAGTGCAAACCGAACACGAGGATTTATAGTGGTTCGGTCACGGATCTCCTTTCCGCCTTACTCCACTCCCGAGTACCCAACTCGAGAGTTACTTCACTAAATCAACAAGCTCCCTTCTCGGGAGAAAACCTTACAATCGTCGCTACACTTTTTCCCACAAAGCTAAATACCGGGTTCTAGTTCGAGGTAGAACCAACCTAACGTCGCTTATACAATATTTCCGACACTAAGCTAGATGTCGAGTTCTTTTCAAGGTACAACAACTCCCACTATGTTTTATGGCCCAACATAACAAACCTTGTGTTTTATGGTACAAACACATAAACCATCTAATCTAGTTTGGTGAAAGTGTTGTGATGATGCAATGATGTTTACAATGATGATCCATGACATAAATGTCTAATGGATATGAATGACTACTCTAAATGATCTTCTTAAATAAGAAGTCTTCAATCAATGAGGATATCAAGAGATCTTGAATCTTCATATGTTGATATGCTTTGGTGAATGAGGATGGCTAGATCTCCAAGCTTTCCTTGGTTGATCAAATGTAAAGTATGCTTACAACAAAGATGAATGTTAGAAGCATTATGATCATGTGATGATATGGGTGATTAATGTATGTTACTACATGATTATCTATAGATCTAAAAGATGAAAGAAAGATAGAAAGAATGTGTGTTGGAAGGGATGAAGATATGAGAAAACCATGGGATGGTATTTATAACCAAAAGTGGTAATCAAAAATATAATAATTTATTAGATTTGATATCTTAGAATATCTTCCAAAATCTTTCCAAAATCTTTTAAAGATTTAGATGACACTATGCATGAGGTAATAAAGAGTGTTTTCCTTTTATGAAAAATACATTTAAGCAAATGTATATACTTATTAAAAGGTAAGTTACTTGTAAATAAAATGTAAGTAACCTTTATAAAATAAAATATCTAGTTGAGTGCTTGTCAAAATAAAATATATTTTGTCAAGTGTAAGTAAACTTTAATACTTGTATGAATATTATAGTTAGTTTACTTGTACAAATAAAAGTATATATTTGTTAGACATTTTACAAAAGATGTATTTGTATAAAATACTTGTGAATGCAAAATGTAAAATGAGGTTCGAAATAGAATGGTTAACCTATTAAAATACTTAGTGACTCTAAACGTATTTTAAACATTCTAAATGATTTGTTAATGGGTTTAATCATAATGCCACATAACAAACATGTACGAACCTGTGTTGTAACATACGAGTACTTGAGACATCGAGAGGTGTTGAATGTATGTTGAGACAAATGTAATTACAAGTAACTTGTACATTTTACGTTATGTATTACAAGTTACATGTTTGTCATCAATCAAAACAAACGAGACAGATAGATTAAATATCGTAATATTTGCACTAACAATCTCCCTTTTGATGATGACAAAGATATGTAAACGTAATAGAAAGTAAGATGTAAAAAGTTACTTGTATCCTTACTACCTTTACATTACCTTCTCCGCTTACACTCTTCTCCCCTTTGTCGAAACAAAAGGGCGTGTCCTTGAGTTTAACTTAATTTCTCCCCAAAAGGCGAGCTTGCATCATCCCTAGCGAAGTTAAATCATCTACTTCAATCCGTCCCTTGTTTGGTAGCGGATCCATGGATCAAATAAAGAGGCTTAACCTACATCAAGGTTAGTTTTATGCAACAAAATTATGAGAAATATATGAAAAGAAAAAGGCATAGCAATGTTAGCCTATTTTATCGAAGCACAAATGCTTGTTGAAAAGTGAGAATGATGCTAAATGCGTGCATGCTCCCCTTGACGGTTGCTCCCCTTGTTTGAGGCGCGGGGTATGATTAAAACCTACAAAACAAATATTAGTGCAAAACTATATTCGTCATTGGACGAGTAAGTGATATACAACAAAGTGTGTATAAGATGCATTCAAGAATTTCTGACGGAAGCTCCCTTGCTCTAGGGTGTCAAGATGAACCTTCAAAATAAATATTAGTATAATAGAAGCTTTGTCTTTAGACAAATATGTCATATACAACCAAGTGTATAGACGATGCAATATGAGTGCTTAAAGGATATTCCTCCTTGTTCGAGGGTGTCAAGAAGCACCTAAAATAAGAAAAATAATTGATGCAAACTTCATCCTTAGATGAGTAAGTTATATACAATCGAGTGTATATGATGATGAACCTACAATGAAAAACATAAGTGCAATATATTTCATCTTTTTCACAAAGAAAAATAAGATGTATATATGTTATAAATGATATAATCAAAGATCTCATGAAGTGTAGTTTCCTAATTTCAATCATAAGAAAAGTGAGAATATAATATGATAAAAGCCTACAAAATAGTTCCTAGAAAGAAGATATGGAGTCTCCCACCGGGTGTGCCACTAGTGGTGCTAGTGTTGGTGTCGGTTTACTAGTAGGATTCATGTGGTGATGGTAGATGACTCGAGATTTACAAAAGTAATTTTTCGCTAATCCATGGTGGTGATGATTAGTGAAAGTGGTGATGGAAGGTGGTGGTGATTAGGTAGGAAGCTATTAAGGAGTTAGAAACTCGTATGTATAGCAAATATAAAAATATGGATTCATGCAATCCTTTCGTCGTGTCAAGTGACCAAAGCTAAGAGGAAAAAAATATGAATGGACATTGCATTTCAATGATGCATAAGGGTTATGATTTGGATGATTTATTGATGCTAACAACCTATTGTTTTGAGCAAGTTCTCATATGCTTCAACCCAAGAGTAATCAATAATGCATTCTATCTAAGAGTATTATAATGAAGATACCAAAAAATATAAAAGTGATAACATGAAGATAAATTGCTCATCGATTGACACGAATTATAAAGATGACCTATTCTAGGTGACAATGGAAATGTAGTATTAGCATGGTATTGACCGTCATGGATGATTATCACATTGAAAAGAAGTGAAGACAATATGAAAAATACTAATAATAATAATGAGTACCTATATGAGGATGACATCATTTGAGAGTTGGATAGACCAACGTGTTGAAAAGGTGTTGGGAATGGCTGTTTTGATTAATATATCGCTTGCATCGACAATGACATGCATGATATGGGAAAAGGATAAGATCCTATGATGGTGTTCTAGATAGTGAGGTTGTAAGGTGCTAGTTTAAGGAAAATCCTATATGTGGAGATGAAGACGTTTTGTAAAAACACATGATGCGTTTTTCACTTGATGAGGTATTGGTGCAAACTTGTGATAAAAAGTTAAGAAGGTTGAACTAGTTGTGGTTTCATGAACCGGTTTTAGCTAAGTGGTGTTTACCTATGTGTTGGTATTTTAGAGTCTAAGAGACATAAATTTTTGACAAAAGATAATTATGTGAATGGATTTCTCTCCCCCTTAATTAGTGGACATCCAACATAATGTGTAATGTATCAATTAAGGAATGACAACAAAGTGTTTAGGAGGTTATTCGGGTTAACGAAAAGGTGAGCTTAGTGATGTTTTCGGATGATGGTTAGCATACAATGAACTTCATCCTTAAATTCACGACTCTTCTTGATTAACACGAGATGATCGTATGATGAGGCATGTGGTTTCCTAATAGGAAGTGAAGAGGATTAGAGTATTGTTATAACTAAATAATGATGGAGATGATTTTTGGAAAGCGGAAGCAAAATGAGATTTGGAAAGAGGTTGGTTGAAAGACAAAATGCAAAGCCAACCCGCTAGAACTTAATTCTATATACTTTTAAACTATATGCAAGTGTAGGGGTCCCATAAAGCATATTACTAATCTATGTAGCAATAAAGGGGATTATGCAAAATGAGCATATAATAGTTTAAACCAATTGAGATAACAAATAATTTGGTATTAATCTACAAAACAAATTTGTTAGTGACAAAAGATGTTAACATGATAGAAATCAAATGATAACATATTATATAAGCAAAAACAACACATTGCACTTAAGTACACAAGAAATCACCATACAAGATAGCATCAAGACAATCATATTATGCAAGAATACAACTTTATTCAAGACATTTCATTTTGAGATTGTTTTGTCGTTAGACTTAGACGCTTATATACTTGGCTTATAAATTAACACAACAATCTATGTGATTAATTTCTAAGATAAAACGGCTTTTAAAAGTTTGTCATACCAAAAGCACTTTGACATATTATATGTGCACGTAGCAAACAAATAGTGTGACAAGAAGCAAAAGAAACAAGATGAGAGATTCATGCAAGCCATGTTTAAGACATAACAATTTGGAGCATGTAGAATTTGGATCGTACTACACATAAATATAATGAATGCCAACTAATAGCTTTCAAACACAAACATATCATATTAAAATTATCACGCTTCAAAATGACATATTATAATTTCATAAGTAACATGTTAATCATGCTAAACTAATTCAAAAGTAAGTATCATGCAAATAAAGTTTTAGGTTAAAACGCTTAGTAGCATGAAACAAGAATACAAGCATTATAAAGATAAAACCGTACTAAGGTTTACACATTTGACTAGTTATCAAACACTAAGATAATGTCAAATCAACTTATCGTCTCAAACAAGAACATGTAATCAACACACGTAAGTGCAATGCAAGTGGTTTTAAAAGAAAAGTCATATATACTACTTGTTTGATTAGTATTCCTAAGGCGAGGCAAACTATCAATGTTTTAACATTTACTTTAGGCAAAAATAGGAATACAAATTTTTCAAGTTGGAGAATGAATATGAGACTATTACTAGAGGTGCTCAATTAAGGCTAAACACGACCATTTTTACGGGTGATTCCACATACCCAACTTCTCTCCGAAGCAATTCAACCGTTAGGTCAAATTGAGTTTCTAGTGCAATAGGTTCTCCAAGAGTCATTCTCATGTTAGAAAGATGGGAACTCCTACTTTTGCATATTAAAGTGCATAAAGATGATAGTTTGCTAATACTTGGCTTAATGTGACTTAACTAATATGCAATATAACTAAGGTGATGAAGACGTCATGTTATACACATGAATTTTAACAATGGTGTGTTTGATAAACAATGTGTTTGAATCTTGTGTTTAGAATCTAAAGTTGTTCTAATTACACACTAATTGTATGATCTAATGGATGACATCTTTTATGTTGAGTTGAAGTGTGTACCTTAAATGTTAATTGATCATCTAAGACTAGAGAATGGAATATGTTAAACTAAGAACATTCTCAAGAGAGCTCTTTGAATATTATTTAACAAGAATCTAATTGAGGTTACCAACTTCAATAGATCTTGTGTATGCTCTAAAGATGTGTAGTTTTAACCTTGGATGTGCACTCGGTTTGAGCAAGGTTAGGTTATGATGAATGCTTGAAAGGAAATAGATACAAATAGTATATTTCAACAAATGAGATTATCCCATGGGATAAGGTTATCATGCTTATGAAAACAAGTATGACAAGATGAATTGGATATGCTAGTTCATAGAACTTGTAGATGTTTGTTTCAAGATCATTTACCCAATGAGGTGTAATGAAATCTCGTAACACAACTATTTATGTCGCAAGAGTGATGCATAGGATATACAATATCCTTTTAACAAAATGAAAGCTTAACGCATGAATCTTAGTCATAATGTTCTTCAAAACATCATGTTTTCCTAAATGAAGATATGAAGCCAAAGTGTTTTGAATCGGATAGTCCCATCTAAATAAACTTGGTCTCAAGATTATATTCACTAGATGATGACAAGAGGAATTCACTCGAGTTTCTTATGTATACTCCTCAAAGGTCATTGTTGCTTGGGGTGTATGATGTTGGCTTTGAGATTGTATTTTAACATATGTTGTTAAAATGTTGATTTGAGGTTTAACGAAATTTATGCAGAAGTTTAACGACGAAGTATTACTAATACTTTGATAATTTGTGAAGGTAGTACTACTTATACCTAGTGGAAATTGACAACAATTACCAAGAGCACTATGCTTATTTGATAGTTGAGGTTCTAGCCATAATGAATTATGTAAGTCCTTATATGTTGGAAAGGATGTTTGAGTTTGTTCAAACATGCATTTGATTCAGTACAAGTGTTGGACACAAGGGCTTTTTGAGCAATACACTCAATGAATTCAAATGATGGTAAGGATGGTGGATTGGTTGATCTAGGTGGTAGGTCTTCTAGTGTCTAAATAAGGATGTGGTGATGTAGGGGTTTGTTGTGCTATGGGAGTACTTAGGTTGAATATTTGTCCATAGATGTTGAACACAAAAAATACGGATACTAATTCTTATGGTTCATTGGTTGCTACAACTAGTGGGTGAAGTGTTTGAAGTTTTGGTCATGTCTATGAAGCTTAGGGGCTGAGTTATAGGTTCATCTTGAAAGGGCACCTTAGAAATCATGTTAGGATTAACATTTTTAGAAAATGTTAAACCATATAAAATAAGCTCTTATGGTTTAAAAATAACTTATAATGATAAGATAATATATATACCCAAATGACAAGCCGTAGTAGTGTTTATATCCCTATGGGAATTACATACAAAGATTATAAAGCAGAATATTTTGCTGCTTATATAGATAGCGGTGCTGGCCTCTGTATGTAAACCTGAATGTTACCCAAAAGAATACCATCAAGACCTTGAAACATACAGAGGAATTAGCTTTTCAAAAGAGCTTTTGTTGTTAAATAAAGGTATCAAAACCCTTGGCTATTGATAGGATCTTATTTAGTTAAAGGTCCAACATTTTATTTTCATGATGTCGGTACGAGATGTCTTATTAGGACAAAATTTCTTGAAAGATTTAATAAAGTTGTATTTGATATTGTAGCTTTTCAAATTTTATTTAAGACACCATGTCATCATTTAATATCTGTTAAAAGAATGAATAGAGCTTATGGAAGAAATTTACCTATAATTTTAAACGACGTGAAAAACATGATGACATAGGATACCAAGGAAAGCCAATCCTTGAAAGAGGAAAACTTTTATTAAAATACCAAAAGATGAAAACCTTTTAGATTATCAAGTAAACCTTAGAAAAGTTGATAATAGTATAGAAGATATAAAAGAAAGGTTATATAAGTGCTATACGATAACCCTTTAAAATTCGGGATAAGAACCAAATAATGGCCAAACTAGAAATGAAAGACAAGGATAAAGAAATTAGGGTAAAACCCATGAGATATAACCTCAAGATCAAAAAGAATTCCGGTACAAATTAAGGAACTCTTAGATAATAAACTAATAAGACCTAGTCATAGCCCTCATAGTTCGCCACCTTTTAGTTAGAAAACATGTCGAGATAGCAAGAGGCAAAGCGAGAATGGTGATAAACTATAAAAATTAAATGAAAATACAATCTTTGATGGGTACTTTTACCACATAAAGAAAGTTTGATAAATTGGACTAGAAATAAAAGGTATTTTCTAAATTTGATTGTAAAAGTGGTTTTGGCAAATAAAATGCACCTCGATAGTATAGCCTACATCGCATTCTCTACTCCACAAGGCCAATATGAATGGTTAGTTTTACCTTTTGATTAAAAATGCTCCTCAAATATTTCGAGGAAAATGGATATTATTTTTAAAGAATATGATTTTATCTTTGTTTACATTGATGATATTTTAGTTTTATCTCGATGATATAAGCTCACATTTGAAGCACCTAGATATTTTTGTAGATTTATGCATAAAAATGGTTTAGCTTTATCGAAAAGAAAACAAATTTGATTAAAAAGAAATTGATTTTGGGAATGAAGTTAGATGGTAATGGAATAGAGCTCCAAAGTCACATTCTTGAAAAATATCATCTTTCCCGGATAAATTAATTGATAAAAGCATATACAAAGTTTTCTTGAATACTAATTATGCATCCGATTTTATCCAAAATCTAGCGTAATTAAGAAAACCTTTCCAAAAGTTACTTAAAAAGATAAAATATTTAGTTTTGATAAAAGCCTAGAAGGACATGTAAGAAAAATAAAAATCTTTGTAAAGATTTACCAAAACTACAATTACCAAAGAAGATGATGATCTAATTTTAGAAACTGATGCTTCTGAAAGTAATTGGAGTGGTGTACTCAAAAGAATAGATTATGATAGGGAAAAACAAAAAATTGGAGAAAGTATTTGTAGATATTGTTCTGGCACTTTTAGTGATACAGAAACAAGATATCATATAAATGAAAAAGAATTATTAGCGGTAGTAAGAAGTTGTCAAAAATTTTTTTATTTCTTATTACCAAAAAGATTCTTGTTAAGGACGGATAATACTCAAGTAAAAGCTTTCATAAATAATAATTTGCCATCAAAACCTGAATTTAAAAGATTGATCAGATGGCAAACTCTTTTATCCGAGTATAGTTTTGATATAGAAATTATTAAATCTGAAAAGAATGTTTTAGCAGATTTCCTGATCATTGAAGATATCGATATTTTGCTTACTAGCATGGATATGATGGTAAAAGAGATGAAAGATACTGCTTCCGATATGGCAGAATTAATGAATGTCATTGAAGTCATTCCGGAGAATATCCTTCAAATAAAAGATATATTTAAAAGGCAATGTTTGACAATCAAGGCAATCACTGGAAATTATGAAATTGAAAGCCTTGAAATAAGAGATTTGATTAAAAATAAAACCAGAAAATCGATATTCCATCTTCTTCTTCCGATGAACAAATGATGGATGTAATTTCGAAAAGAAAAAGAATTGAAGGCTAAAGAATCATATTCTTTTAGACCCCAATCGATAAAACCTCTAGCTTTGAAAAATTAATCGTAATCCAATTATTCAGATCCCGTTGAGTTACAAACTCTAATGATGAAAGACCTACATAGTCTTTATAATACAGATACAAGATTTGTTGATTTCAAGGGGGTATACCCAAGAATCAACTATTTGCAGGGTTGCAACCCTGACGAGGTCAGATACTGGTATGAATTTGGAGCGGTAAATTCAATTTATCTTACACCTCCTAATTTCCCAGAATTATTTAAAATGCCGATATGGTTACAAAATTCCGTTAAAGAATGTTATAAAAATAATCCCATGATAAGTTATAAAGATTTATTGATGCTGAAATTCCTGTCAGCCGGGCCAGATTTTTATGAAGAATACAGGTACCCAGCCTACCATTTTATCCAGCTGGTAATAACTGAAGATAAAGAAGATATCATAGAGAAGTTTAGGAAGCCATTTCATGGATTCTATAAAGAAGGGATACGCATTAGAAGGGCCATTGGATTGAGAATCATTTTACAAGCAATGGAAACAGCTCTAAAAAGGGATTTTAGGACATATGGTGGAGAAAGCCTTTTTTCTCCAATAATGATCGCCCCGGCGAGAAGGTCTCCCCCAAGAGCTATAACATATATTCAACAAAGGATGAAGAGAATTGAAAGGGAATTATAAAATCAAGTCCGATGCCCAAGATAGATTTTGTATACAAAGAGATCACAAAAGACAAGGAGGTGAATATGCCCACTTGTTCAAAGAACAAAGATATCACAATAATCCCAGATGATTAAAGGAATAATTAGATATTAGTGAAAATCATTAAAAGAATGCACCATGTGAGCAAATAAAAATATTATAAATGATATTATCTAAAAAGAGGATAGAATTTATGTTTCCAAAGTTTCAAAGGATACGTGCATCTTTTCAAAGATGACTAAGTTATGCAAAAGATACATGTCAAGACCCAAGAGTACATGCCAAAAGTAAAGGACCAGATGTAGAGTGAAGAACTGTGTCAAGAGTCAAGCAAGAAGGCTTAGCCAAGTTGTAATATAAATAGTACATATGTTGTAATAAGGAAGGACATCATTCCTTTCCATGCAAACTTAATTTCACTTTCATGCATTTACATTTTCCCATGCAAACTTCCATGCAAACTTGTAATATATTCCTGTATGAATAAATAAAAGCCTTTATTATCCTTATAATTCCCTGGAGTTATACATCTTGTTTGGATTATTTTACTCTTATCCAAAAGATATCTCCAATCGAAGCAATATTTGTCTACCGTGCGCGCCATCGTAGGAAACGAAATTGGGTCATATTGAATATTATTGAAGGAACCACAAAAGAAGTCACCTATCTCGGAAGGATAGGTTGGGGTTGAGATACTCTACTAAGAAGTCTAGTGGTGTGACCTTAATATTTTGGTCAAAAAGGCAGACAGATCTAAGCGTGTTGGACGATCTTTAGGTAATTTTAAAGTAATCTTAACTAATGCTATAATTCTTGGTCATTATAAGGATTATTTTCTTAAAACAAAAGTTTCAAAAGGTTATTTAGCTTAAGCTTAAAAATTATATTATAAAACAAAACAAAAAAATAAATAAAAAAAAATAATAAAAATAAAATAAAAATGATAAAATTTAAACGTTTTTAATCGTTGAGTTTGATAATTTAGAATTACTTTGTGATTTTTAATATGATATTTATACAAGTTACATATGTCTTTATATATGTTTATACTTTAAATTTAAGGATTTAACTATGTGGAATATTGATATAGTCACTGTTAACGAATTTGATTACATGTTTAATTTCTTAAACGGGAATCTATTAGATTTAACGATTTTGAACCGACAAAATATCTCGGCTAATACTAATGGTATCAGAGCCAATCAAATTTTTTCACCCGGTGAGATGGAAATTGATTTAGATAGAATTTTGGCTCTAAATTTAAACTCTACACATCGAACAATACATCAGTTCGAGAACTAGGAAATGTTTCACTACAATGTTCAAAATTGACCGAAACAAACTACACAACATGGGCATTGATGATGGAGACAATATTGAAGGCATATGGCATATGGGAAATGATAGTTGCGAAAGACGGAACAACAACAAATGAGAAGAAAGAAAACACATCAAAGGCAATAATCTTCCAATCACTGCCAGAAGATGTTTTAATGCAAGTTGCACAATACTCAACTGCAAAGGAAGTATGGGACTCAATCAAAGTCAAGAATTTGGGAGCCGATCTTGTTCAAAAGGCACGACTACAAACATTGAGAAGTGAACTAGAGACGCTAAGGATAAAACCAAAAGAAAAGGTAAGTGACTATGGAGGAAAGTTAAGTAGTATAAAGGCCAAGTTTAGAGGACTTGGTGAAACCTTGGAAGATAAGGTGCTAGTAAGGAAACTACTTAACTCTGCTCCAAAGAAGTTTTTACCTATCGTGGCAACTATAGAACAATATCAAGATCTAGACGAAATGTCGTTTGAAGAAGCCATTGGAAGGTTAACAGCCTATGAAGAACGAATTAAGAGTCAAGACATACTAGAGGCAAATGATCAAGACAAGCTTCTCATGGCAAATTCAAACAACAAAACTTATGGTAAATGGCGAGGTAAGGATGTCAACAAAGAAGGCAAGGAATGGAAGAATAATTCGAATGCACACAATGCAAGTACGAGTCAAGGAACTAACGACAAAAGCAAGCTCAGATGTTATGAATGTGGCAAGCATGGACACTTCATGAAGAATGCACGAAATGGAAATACAACAAGCAAGAAGAGTCACATCTCACCTATGACACCGACACCGAACCTACATTCTTTGTGAAGTCTCGCCAAGAATGAAAGAATAATGGAAGATCTGATTTTGTCATTAGGGGAATGTTGAAGTAAATGACAAAACCGATACTTAGTAGTATGTTTTAGGTATTATATGTAATCTTAATATAGTTAAGGGTAGTTTAGTGAATATTTATGTAAAATTCTGTAGCATGTAATTGGGCTGGGTCTTTAGAAACGTTATAAACCGTTTTACATAACGGTATAACCGTTTTAGGGATTGCAACGTTTACTTTTAGAGAACCGGTATGCCTCATGTTCTTGGCACCGATTCAACAAGTATAAATAGGTTTAGGTTTTTCTGTAAACAATCATTTTCAATTCCAATACATATCAATATACAATTCAGTTTTTACGTTTCTGATAATTCTGTTTATATTTCTGCACTTTTCTGTTGCAACAAATCTGTCCCAAAACAGCAGATTCATTCGAACCCATATAACAGTTGTGATCAAAGGCCGACTAACAATATATCGGTAAAAACATTAAATAAGCAGTAAATTAGCAACCCATTATTACGATTTACGAACTTATATCAGATTTTTTGCGAGATATTAGATCAAAACTATTGATTTTTACTAAGAATTGTAGACTCAAATTTGAGCATTCACCAACCAAACACCTTTTACCTTTGCTCCTTAATCAGTGGCAATAAACTTTTGACAACATATGGTCAACTATTCAAGTGTCCATTATCATTACACATCCCTTTTGAGTTACAAAAATATATTTCCTTAATTTATCAGAACACACACATACACTACCAAATAGGTCTGGTACGTGTTGGAATCATAATACTCGCTGAAGTTATCGAAACACATGATCATGCAGTATTTCATTAAAATAGATACCCTATTGTTAGAAAAACATAGGGGGTCAATAGACATCAATATGCGTTGTTATTTTTATTTCCAATGAACACATAGCCTGTCCCCCCTTTTTAAAGTAGTAACTTGGATAGATAGTCTAGGTGGGGAGAAATAAGCTTATTAGCCATATTTTAGTCTTTCTGAGACTGCACAAGCTATTACGCTCCAACTTTCAAAGACACTCTCATAGAACGCACAAAGGGACACTCTCAATAAACCAAAGATAATTGAAGAGAAGTTATTATGACACTCTCAATAAACCAAAGATAATTGAAGAGATGTTATTAAGACCATTACCTGGAAAAGAATCTTGATAAAATTCGGGAAGATGAAGTTGTGTCCTCCTCAGTCAACCGAATATAAGCCAAGACATTCCAAGGCAAGACAGAGACATGCCACTGCAAATGAAGAGTGACAAAGGCATAGTCTGTGAGCCCTTTAACATAATCCAGTCAATATTCAATAATAACGGTGAAAACGGTCAACAGGAACATCTTCTAGCAGCACTACCTTTATTGGACAGGTCTCTTCACCCATTCCATCGACCATACTTTTACCCTCACCCTTGGTATCATGATCTACAGGAGTGAAGTCCTCTGCATCATCAGATTCACTTCCTGAATCATCACCATTCTCATTGACACCGTGTCCATTTTGTAAACCACCTTGCTGATGTTTGTTTTGGTAATGATTTATGTTCATTATATTTTTTGATTTATGAATAGACCCCACACACGGATCTTTGTATGCTTCCAACTTACCCTTTATTAGATACACAGTCATCTCATTTTCTGAATGGACCCCACACCAGTCATCTCCTTTTCTATCTTATGATGACTTTCAGTTCCAAAAATTCCACCTGATTTTTCTGGCGCAGTAGCAATTGAAGAGCCACCCTTATGCTCTGAATAGTCAGTGTTAGAGAAACCATTATCTTTAACTCCATTGTTATTATCCAACATGCTAGCCCAACTTGTCAACACAATATGACAATGGACGAACCAATTTCTTTTACATAAAAAGGTTTGAGACACTGTAGGAATTTGAGCCTTTCCATTTCCGTTGACATGTAGTTAGAACCAGGTTAAAAATCACGAATATGAATGATTCCTTATGTCTATGTTTAGACTCCTGAAGAATCGAAGATGTAGTAATAAATGGGTCGATCAAGGTTATACTTGAGTTTTTAAGGACACAATAAAAATAGGTGTTAGAAGGAAACGGGGCAAATTGGTCTAAAACATTTTATTTGAAACATTCAATAACTGTCGAAATAAGATTAAATTCTGTAGCATTTGATATTATCCTGAAAAGAGAATTGTGATAATTTTCACCTCTTCGTCTTCTACATGATCGACCCAAAGATCTGTCATCTGCATCTTGTGAACCGGACATGGCTTATCTAAAGGCAAATGAGAAAATTCTCCAACCTGAGCCTCTGCAGCTAAACAGGGATCCAACAGAGGAGCTTCCAGTCCAGAAGAGTGGGGTTCAGGTGAGATATTGTCGTTTTGAACATGATTTTCAACTGGAACAGCATCAGCAATTTGTCAGATACTGAAACCGACTCCTTTCAAGAAAATTCGGGTTCAGACGAAATAAAGTCGTTTTGAACATGGGTTTCAACTGGAATAGCATCAGCAGTTAACACTTTAAATAACAGTGGAAAATGCTAAAATAAAGCCTTGACTCATTCGTTGTGTGCAACAAATTCAGTGACTTTTAGTTGTGAACAATATAATGTGTACCTCTTATGGAGTTAAAGAGATACATGAAGTTTCAAAGAAACGCACCACATTAGACCATACCTTGAGTTCATGGTTCTTCCATTGGCCATCTACACTGTCGTAGTTGAACATGTATGTCTGAATGCATGATAACAACCGGTTAATGCTTGTAGGGGACATATATATTAACATTTTCAATAAATTAATTGGGATAAACTCTACACAAGCATACATGTTGGATTCTCATCAAGATCAGGTTAAATGTTAGATTGCATGTTAAATGCAGACCTTAAAAGTTGTTTATTCTGCAATAATTTCATGTGAGCTTAATAAGGTTAATAAAATCTGCAAGATAGAGGAAAGGCCCTTGTAAAAGAAGTACAGTTAATGATATATAAACCGTAAAGGAAAGACAGGAAAATACAATATGTCTTATGGCTTTACAACGATGCAGTTATGAACGTACTGCACTTTTTTTTCTTAATGGTTACGCGTTAACTCAGGTCATGAACATAAATGACGGATTCCAATCAACTCAGGTCATTAAAACCAATATGAGCATACTATATACGACCTTTTTTTTTGCTAAGTTTGTGCTTTAACATGTTCCTTTGATGTATAATACTTTCTGTTGCTTTGAGATAAAGTTTGCAACTTGCTATTTTAATGTAGGAATATTAGTAAGTAACTAACTTTAGGCTTGTACAATGTTGATGTTTGATCCATAGCAAGGTTGAAATTATAGAAAGGGGTTCAAACTAAGACTATTGTGAATGGCTCCTTGCCACGACTCAGGCCACTTAAATTACGGTCTGTAACTTTTGGAGGGAAAAGCTTAAAATGATGTATGCTGCTTTTATTGTGATGCAACATTGATGAGTTCAGCTCTATTACCTTTTGCTGCTCGTGATGCTATTCTTTAGTTTTTGAACCTTTGGCAGACCTTTTACCATCCCTTAGTTTTGTTATTGCTCCATGTGATTTGCTGCTCGTGATTTATTATTTAATCTGCAATAATTTAAGTTTTGTTTGTGAAATTATGGCTGATAATCAAACAATTTATTACCAAATCACATAAAGAATCAAAAAGTTACTTTTTAATGGGGTTGAGGGAGACAAATAGTTCATAACACATTCAGTTGATATATAACGTACACTAAAAGTTAAAATCAAATCTTAGCCGTTCAAATGCCACCAACGAACCAGCTTGTGACGTCTCTTGTCCTATAACTTTCTTAAGCGCAGCTTGTAGCAGGTGAGTAGCTGTATGATGGACCTGAAAAGTCAACACAAATTATAGAAGTCAATTTAAATCGTGATGGAAGTTATAGATAGCTCACAACTTAAATTTTAAGTTATAATATAAATCGTTGTATCTCCTAAAGACTTTTGAACATCGGCTATCTCTATAACAGCCGTCTTTCCGGTTTCAGTTTGGGTTCCTTAGTTATAGTCCAACATTTGCGTATATCTAAGCTACAGTCCAACGTTGCTATAGTCCAATGGCATATCACTTTCCGCCACTATCGCTCCTAATATGTTGTTCTTATTGCAGGCATTCCTATAACTGAATGGCATATCGCTCTTCCGGCTATTAAGATGGTGTTTCTTTTCGCCGCTATGTCGAATGCTACCGAGTTTGCAGAATGGATTTGCAACATACATAAACAGCCTTGTCACGTTGTGTACACGATTTCAGACCCACACCTCTGCAACATTATGTGTTTCCTATCGGTGGATCAGGATTGTATCTTGTGGTTGATGAGAACGAACAGTTTAGAGAGGACAATTTCTTGAAGCTGCAAGACACTTTCACTAAGCAGAAGCAAATGGGTGGAAATCAAAGCTGAAGTTCCAAATCAGGTGGGAGAATTGCTAAATGAGGAAATGCTTCTGGCGGATCTGATATATACAAAATTGTTAAGGTATATCTATATGTCTTTCATTTATTTGCTTTTTCTATGTTTTTAGTGTGTGTTTGGATTTGTGCTTAAATAATCAGTCGGTAGCAGATTGTGTTCAAGTGAATTCATCAATAACCTCACTGTAGCATCAAGGTACCTGAAGTAAGTTGCTCATCTCTGTTTAATTTGGATTATGATGTCACGAGACATGTCTAAATTATAGTTAGTATCTATGTATAAACATGTATACACACATCTAAATATATTGCATTTCGTGGTTGATTTGCTAGAACACCCTTTATAACTTCTATAATGCTGATAATTTACCACCTGTTATTCTATCATATATCTGTTATCTCACATATAATAGTCATGCAATTACCTATGTTCCTCGTATTTACATGTGGCCTCTTCTCTTTTTCTTGATTTATAATCTTCAGTAAAGGGTTTGTTGCACCTAACTGTAACTAAGTTCACTATTTTTTTATCGTGTGCAATGAAGTATTTTTTTTATACCTTCTGATGTTACAAACGTCTATTCAGTTACCAATGCTATTAAATATCTTATTTGATTAAGTAGAACCTATGAACTTGATCAATACCTCTGCCGAGCTAATGTGGGGTTTATCTGATCAATCCTAGGAACTGGATAATATTACAATAGAAAATAAAGGAACTACGATAAAATTGGCTTACATGCAAGAGTCAGTCGTCGTCTCTAATGATGCTTGACTTTAGCCTAAGTTAGTAACCTGATCAAGCAAAATCCAAATCTTTATATTTAAACAATAATAAAAATCAAAACTTTAAATCATAAACACATGAATTAAACAAAAGATATATTATGAATATACCCCAAAATAATCCCTATCCAGCAAATGGTATGATGACGACGTCCTCATAACTGATCGATCAACTGCAAGTTAAACATAGAATGCATGCATGGTAGAAAATTAAACGTAGCCATCATCAAGTTTATAAGAAAACAAACCTCGTAATCAATCGTTATTGAATTGAATACGGAATAGAGACACTGATTACTGCATGCTTATATGTGTTTTAGGGTTACAGTTTTTGATATACAGAAGAGATAATTAAAAGCGACTCTAATTTTTTTTAAGGAAAGATTTATATTTATTAAAAAGACTTAAAGTATAATTAAGGAATACATACAGTATTTATCTTATTAAAATAGTTCATAATTGGTTGCATGGGTTTATAGGCATTTATAGATTATAATATGCAACATAATTATCAAAATAACTTGTTGACTAAATGGTAAACACACATGTTATTCAAACAAATAACCAAGGTTCAATCCTTGCAAGGCTCATTTTTTATAAATAATTTTCAAAAAAAATTAATAAAAATCCGAAATTCACAAAAATAATTATTAAAAATCCGAAATTTACAATTAGTGGTTAGGTAGTTCGACAACAAATGCTTATGTGGCATGAAATTTGATTATTTGGCATTGAGGTGTCATTGAGGTGGCATTAATGCCAAATGTCTCTGTTATATATATATATATATATATATATATATATATATATATATATATATATATATATATATATATATATATATATATATATAGTGTGAGGTTATTGTCGAACCAAAATAATTGCGAGAATCGAGAACCAATCTTGACCATTAATTTTTTGATCAATGGATATAAATGAGTGTGGCATAAACATAAATAATTAAAAAGTTGTGATTTGTTATGAATAATTATTTGTGGATGTCCATATAACTAATAAGAGGCCTATGGCCCAATTAGCTATTAGGGGTTTTACCCTAATATTCATCTATATATACCCTTTGTATCTCCTACATTATTATCAATAAAAGAATTCCCTCAATTCTTATTCACAACTCGTATTTTTGTTCACAACACGTTATCAGCACGCTCTACAGTAACTTTCGATAAAGGTTTACGCTAGGTCTAAGAGGGATAGACGTAATGAATTCCAAAGCCACTATCATATTTGAGGCAACATCCCCAAGCGTATAAAGGAAGTATGTACTCTTTTCCTTTCACTAGATTTTTGTCCCACTGGGTTTTGTCTAGTAAGGTTTTAACGAGGCATAATCCTCAAATGGACATCCAAGGGGGAGTGTTATAGATAATTATAATATGGATGTCCATATCTTATAGGATACTGATTAGAGGTATTTGAGTTATAGGATACTTATGTATTTAGGACGGTTGGTAAAATTGGTGCCAAATTTGTATATGTATTTGGAACGCTATCTAATGTTGGTTCCAAATACTTATGTATCTGGTACGGTTGGTACCACCAGTGCCAAATACATATATGTATTTGGGACATTTTCTTGGATGTTAATAATGATATAATATATATATTCAGAAGAGAAGGCAATCCTCATGGAATTTCTATCAATTTGTGCTAGTATCAAATACTTTTATATTTGGAATGTTTTTATAACTCATAGAAAATAAAAATATATTTGAGACGATTTTTAATAAATTGTTTCAATTTCTTATGTACATATCTTTAGAACTGACCCGATTTACACTTTGACTGAGCCGATTATACTAATTTCTCGTCTAATACTCATTCGCAATTCGAGCGGTAAAATCATGAAAGCTGAAAATGGAGTGTAAACTATAATTGCTAAAGAAAAAAAATAGTTATCTTGTTAAAAAAACAAGATTTTGATTGAAAATCGGTCACAGTGGATAAACGTATATATAGTAATCGTACAATTTTTTTTAATTTTTTTTTATCAATGTATGAAATTGTACCGGAAGTGACAATGCGTCTAACCAGTGGATGCAGTGATTCTTGATGCATTTCTACAGAATTTAATCTGAATACGTAACTCTAAGCGGTTTATTATCTATAAGCAATACAACAAGCCCTATTTATTTTTATTTTTTACCTCGAATAGGTGTAAGAATCACTTCATTCATAAAAAAATTTATATGATAATTATGTGGCTTAACTGAGGCACCATCTGACCATTTCTGACTCATTTTTCGGCCAACCCCCAAATGTGTAACGAGTAAGTTTGAATCATAGACGTATTGTGAGAAAGTTAGAGGCTTACTACTAAGTTGTTTGATTATGGTTATATATATATATATATATATATATATATATATATATATATATATATATATATATATATATATATATATATATATATTAAATAGCAACCATATACTTTTGATATAAGGTTGCTATGAATTTCTACCTATCAATACTTTTGACATGTTCTTGCCAAAAGGGTTGGCGAGACAAAAATGCTAGAGCAATTTGCTAGCAAGGGAGAATAAATATTTTGGTCAAACTTTTACAACTTTTGGCGAGGACATGCTTTGAACTTTTCTTATTCAGGTGTTTCAAGTCAGCAAATATTTTGTCGTTTAGTGACTTTTGACGAGGACAAACGTGTCCTCGCCAAAAGTTGGTCGCCCGTTCTCCTATTTGTTGTAGTGTGTATTCGTTTTTTTCATCATAAGAAGTGAATAAGATACGTCTTGAGGTCGAATCAATTACATTAAACGGATAAAAGATTGAACCAACATGCTCGATTATTATCATCGCCGTGCCAAATACATATGTTTTTGGAACTTATTAAAAAAATTATCTTAAAACACATAAAATAAATTCTTTAAGAAAATCCCATTCCCTCCATTATTTTCATTACCTCCAAACTTTTCCCTCCTATAACCCAATGCAATCCCGAGTTTCACTCCTCACAAATCGTAACTGTGATTCCAAAATTACTATGAAATCTCATTACTATATATTGGATTCAAACCAGGGAATTTCCCCTAAAATTATCCATCACCATAGGTCACACAACAAAGTAATTGGGCATCTAGGGTTTAATAGTTTGAGGTATGAAATCAACCATGTTTAGTATTGAATTGATTTTGTGATTTATTTGTGGCTCTTTGTATCTGAAATTGGTCGCTTGAGTGATTTATTTATTTAATTATTAGATATTAGTTTGATTTCTTAATTAAGCCTCCTGTCTGTGTGAATTAATTAGCATAGTTGTATTTGATAATCAATAATTTGTATGAAATATATGTTTATACTTACTGGATTATATGTGAGCTTATGAAATTAGGGCTTTTGAAATATATGTTTATACTTATTGATAATCAATAATTTGTATGAAATATATGTTTATACTTATTTGATTTATTTATTTAATTATTAGAAATTAGGGCTTATGAAATATAAGTCGAAATCAAATAACCTCATAAGCCTACATATAAGCTTAAACAAGCACCCCTTTAGGATTATATGTGAGCTTATGAGCTTATTTGATTCCAGCTTATTTTTTATAAGCCCTAAGTTTTCGGCTTATTTTGAGACTTATGAGCTTATATAAATTTGTCATATCATAATAAACTTATACAAGCCCACAAGTCTCAAAATAAGCCGGAAAATTGAGGCCTATGAAATGTAAGCCGAAGCATAAATAAACTCATAAGCCAAATACGATACTTTGTTTATTCGGGTGCGGGTCAACCCGATTAACCCGAGTTGAATTTTTAATTTTTTTTATATTCCATGCGTGATGTATCTTTATGACTGTATATCATACATTACCCAATTTGCCAACTACTTATACGTATAACTTGTTGTATCATATATTTGTTATCTGCAACAACTACAAGCCAAGTATGCAAGTATGCAAATGTGCCTATTGTATGATTTGTGTTTATGTAAAAGAATGTTTAATACTTAGTATATGCTAATAACTAATTTTCCTACTGCATCCATGGACAATAGTCACTTGTTCTGTATTAGTACTAAGTATATCAGATTTTACAAATGTATATTGTATGCTAATTAACTAAATGAATTTGTTTATGTCATTTGCAAAAGAACACATACTTCCAGCCTACTGCAAACCATTTGTTGTACACTCTAATTTATTTTTACTTACATACTTTTCTTTTTGTGTTTGAATTAAACAATTAGGCAACTTGATAAAGCGGTATAGGGGCTGTTCATTGTGTATTCGATATAACAATACTTGAAGTGCTTATATGCTATACTTATACCAGAACTCAAGAAACAACTAAAGTAGAAGGGGTTGTTTGATGTTAATCTGCTATAACAAAACACTATAAAAAAGTTGCTAACATACGTACCTGGTTACTAATTTGTGCATCAATTTTGGTATTATTTGACATGATATGTTTACCTAGGTACTAATGTAGTATTGCTAGTGATTTGTGCATCTATTTTCGTATTATATGACATATACTTACGTGGTTACTGATTTATGCATCTATTTTCATATTATATGACATGTTAAGCTTAGCTAGGTACTAATGTAGTATTGCTAGTGAGTTGTGCAAACCTGGTATGCTTTTCGAATAAAGCAGTATATGGGTTGTTTTTTATGTATTAGATATACCAATACTTGAAGTGCTTATATGCTATACCTCATCATTATTGTACCAGCATAATAAAACATAAACTATCAAAGGTATTGTCGTCGTTAGGGATGGATACGAGTTGGATGTATCTTAAGGATAGAACATCTTCACAGTTTACGAAAGGCGTTGAGTTATTCTTGGACTCAATATTTTCAGATATAGGGCAAGGTTCGTTTAAAAAATGTCCATGTGCAAGGCGTGGTGGCCTTTTTTATAATAAGAGAGAGGGTTCTGTGCTCGAAAGTTAACTCAAAAAATGATCTACAAAGACTTCAAGATTGTTTTCACTTACACTTTGCCATCTTGAAAACATTTCCCACCTTCTTTCTTTGACATAATGGTGCACTTGCCTATACACTTGGCTGAAGAGGCGTTACTTGTTAGATCTGTACAATATCGGTGGATGTACCCAATAGAGAGGTACATTTGGTTGCTAAGTTATCTGAATATAAGTTTTATTTTTTTTTTGTTTATGTAACTATATATTTGTTTTACTCAGGTACTTATTAACATTAAAGATGTATGTTCGTAATCGAGCCCACCCAGAAGGGTGTTTTGCAAAAGGAGCTTTAATGGAAGAGTGCATGGCATTTTGTGCAAGGTATCTAAAGGACCTCGAAACTAAGTCCACACGACCTGAGCGAAATTATAGTGGTGAAGATAACGTTGGTTCTCATTTTGGAACATAAACACCTTTTCTTCTTGATCATTTATCAATGGAGAAAGTGTTGGAATTATATAACATGACTAATCATAAATATAAACAATAAACATCAAAGTAAGTGCGGAAACGTATAGGAACATATAATGAATAATTAATTAACTAAAGAATATGCGTACCTTTTTTTTATTCTAGCCGAACAAGAATCAATTCCACAAACTAGCAACGGGTGAACCCTAATTTGATTTAGTTAGGATTATGTGAATTACCGCTTACCGTTTTGTAATTCAATCCAAGATAATAACAAAAGTATGTTATTACTATGTTCTTGTACACACGTACTAAACCGAATTAAAGTAATGCTAGTTTTTATCAAACAAATAACTTGGTTTGTGGAAAAATAATGGATCAACACCCACAAAGGTGTTCGACCGGTTTGGAGAAGAAAAACACACACAAAACTATTTTTAGGGTTTAGCTAATGAGCACAAGAGATGCAAAATCAAGAACCTAAGCCTTGTATATATACCCAACTAACTTGGTGAACAAGTTTGGCTTTGTTTCCTTTTCTCCTTGGCCGATCATAGGTAGGCATCCCCAAGGGATTCCGGAAACTTCCCAAACTTTGCAATTTAGTCCTTTTCCAAATACATTTAATGTCCGTCAGTCCATTACATTAATTACTTAACGTCCGTTAGCTATTTCATTTAATAAATAAATAAATATAACATTTATATTTAATTATTAACTTTAAATTCTCATACGTAAAGTGTGCAATCCCATAGTCTCGAGTTCGATCCTAACTCACGTCTACTAATTTATATCCATAAAACCAACAGAAAGCACATCGTTACATACTAGATTCGGTTGCACCATATAAATAGTAAGTTGATTGTTTTCATTACATTATTGCGTAAATAAACCAGTAGTCTTGAACTTGGCGCGGCTGTGAAACAGTTGGCTCTACTGATTCAGGCCCCTCAAATTGTTGAGCTGAACCATGCTAGACTATATATAACTATATATTAACAAGGATATATAAGAGTTATTGTTTCTTGTTTACTTTCTGCTATAAATAGAGTAGAGTGTATATTGATTTAGGCATCAGTTTGTATCTGTTATAACAACTGTGTCCTGTAATCTTAGGGTGTATAAGGTAAAGTAAAACAAGTTTGGCCACATTTTAGTTTTAGAATCTAGAGTATATAACAACTTCTTTAAAAACGTCCTTTGATCTTACTACATGGATGAGATTGATCATCTTATACAAACTACTATTATAAAAATTAGAATGACAAAAGAAGTTGGCCTTTTTACAAATTACCTATTGTTATTAATAGCTAAGTACGTCATCATTATTAAAAAGCCATAATGAGCTCAATTGATATAAATGAATCGGTGCACACATAGATACGCATACAATATATAGTTTAGGAATTTTATTGGATTTTTTGCTGTAGTGATTCAATCTTTCGATATCTTCGACCCTCTATCATAAAGCAAAGTCTCTCTAACTTGATATTTTGTACTAGTATTTTGTTTCTGCATTACTAGGTATGAATTAAGTGTCATTCTATTATAAAGCAAAGCCTCTCAAACTTGATATGCTAGAACTATGACACATTAGCACATAAGAGTTTAACACTTCATTAACAATTATCATATACCTTTTATTAGTTTTTACATCATTTAGTAGTTCTTTAGCTTATTTTGTGATACATCAGTGCTAATATTCCTAAGAAACCTAACATTAACTTCAACTACACAAAATATGACCATATCTTATTGTAAGTAGGTTGTGCTCAAGCACAGCAAAAAATGAACTAGTAATATTAACTCTTGTAAATATTCTATTATGCAGGAGACATTTGCGGTCCCTCCAAAAGTTAGCCCCTTGTGAACGTCAGCGCCTTCATAATAAAGAGTTCCCGTTTTGGTTTAGAGTTGATGTAAGAGCTAAATATAAGAATTTTTTTTCATAAATGAGTATGCTCTTTCTATGATTTAATTGTTTTCATTTTAATGATTACAGGTACTAAAACAAGTTGCAGATAAGAAGGTGTTAACGACAGAAGTCATAACCGATGAACCCTTTATCCTAGCATCACAAGCTGAGCAAGTCATGTATATTGAAGATCCTGTTGACCCAGAAGGGGAACAATCCAACCGATGAACCCTTTATCCTTGCATCACAAGCTGAGCAAGTAATGTAACGCCTCGTTGTGGTTGGGTCTCAGGTTTCTCTAGTAATTGCCCTTTTTGCTTTGCTGTGATGTGCATTGTTTCCAATTTGCTTAAGACTTTGAAGTCTTTTGGTCCCATGTTTGTTTTTAGTCCCTGAGATAGGTTTCATTTTAGGTAGGACTTAGTATTGTCTTCTTTTGGTTGGTATGAGATGACCTCGTGTGGGTGAGGTTCTGTTACATATCATCGTTTGGAGGTGGGGTTAGATTTTGTTACACAACACTATAGTGCCAACGAGTAGCCATCACCTGTTGGTGCAAACTTAAGATGTTTCAGGTTGTAAGTATTTAAGGAGGATAATTATATATAATGATTGCTTTGTTTAGACAGTTGGTAGTATGGTTTACATTTGATCAGTTCAGCAAACAGTCATGGTCACATAATTATTCTTGTTAATTTTGAAATGACACAACCATGTTCAGTTACACAAGACTTTGTATGCATCATAAAGTCTTAGACTTGCATGCTTTTGTGAAAGGTAATAAAATTTATCTCCCTAACTCCTAGCAACTGCATAGTGTTAATGCATGCAAGATACAACCTGTAGTTTTTCAATACAAACTGATTAGTTCTGAAAATTTTCAATAGAAAGGTGATTAGGTCTGCAATTTTTCATAAGTCTGATATACATGGTAACTGAGGTTGTGGCTTTGGATATTGTTACTTGTCATTTGTGCCTGCAACCTCTTTCTATTGCTATTTTCTATATCGATTTTGTTTATGTTTCATATATATTTCTAATGTTGGAATATTATATTATGCAGGGTTTATGTAGACGACGTGATCCGAGGAGCTTTATTCGTTTTCGTTAGTAATAATCATCTTAGTAATTTATATTGAGTTATACTTACGACTTTTTCATTCTAAAAACCATTATAAGGATGTTGGACGCATTGTTTTTTACTTTATTGTATTCAAGTGACCATGTTTACTTGATTTTATTGATGATTAATAAAAATTGAGTTCAATTTATTTTTGGCTTCAATTGAATTATATTTGCGAAAAATTGAGATGGTTGGTTGCTATGATGACTAACTAATTAACGAATGCAAAACCGTGCCAAATGACTTCTATAACAACCACAAAAATGTGCCAAATGCTTTTTGGCAAGGCGAATAAAAATGTGCCAAACACGTTTGGCACAAAAACGTAAACCGTGCCAAATACGTTTGTCACAGTATATAAAACCGTCCCAATTAATTTTGGCACGATAAATAAAAACTGTACCAAATAAGCATTCGACTTGGTCAATGAATTGGTACCAAATATGCAGTTTGGCACGGTAAATACAAACTGTACCAAAAAATCATTTGGCACGGGAAATGAATTGGTACAAAATACACATTTGGCACGGGATAATAAAGTGTGACGAATGCCAATTTGGAACGGAAGATTGTCAACCGTGCCAAATACCTCACTCATGGCACCCCAAAGTTAAACCGTCCCAAGAACTGTGCCAAATACTATTTAGCACGCTTTCAACCCGACCCAAATGTATTTGGCACCCTCATATTTAGGACGGTTGTGTAAAGTTAAAGCCGTGCCAAATAGCATTTGGCACGGCTTTTTGAGTATTTGGCACAGTTTTCCACCCTCCCAAATACCACTTTTTCTTGTAGTGATAGTTATTTGGATATATATGACATATATAATATTTATAAAAGATATGTATTAAAAGTTTAAGTGGGATATATGTAGTTTTGAGCTTTCGAAAAAATGTACATGCAATAATAAGTTTAAATTGAATTTGAGCTTGTGAAAAAATATATAAGCAATTCCACCATGAATATTGGATATATATGTGCTGAAAAAAAGAAGCAAAAGAGCCCACTATAATTATCAACCAAACTGTAAATATCATTGTCATTATAATTCCCATATCAATATATCAAACACACCCTTAGAGCATCCATTATGTAAAAAGTTTTAACGCATATCATATTTAATGAATAAGACTTTGAGAAAAGTGTGACAACTCGTAATTTCAGGTCATTTCTCAAACTTTGAAAATTTCACTATTCATCTCGGGAATTTACTATTCACTGGTTACTATTCATCATTTTACTATTCATCGTTTTTTAAGTCGATTTGATATTTTGAAAGGGTATTTCAAAATTTTGCTATTCATGAAACACTATTCATTCACGGAGAAAAATCACTATTCATCATTTTTCATAAACTAGGTTTACGAGTATCAAATACGCGTAACCTTGAGGGTTAAGCTGCGTATTCATGGAACATCATTGAGAACATTTCATATAGACTAGAGTTAGTCTACATATAATCAGTAACATCATTTCATATCAATTTATGCATGGGTTTGCATATTTCATTAACGTATATTTAATTATTATATAAACGCTATCGCACGATCATTTATTTTGAACAATTGATCCAAAACTTACGAAAATTGTCATAATATATTTTTATACTCATTTTAAGACTATAAAAATTATATTATTAGTTTACCCATTGTTTTGAATTTATTTTGTATATAAATTGTTATATATATAATATATATATATATATCTATACATTATATATAAGAGGAGGCATGCCACATATAATGCCACTTGGCATCCCATAATGCCACGTCATATTTCCATGTCATCACATGTCCACCTAAGCAATGATTTGTAGGTATAAAACTCGGTATTAATTAAATCCAAAAATTTGGCATTTACAAGATTCGAACATGGGTGTATTAGTCCACAAACAAGTGGTTCAACCAATGGAGCAAGACAGAACTTGTGATAGACAATTCAAAAACAAAATATATATGTCTTAATAACTCCACAATTCAATATTTAAAAAAAATTATCATCAAATCTTTCCCTTAAATATAGCCCATATATATTCACCAAAAGCCCTAATAAAGCATTTAGGATTTTGATATGCTCCAAGATATATATTTTGAAGATCTAAAACACACATCAAGGTATATATCAATTGTTTTTCTTTACGATAGTTTAGTCACGGAAAAACACTAACAAGGATCAATTCCATGCTTAGTACATTGGATGATGTTTATGATTTGTATGGTACATTGGATGAAATTGAACGAGATAATTCTTATTCTCCTATTAGATGACTACTCTCAACCACTGTAAGTCATATTTTTTATTATGATTATTTGTCGCCATACTATAACTAATTGTATCTTTTGCAATTAAAGCTATAAAATCTTATATATGCTTAAGTTTTCCAACTTGTGCAGTAAAAATTTTATCGTTCTTGGTGGAGCTGGGATTAGCAGACTGCGGTATTCCTGATTACATAAGGTACTTTCAATCTATATCTTCATCATATAGGATCAACAAAAAGTACTTATGTCTTTTGCCCTTTATGTGTTTATTACATCAAACAGACTTTTACAATGATTCGGTTCTTGAGGAGCGATCTTACTGCAGAGAAGGATAACTTTAAGGTGTGTAGCGTGTTTGTGTATTTGATTTTATGTCGAGATTTGATTGTGGTTGTATTTCAAGTCTGTAACCATAATGTGGAATCATGTGGCTTTTTGTTTTGGACTTTTGGTTTGATTTTTTCTTGGGTTTTGGGTAAAACTTAAAAGCTTATCATACTTTTGCATATATATACTCTGCATGAAACAACAACTGGAAAGATATTATATGGGTTCCATGATATAGATGGAGCAAGTGATATCATCATTGTAATATTTTCATCTTGAGGCGCATTTACAGTTGTACCTCACTTCATCATTTTTGGTTTGCAATTTCTATTTAATGATTAAATCATATTACTATCATAACAGGTTGAGGTTGTAACGGACAAAATTGCAGTTTGTTAACTATCAAATTTGCACCTGTCTGTGAAGTCATTTTGTTTCATGTACTGGGGGATCCATGGTTGATCTTATAGGTATGTTTTTTACTCTAATTTCAGCTGTATTTAATATTTTCTTGAAGGTTTAACTTTGAATTTGAACTTAGTGTTTTCGTAGTTTTATCAACAGTCACAGTGCTTTAAGATGTTAACAAATCTTACAAGAGCATTCAACCTTTAATAAGTTGGATTATTGATTACTATTCAGATGCTTGTAAAGTGGCCTTATGTTGCAAGGCTAATGTGGAGATTCTTGAACTGGCATGTTACTATTTAGGTGATCTTTTATATTAAACTTCTTATAGCATGATATTTTGGATGAAGAAAAGGATGGGATATGGAAAGCACCAAAGATACCAAATCCAGCATACAAAGTCCCATGGAAACCAAAGGCATGGATGACATTGTATGCATTAAAAATATAAGTAGCACAACTGTCGAACACACTTGGCCTGCTCCCTTTACAGTTGATTTTTAACCCGTTACCCGTTTGACTCTTTTGAGATATAACATAGCCCAAATCAATCAAGCTGCATAAAAAAATTGTCATCTCAAACTTTGAGCTTAATAATGATTTGGGCTTCAAAATCATATGGAAAAAGAAGCTTTGGAGGAAGCAGAGAAAGTAAAAAAAAAAAAAAAAGGCAATAGAGGAAGAGGTCGCTTACTAGACACATTGTCATTACATTCATTTCCCTAAAAATATAGATAAAATTATGAATTTGTCTAATTATTTACGTCAACTATAAAATGTGCAGGAAGCACAAAGGGCAAAAGAGGAAGGTGACATGAGGAAAAAAGAACGAGGTTAATAATCTGTCCCAGCAGAAGTTCAGGTTTTTGAGAATGGACAAATGAGGCGGATGCGGAGGAAAGCGAGGCTACAGAGGAGAAGGAAGAAGGCAATACTTTAGTCAAAGTTGTTGTAATAGACAAATGGCCTGATGTTCAGGGGTGAATTAGATTATTCATTCCTCTTTAAAGGTTGGTAGCATAAATCGTCATATGGGAGAGCACATAAAGAAAACCTGCGAGGAATCAAAGGCCGACATTAAGATTCTAGATGGTCCTCCTGATTCAAATGAAAGATGTGTAAGCTTCTTATAAACTCTATAAGTTGTTAGTTATGCTAAAAAAACCCCTCTCTCTTACACACCCACACGAGCACGCATAAAACAGCTACTTCTTACTTGAAACATAGTGCACAATAATTATCTATGGACTTTAGTTCACTGAGTCCGTAATTTTTAATTGAATTGAGAATCTTCTTACTAAACTGATAGACAATTGTGCACTATGTTTCAAGTATGATTTGGAGTTTAGTCTACGAAACAGAAAAAGTCAGCATCATACAGATGCTCACACCGAATCATACTTTGAATCACAGAAAAACCCTTATCATATACCAATGACCATAGGACTTCCTGATCATGTGGCAACAATAATGTTTTGGTTTGATAAATTTACCAACAGACTACCACAAATATAAAGATATTCAATATTAATTGGTAACAGATACATATATACTCTAGGTAATGGGCTGTATGTTGCTTTCTTTTTGTATTGAAGCAAGTAATACAGTTTGAATAAGAAAAATATGGTTTTGGCAAAGCTTAGGTGGATCTCTTGGTCAATAAAGTTACACCACAATGATAAATGGATAGGCTGGTGAGTGTGGTCTCACCATGGCGTAGAGGTGTTTGAGTCATGTAACTATTAGAATGCACAAAGTTGGATTCATATGATGTCTCATGTATCGATATTGGTTCTAATAAAATGAACATTCACATGAATCCTAAATTGAATTGGTTCCATAAACTAAAGTACAAATTCATATACATTGACTGTGATTTTAATAAAACAATTAAAGCAGTGGCCATGTCCAAACCGAAGGTTTGATATTCATTTTAATTTTATCTTCTAAGTAGATTCTAAGGGGATTTTTTCAAGGATTTTAATTTTATCTTTTAAGTAGATTTTATTAAGGGGATTTTTCAAGGGGTATTGGACACTTTTTGGCAATAGGCTGGCTTTGGTGTGTGAGGGTAGCATGCTCAATCATATGAAGAGATGACCAATCATATGAAGCTATTGATAAAATTCTGATGCTTTGCACTATTGATGGTCTCCATGGTCGTTATTTTGTGACACCCCTAAACTGAATGGGCTCATGTAATTGGGATGAGGAATACAACTGCTTCACAACTATTTCTGTCATATGCGGTGTGGGAGACCGGCCTGATGTTGTGCACCAGAAAATGGCATAACAACTACAAGTAACGAGTTCGCGAGATTGAAAGCGCAAGAAGGGGCTGATGTTGTGCACCATGAAATAAAATGATAAGCAGTTTCTACATGTAATTTCAAACACCACTGAATTAACAGTTTCTACACCAAATGCCCGCCCATCGGAAATATGCTCATGACCTGTGACGACTATCTTATTTTTATTCGTTTTAACTTGGTCCTGAAACACCATATGTGATTTTTACAGGTTTATGTTCTTAGAAACCTTTGCCCTGCATCATCATCATCATCAGACCCATTGTTAATCATAATTTAAATACTTTGTTGAGTAACAAAGTAAGAGACCAGTGATTAACATATTTACAACGACCATGTAATAACATGTCGCTTTTGTTATTTTAATCACTAACAGGTTGGCGACTGAAAGAACCAGCAACCGAAAGAACACACATCTTAGGAACGTGATCAAGGACGCCTATCCTAGCTCCTAAGCATGTCTTTTATGATCAAGGTAGTGGCATGATTTTGTCCTGCAAAGAAGAATCTGATACGGTATTCACGTTGTTTTGTATGCAAAGAAATATGTTTACTTATCATTTTTAGAAGGACATGCGCTTGCACCTGGAAGTTGCAAAAAAAAAGGCACGATCATGGTTTGTGTTTGTATATCGATGGTTCCTTTTTATCAATTTGGCTAAACCATGTTACGTTCTATTTGCAATCTGCCCTTTTGGTTTGAAAATAAAAATGTTTGAACTTTGAAAAAAGTTAGAAGTAATATGTTTGACTTATCTTTTTCATAACGACATGCACCTGGAAGTTACAAAGAGGCAATATTATGGTTTGCTTATGTAGAGATAATGACATATTTTACATGCTTAACAAAAATCTTCCATGAAGGATCTGGTGAGTTCTTCAAAATTGTTCGTCATTTAGATATTTTTTACCTCATTATAGGATACATATTTGGTAAATTCATCCCGTAAAAACATTGGTTAAAAGAACACATCGATGCCTGGAAACCCATTGTGGATGTTGTTCACGCAAAAGGCGACATCTTCTTTTGTCAACTCTGGCATCCCGGGAGAGCCTCTGAACAAAGTATATTTTTTTCATCATCTTCTATAAAAAAAAAAAAAAATCAGTGCTTCCCTATTTAAGAAGTTGTAGATGCTACAATATCTTTTAGCGTTTTGTGTCATACTATGGTAATCTGATTACAAGCGCTGGTTTTGAGCCAAATGCTGGACAACCACCAATTTCATCTACAGATAAGCCATGTAGTCCTATGGTTGATAGCAGTGGTAAGGTTCTGTTTGAATTTCTACCTCCTCGAAGACTAAATAGTGACGAAATTCATGCACTAGCTAATGATTTCAGAATTGCAGCACGAAATGCATTGGAAGCCAGTAAGTCAAGAAGAGTGTATCCAAATTATTATTTTTTTTCAGCTCATACAAAAAGATCTAATATTAGATATACAGGATTCGATGGGGTCGAAATCCATGTTGCGCTCTTTACCTGATAAATTATTGTGTTGCAATCTTCAGATAAATCTACTTCGAAAAACGGAGACTTAGAGTGGTTCTTCTTCTGCCCGAAATCTGAAAAATATAATAGTGGCTCCCGATACAATTGTGCAACTGAAATCGGGTTTTGGAAAGCCACTGGAAAAGACAAAAATGTTACATACAGGGGTAGAACCGTATCAACAATTAAAACATTGGTTTTTCATATCGGACATGCAGGAAAAGGGGAGAGAACAGGCTGAGTCATGCACGAATATAGACTGGAAGATGAGCAGTTGGCTAATGCAGGTGTTGTTCAGGTATAGAAGGGTTTTAAATCTTGCATTTTTCTAATGTCACAAAAATATCTCATACGTCCCAAATTTACTTTTAACACGTTTGACTTGTATATATTTCAGGATACATATGTGCTTATTAAACTATTTGAAAAAGCTGGTTCAGGCCCAAAAAATGGTGCACAATATGGTGCACGAGGGGATTTGGGAGTAAAATACCAGATCTGATTATATGCCTCATTTACGCCAACATTCCTACTGAGCTTCAGGCTAAAATATTTCAACAAACTCTTGAAGTAGCGGGGAAGGTTGTCCTGGCCACTAATATTGCAGAAACATCATTGATGATCGATGGTTTTAAGTACGTGATAGATCCTGGATTTGTGAAGTTGAAATCTTATAACCCTCGCACAGGTATGGAATCTTTATAAATCACTGCTTGTGAAGTTTGCTTACCCATCAAGATTTGAATCAGTGATATTCGAAGTCTTTAACTTAAAAAAAGTTCTAGCAGGGAGCATTGTGGCTTTGGTGGGTGGGAGCGGGTCCTGAAAATCAACAGTGATTGCATTATTGCAAAGATTTTATGATCCTCAAGGGGGTGAGATAAGTATTGATGGGGTAAGGATTGACAAGCTTCAATTAAAATGGTTAAGGTCACAAATGGGTCTAATGAGTCAAGAGCCTGCTTTATTCGCAACAACTATAAAAGAGGACATACTTTTTGGAAAAGAAAATGCAACCATGGAAGAAGTGATTGAAGCTGCAAAAGCTTTAAACGCTCATAACTTCATCTCTCAATTGCCTCGGGCTTGTTTTTTTTTTCCATCTTTCATCTTTGAGAATCACGAGTGTACAACAATTAGTACAAAATTAAATTATATGGTACTCATTTATGATTGCATCTTGTGATTATTTGGTCAAAGATCCACATTCTCATAAATTGATGGGATCCAACATGCGTGTTCAAGATATACATAAACCTGCATCTGAATATTCGCATGGCTCAGGTATAATTGCAGCAACAATCTGACACTCACTTTTGTATGAAAATAATTAATTTAGTTACCCATTATTTATGGTATGCAGGTAGGGACACACGCATAACAGCGAACGAGGGCGCATCAGTCCCTGCACAAGAAGGTACAAGTAGTTCAGGTATATAATTACACTTATAATTTGGCGATGAATTTTTTATGCCATTTATGATTCATATATATCAGGTAGTTTGTTTTTTCATTTACTTCCAACTTTGAATCTGTATCATGCGTTTGAGCTTCATTTGTATCGAGATACGTTTGCATAGCCAATGGTCTTAAAAGGCTAAAAATGCAATCTTAACTTTGTTGGCTCTCTCTAAAAGAATCCACAATGGTATGTTTGAAGCAGATTAAATGTAACGAGCTTCACAAAAGGATTGTGAAGCTGCCATTAAAGCACATGTAAGTATTCTCTCATTATCCCTTCGTGTTTGTTTATATTCTTCATCTTCTAATTAACTTTCAATTGAGCAGTTTTGTGTGTAGGATAGGGAAAGATAATGGCTCTGTATATGTATTCGGCTGTGGAGGAAATGATACAAATACTAATGGGTACGAGGTCGATGCGGGGTCTGTGGAACAAGCATGGTTAGCTAAAAGTCAATCAGATTATATGCTTAGAGGTCCATTTACTTATGACATTTATAAAAAATTCTAAATAATTGGATTTTTAGAGCATTGAGGTTGAAGCAGACCATGTGGATGATCGCTCAGTTGATGACATTTCAGGTTAGTTCATAATCTTATGTCATGATACAATGTGACAAGGCAAAACAATATGTACTTGAAAGAAAGTTGTCTCACAAAATTTTCATAATAGCTTTGGCCCCTGTCATGGATTTCTATATATTTGAACTATAAACTAATAACTTATTCCATTTCAAAATGTATAATACTTTGTAATTTCTTATCAGGTAGTCATATGTTGGAAACATTTCTCTTTTTTACTAGATGGAAGAACAACTCAAGAAGGTGTCGGCTTGTCATAATCATCTTTACTTTAGATGACTATCTGGTATGCATAAGTGCTATACCTTTGGAATCCCTGCAGTTTTGCAACATGAATAGCCTCAGTGATGTAAGTAATTCAATACCATTTTATCATCTTATTTTTTCGTAAAATCAATTGCATATTTACTTTTGTGATGCCAATTTGTATTATCCGACCCTTGACATGGGATGCCGTTTGTTTCTAATAAGCGTATGTGAATTAATCGGGACGATTTCATGCCAAGATCAAGTGTAGCATAGTGATAGAGGTACTATTCAAGTCACCAGTTTCCATATAGGTTTCATAAAAGAGAATAAGTCTCTAATGAGTAATAGGCTGCATAGAATGACTCGGATCAAAGTAGCTGCTAAGAAGTTTATAATAGTATCGTTTATTAAAAATATATATATAATTTAAATAAAATTAAACATGTCTTAGCAGCAGCAATACGTTCACTTTGGCATAAATATACACAACAACATATTAGGGGTGTTTGTATTGGACTGTGTGATTATTTTAAGAACAACTCATGGCTCACAGGGGCGTGCTTTAATTTAATTGAACGGGTGTGTTATAGCTCACTGATTGATGTTAGAAGCTCAAGAAAGGCAAACAAGCACACCATTCTATTGACAGAAATTTTGCACAAATAGGGGGCTTTGGATAGTAATCACATAGGCACGTCGTCACTCAACTGAGGGGTTGTTAAGATAAAAAAACCACATGGCCCATCGAATTAACAGCCTGCACGAAAAACTAGACATGGAGTTTAGATTCAAGAACTTGAACAAAGATGGTTAATTGACGATATTAATATTGAGTAATGACTCTTAAACTGAAATAGGTATTTTAAGATTTACTCTTTCAGCTTTAATCCTTCAAAAAGAAAAGGCCTTAGCCTGCTACAACCTGGATACTATATGTTTGATGAATTTCTCAAGAAGTGCTTGATCAAATGTCTAAGAGAAGAGGACTTTAAAAGTTTTGTGTGTTTCCTTTCTATGATTTTGTCCTCGATGTTTAGTTTTGTTTGGAGTCTTTGGGTCTATTTGTATCCCTTATTAATTTGTAGATTTTTTTATTCCGTTGATGATTTTTTCATTAAAATTGTAGATGAATATATTAGCAGCTATTGATGCAAGTTTACAATATTACTAAACATATTGTTTTAATTTTGGTGTATTAACTTGTATACATGCAAGCAAAATAAACTATATACAACCCTGCACTTTTTTATATATAAACAGAATAACAGATGCAAGTTATGGGTTTTATTTTTTTCTATAAATTGTTCTCTAATATTAAGAAGCTTTTGTTTCTGATGTAATAGATATTTGTTGTGCTGCTGCTTGAATCCGCGGCTCATGTACTGATTTAACATTGCAGCAAAGCTCGACCTTTGATCATAATCAAATTAGTAAGGGCCTTAAAAATTGTTACTCAAGGTTACCAACAAAATGAAAAAATAAAGTTTTCGTAATTGTTTTTGCAGGAGCTTTCAGACGTGAAGAAAACTCTCAATGTGCAAGTGGACCAGCCTCGATCTGTAAGCACCTTTGCAATAACTTCACACTATAATGCTTCATTGACCTTATATGCTAATTAGGATCACGTGTATATACTCTAGGAATTTCAAGAACTAAGAACTACTCTACAACAGCAACAAGAAGACGTAACCGTCAGTTTAAAGAACTTGGGGGTAAGATTGTTTGTGTTTCTTGCTATGTTGAGGCTGAGCCGTTGAGGTGCCAAAATGGTTAACAGTTCAAAACGAGCTCTTTAAAGTATGGGTTAGAAGTTCGGTTCGTCATTTATCCTTTACTTTGTTAATCTATAGGTGTTTTTACTCGAGTGATTACATCATTGGCCCTTTTTTATTAATATTTTTACTAAACCCATTTGACCCGCAATAGAAAATATACAACCTGAATTTACCCGTTTTCATTTGAACGATTGGACTTGGCACCTCTACATGTTGGTTTAAAAGTATGATATTTGAACTTTATTGTTGCTTACTGCAGGATGTTTCGGGCGACGTCAAAGACACAGAAGGTTCTAAAGTCGAGGGAGAGACCATCTAAAAGAAACTTAAAACAAAGTGTGCTAAGTTGCCATGTCCTTACTCTTTGCCCTATCATGTGTCAATTTTGTGTTGCCTGAAGAGCATGGGTATTATCATCCATGCTAGATGATTTTAAACATCTCCCAAGTTATTAATTTATTTTGTAATTCGAAAAATTATGTTCCAGTTTAAGGAATTCTTTTTACCATTGTTGAAGTTCTATCTAAAAAAACAAAAAGTATATTAGGTTTGAAATCAAACGACATTTTAGCATAAATCAGTCTATTTCTTTTTCATCTTTTCTTAGCTAATCAAGATTAGGATTTAATTCATTAATTGGTTTAAAACTTAGAATACAAGATGATACCACTTAGCATAAAAACCATCTTAAGCTGCTAAGTTACCACAACATACCACACTAAATTTAATAAAATTCTACTGTTGATCACCCTTTTTTATATTCAATTTTTGATCTAATTATCGTTTGGATGTAGCACTTATTTTTGAGATTCTAATGGTGAAGAATATTAAAGAAAATAAGCTTTTGAGACTCCTCATGGAACCAAGATCTCACGTTGTTAATAAACTTTTTGATCCTTAATTGTAATGCATACTTATGTATAAAAAGGATCTATCTATTTGAGCGTACCTGTATTTGTTATTCTCCTTTTTTCAAAATAAAGTATTTTCAGAATAAAGTATTTTTAGTTTTCTTACTGTTTTTATAAACATGAGTTTATTTATTTCGTAGTAATATTATATTTTTTAACGTGATTTAATCAAGCATTTTACTCCTTTTATCTTTTAAAGAATTTTTGAAGCTAGCTCGTCCAATGGACAATTAACACAAGTCTAGGCCAAACTTTGGCTAAGGTGGGTCTATATTTGGAATGACGTGTTTTTTCACAAGGACAATTATATGTAACCGTATCAAAAGGTAAATAGCAAGAGTCTAAAAGTGTTATGTTGGGGCAAATATGACAACTATTGCAATTCTAAAAATACGTTGTCTATAAAGAAGTCCTTCATCGACTATAAGTTTGCTCTTTATTTCTTAGCTATTTTTTGTTTAAACAATCAATGCTATTTTGATTCCTTGAAGAGGTTTTGTAAATGACATTTTACCTTAACTTGGACCAGAGCCTACAATAATTTATTGTTGTTATGGTGACATCATCAATTTTGTTTGTTAAATTGCATATATCGGTCTTAGAATGGTCTTAGTCTTAAGAGTATGTTACAACTTACAAGTAACATTATAATGGTCTAATTTGTAACTAAAGATGTTCGTCATTCTTGACCTGATGTTATATGTTATTGATCAATGAAAGAATTATGGTTTATAAAACATATGACAAGTTAACTGTATTAGTTATCTACTTTCTCTTTTTTGCCTCAATATAAGTTAAAGGTATGTGATTGAACCTTTGGTACAAAAGAGTTCAAGAAACTGAAGGAAGTGGAACTGTAACTGCCAAAAGTCACGTATATTCAATTTTAACAAACACTTATATTAAGTTTCAATAAAACTCCACTTGTAACCCGACAATACATACATATTCTCATCACAACATCAAACAAAACCATAAATCCATTCACAGATAATTCAAATTCGTCAACATCATCTAAATTTGATAAAATAACAGCTGGAAACACCTATCTACAATAAATAAATAAAGATAATTAACAAAAACAAAATAATAATAATAAATGTTAATTATACTATCAAATGAAAAAGATGTTCTAATATTGTTTAGTATAAAATGTTAGAAAGTAGTTACCTACTTTTAGCCGTTTTATAGATTATAGTAACATCAATTATACTTAAACCGCTTAATTTAACTTTTAATAACTTTTAACTATATATTTGTTCTACTAAATCCTAAAAATAAAACCAAGAATCAAAGAACTTACTTGCTTTTACTCGTTTAATGGATTATGGTAACATCAATTATATATCTTAACCGTTTCATTTAACTTTTAATTACTTTTTAGTATATATATATATTTGATCCACTAAATCATAAAATAAAACCACAAGTCATACCCGTCCATCGGACGGGTTTTGACACTAGTATATATATATATATATATATATATATATATATATATATATATATATATATATATACTAGTGTCAAAACCGTCCGATGGACGGGTATGACTTGTGGTTTTTATGTTTAGGATTTATTAGAACAAATATATACTAAAACGTAATTAAAAGTTAAATGAAACGGTTAAGATCTATAATTGATGTTACCATAATCCATAAAATGACTAAAAGCAGGTAAGTATTTTGATTTTTGTTTTTTATTTTTAGGATTTAGTTGAACAATTATATACTAAAAAGTAATTACATGTTAAATGAAACGGTTAAGAACTATAATTAATGTTACCATAATCTATAAAACATGTAAAAGCAGGTAAGTACTTTGATTTGTGGTTTTTATTTTTAGGATTTGTGGTTTTTCTTTTGATGGTGTTTGTTAACGGAAATTCATTTTTAAGGACGGGGGCTTAACTAATATTTTGATGGTATTAGCTTATGTTGAATTTTTTTAAGAAAGGTGAGCTTGACATACTTCTACTATGTCATTCTATTGTAATATTCCACATTACGTTTTAGGGGATGCGCTCTTAATAACAGTTATCTTAGCAAGAAGTAATTATGTAGGTGTCTTGCATCATTAGTTCAATACTAACATTAAAATAAAATAGCAATACTAAATGGTTTTTTTGGGTATTATCTATATCAAAAGGCTCCAAAATGAAAAGTCGATTCATGAAGCTTTTAAATGTCTATGACGTTAAAACTTTAAATTACTAATATACCTCCAAACATTTATTTACAATTATAGATTTGTCCTTTATGTCATTTTACATCTTATAATTACATTTAACACTAATTTACCAAACACTTTTATTAAAAAGATACAAATCTAGTCATAAATAATCAATACAAATTGAAACATGTGTTAACTCAAGTGTACAAATCATAACATAAAAGGTGTAGATTATCTTGATTAGGTTTAACAATGAATAAATAGATATAACTACAAAGGTTTAGAAGTTGAACAAAAGTGTATGTGATGTTTATGTTAGTGAGTAAAGTAATGGTTTAACAGGGGTTTTGAGCTAAAAGAAATATAGATTTTGATCATGCCTTGATGCCATAGTCATCACAATGAAAGGGTGTTTGAATTATAGTAATTGGAATGACTAAATGAACAGCGTGTCAAAAAAGACTTCACTTTACATAAGTTTTGCACATATTTCCATTGATATTATTTTGGCCTTCCTCCTCATAACGGTCATCATTATAAACCCAAAAATGAGTGGCACGAGGACATTGCACACTTGCCACCTGAAACAAAGCAATCAAATAGATTTCAGAATTACAGTAAAAGGAGACACTTAAAGGTTGCAATTTTAGCCTACTTTATTATGAATGGATAGACTCACGTAATGCTTTATGTAAGACTTTACATGCATACTTCAGGAGTGAAAGTTCAACATCCCCCATTGGATCAAAATCAGACAATATGTCAGCCACGACACGAAATAGAGACCTAAGAAAATCAGCTTCACTGCTGCACATGAATGAGAAAATACTTTCGCAAAAAATAAGTTTCGGAGCACTTGAATATAACAAATTACATCTCCTTGTATACATAATTCAGACAATTTCATAATATCTTGATATGAATCTAAATTTGATGAGTTCCTGTCATGAAACAAAAGAGTTAAGAACAATACATTTACAAATAAAGAGTAGCAATCTGCTCAAGATTTATCTAACATAATGACGATAATCTTATATTTGCTGGTACCTATATGAAACTAATAACATTAGCATCGATATTTATAGGACAATATATATTTGTTCACAAGAATGGTTCCAAGCTGCAATATATGCATGGCAGTATCACCCACCAGTGAAGGGTATGTGTCATAGAAAAATAATATTTAACAAAAAAGTTAAAGACATACATGGATAGATAAATGCTTCCCCGAAGCTAAGTTTAGGTGGGAAGCTTATAGCTATCGCCATCAATACCTAGTCATCTCTCCTAACCAATTTAGGATATATGTTGATTAAAGTCAATGCTAAATCTGCAAGCATAAGAGAAAGTATGTGAAAATTTAAAATTATTTCAACATTTAACAATAAGATCCGCTAACTACTCACCATACTGTTTTGTGAAAATAGCAGTAATGAGAAAATTTACAGCAATCTGGACACGGTCATCTGGATAACGGCTTAGAGGAAGATGTAACTTTTCAGTTTGAGACTTCCAACAAATATACGTATGTACTTAGCTTCATATTGTAATAAGCACTAAGCAATGGTCTGTATTCTGCATTGTCTTTTATTGCCAACAATCTTGTTCTTTTTCTAACCAAGAGTTCGGCTACATATTTATTGTCGATGATTGCGTAATGTGCGTATCGTGCGACCATATGAATTTTTCTTTTCGATTTGTTCTCCAACATCTAAGAAGTTCAAGAACTTTTCAAGGAAACAATTATGGCCTTTTACAACTGCTAAGTGAAGCATAGTGTTGCCATTTCTGCTGATCACCTCTGTAGCCATATCTTTGTTGTTTTTCAATATGCTTTTGCTTACCACCAACGCCCTTTCTCAGTAGCTTTCCGCAACTTTATTTTTTGACGGGCCTTGTGATCAATGTCATATTGTAAGTTTATTTATGTTGTTTCTACAACTGGGTAAATTGTGGATACTTGTGGAGTGGAATCTGAATTTCACAGAAAATTTTCAATTCAAGGGTCAATTTCTACTATTGGCAATTAAGTAAACACATACCTATTTTGGGATCGTAAAAGGATTCTAGTTTCGTCCAAACATCTCGTGCAGATTTACATCCTATGACATTCTTGAGAACCTCTTCATTTAGTGCACCGTAAATACAACCTTTATGAAGGTTGTCATATTGTTTAATGATCTTGATGCTCATAGCCTCCGGACTATCAAAATTGGCATCAATGATGCCGCGCATCAGCCGACTCTCCATGAGGCAAAGCATATGAGCCTTCCAGAAATGGTAGTGAATTTGGGCTGAAAACTTCACCGAAACAAAGTTGCCGACATTAACATTTGATGCCTATATGTATTTCAAGTCTTCCATGGGTTAGGCAGAAACATTAAGTGAATTGACTACCTCCATTGACATGTTACCATTATGATTGGATGTAGAAAACAGACACGTAAAAGAAAAAATAATCTCAAATTATGTATGTGTGTGTAAAAAATCAAAGCTCTAAGAAAGTTCCTGACTTAGTAGATGTCACCATAGTAACTTGCTGATTTGATGCAAGGAGCAGCTCCTGCTTTAGTTTATTCACCTGGCGGCCCACTAAGACCCCAATACACCGATGTCGGTAAATTTACCTTGAGTTCCTCACAATTTTTCAAGTAATGGTATAGCAGTGGGTTGGTCAACCTCGCCTCCATCCAACCATCATTCCTTTTTTCCACCCAACTCTTTCCTTCTCTTATGTCGGTATAAACTTTATACATCCAAGTCCTCCGTCAATACTCTTTGATGATCCAATTTTCTCTTCCGTATAGTTATCACGATGTCGAATCCAAATTAGCAAAAACTTCACTATGATAGTCATCCAAGTCTCGCTTTAAAAATAGGCCCATCATTGGATGAACGTGGTCAAATACATGTCGATACAAACAAATCATAATCGTCACTAACCACAAATAGATTAAGTACAAAATATCGCCTTTTGTGACCTATTTCTTAATGCAACACTTATTTTAAGAATCATCAAACCCAACTTGTAAAAAGGAATAAGTTAACAAAACTTCCCAAAATCTGCATATAAATCACAAAAGTATACTTTTTTAAGAGAATGTGTGTAGTTTATGTAATAGTTTTGTATGGTTTAACAAATACATTTAGCGATATACAGGTTATTTCAATATATACTTTAGGGTGAGGGTTGATGGCCACAACGGCAATGGAATGGGCATCTAAGCCGGATAAAATGCAGTTATTACTGGTGGAGACTAATCACTTTTTACAGTCGTTGAAGTTTCTTCTTTAATTTCTTGTTCCAATGTTTCAGTATAAAAAACATTTAAAAGTTTTTGGGACATTTTAACCTATAGCCGTTTTGACCCGTTCAGTTTAGTGCCTCAACTAATACAAATAGCATATCTAGGTTCATGAATTAACAAAGAGGATGTTTTGAAAAACACTTTGTGATCCTATTTTTGAAAAGAATGGCATGGAAATAGAAAATGCTACCTAGTTCAATCATTATTATAAGCTTGTAATTCTTCTTTGTTTAACACCACTTTAAGGTATCTTAATTATTTAAGTTTTAAATTTGATAATTTTTCGGAAAAATAATTTGCCACTTTAAAATGTAGATACGGTCATCATACCAGTTGAATCGGGAGAGACAAACCTCATTTGAGTTTTTAATTCAGCCTTGAATCAACATTTTTTGTCACCATTGCCAACCTTAAACTTCATCGTGGTCATAGCATCACGTAAAACCACTTACAACCAAAGTCCTCATGCTTGGGTGGGTCAAACCATCGATGTCATCAAGGCTGGCCACCACCACCATATACTACATTCTTTGAGCGGTCTTATGCCCACCCACAAGGTGCTCCATTTGACAATACAACTCGCACCACTATCTTGGAGATTAAGACCGCCAAAATGCTACTTCAAAGTCATTATGTCGTCTCTATCGAATATAACGACACGAAACCTGCGTGCAATCTCTTGCAATTAGTTTTCGTAAAAGAATGAAATAATTGAATTTTCAGGACATGTTAGTTTTACTAAGTGCTACGGAATGCAAAAGCTAAAACTAATAGCAGATGTGGTATGTTCCTCAAGTCAAAGAGCATCAAAGCAGCTTATGTGCAACAATTTCGGTTTCTAATATAGTAGTTTAGAGTTTACTTGTCTGCAATAGGCGTATATAGTTGGCGTCGATTTGTGTGGTGATCGATTTGTGTGGCGTCGATTTGTGTGGAAGCATGAATAAAGTAAACTTAAGAGAGTAGACTAATAAATTCTAGGTCACCTGTCCACCACTTCGACCACGACCCCATTGCCTTCCCTCCTGAAATCCCCAATCAAAATCTACACGAATAGGACGATCATCAAGAATAGTCCCACTTATCTACTTCACAACATCTTGGTATCTTCCCTAGAGTAGTACCTGAAAAGCACAAACTCTAATGTTAACTTCTTCTTTTTTTATCAAAAGTTTGAAAGTGAATAAGATTTAGTTACACTTCTATTATTTTGTCCATAACTGGAAGTATCAAAGTTGGCTAGAATATATCAAGGTTGAGAACTTGGCAACATCACATAACCATTGTCCTATATCATGCAACTACAATTACAAAAATTAGCATTACATATTCCAAATGACTTTTGTTTTGTATATCTTAGGAAACTTGAATGAAGCTTTAGACTGAACTGAATATGAGCTTCTAACTTACATGACAAAGCAGAAGCCACAAGGCATTTTTGTGTTTTGCATATAATTTAACCCTTCTAGATTTCGTTATTCTTAGATTTAGATTGTTACTGTTATAGCATCCTGTATTCATTTCGTTATTATAGTTAATGTTAATGAGTTCATTATCAAAGGATTAACTATCTATTAGGACTTGGTGTACCAATCTACACATCTTGCCACACAATTAAGGGAGAGGAAAAGAATACTTCTATTTTGAATCTTCATCAATAGGAGGTAAAACTTCAGACTGCAAAGAGTTATCTATCAGGTTTTGCTTGTTGTCAGTTGGAGGAGTGTCATCCTCATATGAGTTCTTTGACTCTAACCCTTTCTGATGCTCATACTATCTAATCCCCAAGGATGGTTGGCCATCTTTCGAGTTAGGCTTCGTAATTTTAGTTGGCACACTCCTATATGATTATAAATAGATTGAATATATGCATACTACACCAAGTTTTGTAAATGTTACACCACAAACACGCAAAAATATAAACATTTTGAATAGGTGAGTCACCAACTTTCACAAAGTAATTAATTTGGCTAAAGAAATGCGTAACTTGTTAGTAGTATCGAAGGAAACTTTTAAATATGTTTACCCAAACACCCAAATATTACTAACTTTATTAATTCACTTAACTGGGTGAATTTGAGTTCGATTTATTGATAGTAAACTTAGAATGACTGAATGTCACCTGAATCACCTTTAGGATGAGTTGTCCAACATCAACATAACTTCTAAATCCCATTGAAATTCAGACATCAAGCACTCGACTATAATCTCAGGCTTGTTCTTCTGCTCAACGATGTAACAATTATATTAGATCAACTGGTTTAATGAAGCAAACCATATAATCAATATCTCGTTTTACTAAAATTTGAATCTGCTTATTCTAAGGTTCTTAATTAATTTGTGTGTTCAGTATAGAATGAAAATTACTCTTAAAGAAATATTCAAACCAATGGAAAGCGTTGAACTAACCTCAAGAGCCTCAACATCAACGCCATCTACAATTACTCGAACTTGCCATGGATAGTCTGCTAACTTTCTATCCATCATACTCCTGACACTTCTCTGGCATATAGTATTTTATTCATAAGCTGCCATCAAATAAAAAATATTAATATATAGTTATGATTCAGTCTAATCAAATTAACTTAACTTGAATGTCGAAAAGCATGTTCACCTAGTTATAAAATTTCTTTGGATTCTCCTTGCATCACATCCAACACCTGCAGTTACATGTTCAATGATTAACACCCTGTTAATGAAGGTTTAATCCACAAACTTCCAGTAGTCTAACCTTGAAGGGTGAAAACAATGCAACAAAGGTAAGTTTTTTTCACATCCATAATGGCATCATAATCAAATGAAAAGGGCATAATATAAAAGACCACATACGAAGATAATTATTAATATATTTTAGTGAATGAAGAGGGCTTCCCGTTTAGTTTACAATAGAAATTTCCAACGATAAAAAACATTTACTACTGCATGTTCCATGTGTTGCAGCATTGTACATAGCCCTCCTTGTTTTTCAACTGCCCCTAAATCACCGCCCCAGTTCAAAACCCTGGCCAAGTCATTTCCTGTTCCGCAAGGAAGGATAGCAACTGGTGGAGGAGATACATAGTTTTGCTTTTCAATGGCATCCAATGCCCATCCTGTTGTACCATCACCGCTACACACAAGCACTCCAAAATATAGACCATTCGTTACTATGCCTAAAAAAACAAATTTAAAATAATCAATCAAAAACACATACATATGAAAAAGCCACAACATTTTGAAAGTGCTTTATGTGGTTAGTGAAAAGCGAACCAAATTAAACAACGTACCTGATGTTGAAGCTCAACGATATATTGCTTAGTTTTGACAGTACCAGGCTCGTTTGCCAAGACACTCTGTTGTTGATCTAACATCTCTTTTACCAGACCAACCATAATGTAGATGTTAGTTACAACCAAAACTTCAATTATCGCTGTGATCTGTAGCGATAAAAGTCACAACTAAACCATCAATTCATTACGAATTGTCAGAATAGGCATGGTTATGAATATTACTAATACCCAATGAGTATATTTTTTAAGCAGTAAAGTAAAAGTTCGAACAAGTCCAAGATCCGCTATTTTTAGCGCTAATGTCTTTATGTCCATGAACATATTATGCCGCTTAAGATCCGACCCCTAATCAAACAAATGACCGTAATGAGAATATACATCCAAAATATTCTTTTAACGTTATTGAAATGACAAAAAACAACTCCTTCACAAAGCGTATGAGGTCCCTACCCCGTGAACCCACCCAATCAATACACCAACTGAACCAATACTCTTTGAATGCCATAAAAGATCTCGCTGCTCAGCAAGAAAAATCCTCGGGTCAGCGACTTTCAGATTTACATAATGTCATGTACAGAACAGTATGCCACTTACAATAAACTTGCAGCAAACTGCAATTACTTTTGAAATAGACTAATAGAGTACCTTCTTGGTTGGAATTTGCATCTGACCATCCACTGACCAACTGCGCAAGAACCTCCTGATTCAGCCTATTTCACATACCAAGTCTGTAATCAAATTATTCTAAAAACAATACATATAAGATGCAAGAAAAACTAACCTCAACATAATCGATCCTGCTATTAACGATATCCAATTTGTATTGATGGTACCTTACTAACTTAGTTATATAATAACATTATAATAAAGTGAATATATGATGTATAACAAGTTCGAGATAAAACTCGCGATTCGGCCTCTTGACGTATTCAGTCATAGCATTGAGCAAGATGTCAAGCATTTTCAAGGGGAGCTCCCAATACCATGGCTCTTAATGGCTCAACAACCTGCATCAATATTAGTCGATATAATTACAGATGTCACTTTACATTAATGAATATTGTTAAATAGCATTAGCTGAATTACTAAACATAAGATGCACGCAAAGAGAATCATACAATCAATTAAACATACTCTGTGACCATTTGATTCGTTGTTATTGCTGCCACATACCATACATAAGAACATTTGCTATCCGATATCTGTTAACTCAATACGGATTGTAGGTCATCGAACCTATTATTATTATGACTATGAAGTTAATAATAGGGTATTATAGAAAAATTAGGTTAAAAATATATATATATATGGTATATTTATCTTGTAAGGTAATATATATCATAATTTATTTTAATTGTTATCTTCAAAAATACATACCTAAAATAAAAATTCGAATTTTTTTATAATCTCCTTATTTATATTGATTTGAAAGATATAAATCAAAAACAATCTACTCTAGTGGTAAGTTGTTTACAAAACACATGAATGACCCAAGTTCAACTCCAACAAATGTCTTCTTTTAATAAAAAAATTTAAAATTCAAAAATAACAAAAAAAAAAAAAATTTACAATTTATTTAAAAAAATTGTACATATATTAATTAAAATGCCACATGTCATTTAAAAATAAAAAATGCCACATAAATATAATGATGACATGGAAATATGACTTGGCATTATGGGATGCCAAGTGGCATTTTATGTGGCATGCCTCTTATATATAATCTTATATATAATGTATATTTATATATATCACTAGTTACTTAGATATTTGTTTATACAAATGATTTGTTAAATCCAAAACACATAGCAAACACACATTTGAAGGTGAAAAACAAAAGAAACACTCTCTTTTTCTCTTATGGTGATCGGCCAAGACCAAGACATCAAGGAAAATCCATCAACTTTGCAAGATCAAGTATTTTACAAGTTCTATTAGAAATCTAGTTAGGGTTTTGAAATAAAAACATCAAGATTATTAAGTATACTTTGTTCAAAAAGTCATAATCACTCAAGTAAGCTTCCACTAATAATTTTCCTAATCTTTCAAACTATTACTTGAGTTATTTTTATCATCCTAGTACAAATCATGCAAGTATTATGTGATTCATACCACTTTTAATTGTTTTTATTACATATTATAAGTTATAATCATCCTATAATTAATCCCTTGAAACATATCATTGTTGATGATGTTTAGGAACCCATGACACCCTAAGAAGGTGTATGGTAGGTTTAGAATATATTTGATGTTGATTTGAAGTGATTGAAACAACTATTACGCAAGAAAAACCATTTTCGACAACACTAGATTTGGGTCTGATCGTTTTTACAAAATCTGGAAATTTCGACAGGCCAAGGATTATTTTGAGCTAGATATTCAGAAAATATACTTTAAAACAAAACCGTGGTCGCTTGAACGGGTCAAAACGGATTTATAACGAAGAAGTTACGATATTTTCAAATTTAACGACGAAAACTAATTTTCTGAAAATATGTAAGCTGTTAAGGGTTATTTTGAGGGCAAAAATGAGTTTTAAACATTGTATAAATGAGTCGATTTATCAAAAATATATTAGTATATATTAACACGAAACAAATGATATATAAAACGTAGAAAACGGACTTATAACGACTAAGTTACACGCGTTTTAAATAGGGTTGTCGTAACTATTTTTCACAAGTAATAACACTACATATTTTCTATTAGTCCAAAATGGTAATCGCAAGTGACCATGTTTGGAGCCGTTTTTCATATCAATAGAATATTTTTGTAAAAACGATGTCTTCAAGTAAAAGTGAATTCGCCTATTCTATTTTCCAAAATAATCAACCGTTCGTCAAACGGAGTTGTAACGAATAATATGTGGTCACTCAAACTTTGCCGAAAACTAACCTTAAAGAATATTTTTAGTCCAACTACCCTACTTCATCTATATTTTTCTCTATAATCGAGACTTCTATGATCAAAAGTTAAATGCTAAGACTTTTAGATAATGTTACAAGCTTTCCAAAACCATTAAGTTTGTTTCCTAACACTCGATATTCACTATTTTACGACTAGCTTTTCGAGGCTACTTAGTCACTTTCACGAATTATCAAAGTACATTATTTTGCGACGAAAAACTATAATTTCTTGATAAATCACTAAACGACTATCGTAGGATGTCGTTTCAACGTAAATACTTATAAAGTATTTTATAACATGACGAGATGTCATAAACATACATTTCGACGATAAACTTCGTTTTCAAAAATGCACAAGTGGTATGGATATCATATGAGTTTGCATGCATAACATTATATCATGACTTATATTAGATCATATCATTCATAATAGGTCGCGGTTAGAGATTGCGCCTCATTTCAGTGTATCCACTTTTGCCATCATATCATTGTTTCAAGTGAGTTTTCATAGCCCCGTCTTTCAAGTTTATACTTTATTTTGCACATCATTTTTATTACGATATCAAGTATATCAAATTCTTTACATTACTTAAGTTACCTCATTGCCAATTGAATGTCCCCATTTCATAATCATGAACCGTTAATTCCGGAAGAAGCGAGAGTGAGTGAATAGATCTATTGAGGGTGACTCCTCCATCCGGGTTGGTGGTCCCAACTGGTCAAACGGATGCATTTCATTTAATATCATTATTTGAGTTGTTTGGCAAAACACTCTGTTGGGGCGAACATCATGATCAGTCTAGCTTTGGTGTCATGTGCTTATAGCAATTGTAACATTTTTATGTGACATATTTATCATACATGGCCTATACTTGTGGTAGTCGTATAAAATATTTACATAAACTCTATGAACTCACTCAACCTTTGTGTTGACACTTTTATCAATGTATTTTCAGGTATCTAAGGCATATACTTCATGGCATGCATAAGGACTTATCATAGAGTCGCGGTGACGACGCGTCTCACATGGATTTTATACACTTTAAAACATCGTTTGGATTGTAACAAATTTATTTCGCAAATATTGACTACTTTTGGGACCTATCTTTGTAAACTCGAATGTTTTATTATATCAAACAATGTGTTTTCAAACGACACTTTAGGTCGCTCAATATAATCAGAATCTGATACTATGGCGCTCATCCCCGTGAATTCCATTCCACGCAAAAGCAGTATTTTGAGGGTGTGACAAAAAGACTTAAAGTTTATCAAATATTTTTAAATAGCTTTTAGTGTAATACAAAAACCTTTTCAAAAAACTTAATGAAATGGTGAAAAATTAATGTTAGTTTAATTATCGGAGATTCTTAGAGCACACGGTATGCTCCTATATGTGGCTCGCCAAATGCATCCCAAAATTACCAATGGCTAGTCAAATGACATACCGTCACTTGTGTCATTCGTGAGCCAAAAGTATTTGAGCCATTCGACTGACTCACGTTATTTGTAATTTTTTTTTTGAGTGAGTAGGTATTTTGTGAGACCCAATAACATGTCAGTGGTGTGTTAAGAGGAATGGTGTTTTAGTTATTGGTGTGTTATTAGAAGGTGTATGATGTGAGATTAATGTGACATAGTAATAACGTTCCTCACACAGCTTGTGGCTCTTAGTCCCAAAAGCAATGCGCCAATACCAACAATGAAAGCACCGACTGACTTGTACGATTTTAAAAATTAAAGTACCCAGTGTACGATTTATAAATTATATGTATGAGTGAAATGATGGACCTGACTACTCACCATCTGCAATTTAATGCGTTTACACGTTTTTTTCAATTTAATGCGTTTACTCGTGGGAAAGGATCCTCTCAAGTTGAAGATAACTTGATTGATCAAGTTAGACAAATATCAACCATTGAATCAAATTCAATGGCTCAAATCAAAAGAACGTGAGATAATTTGAGCCATTGGATTTGATCCAATGGTTGATAATTATAACTTGATCAATCAAGTTATCTTCAACTTGAGAGGATCCTCTTCCTTTACTCGTTCTCTTTTTTTCGAATCATATCATTCTTAGGTATGAGGGAGTGGTACCCTAATACCCCGGGTGTCACATCACCTCTATCTAATAAAAACCTTCCAACTCAAAACTACCCAATTTTACCCTAACACTACCCTAAGTCGATGGAGTGGTACCCTAGTACCCGAATTTCATTTTTTTTAATACATAAAATCACATACAATATTTATAAAAAAAAACATACAATTTCATTACAAATAAAAACATTACATAATACTTTAAAAAACTACAACTTAAAAATTGAAACTACAACTTAAAAAAAAAACATTACATAAGTTGAAATTAAAAAAAGTTGAAACTACAATTTAAAAATTGCAAGCCCATCCGTGTTTGGCTGCAAGTTCACGTTTTTGGGTAAGAACTAATTCCAACATAGCGAGATCGCGAATGTGATCATGCGGCTCCAAAAAAAACTTCATCTCCCGTTGTGTATTCTTGAACTTCGCCCCCTCGAGTTGTGTAGCCAACAATTGTTTCGCCATCTCGCGTTTTTCTTCCAAATATTGTGTCTTCTTTTGTGTGTAGGCGTTGATTTCATCCGCAACACTTGAGATCGACGAGGAGGATGCGCCTTGCTTCTTTTTCATCTTTCTTGATTCAAGTGGAGGGTGGGGTCTTCATTTATGTCGAATGGTGTTGCTTGCCGATTCATACTCCCCCGACTTCCTTTTTGAAGAATTTCTTGTCGCACCGGCAATATCTTGAAAACATTCTTGCTCCGTCCATTTGTCATGACCTCTGACAATCTCCCACGCCCTGATATGAGTAAATTGTCTTTTTTGTCAGATAGTAATCCGACTCACCTTGCCTCACCACGCCCAAGTCGTTGCACCCACTAGCCTTAGCAAGTTTCTACATTATATACAAAATAATGTAATTGTAAATAAAAGTATAGATTATGTAAAATAAAAAGTATAGCTAAAACAAAATAATGTAATTGTAAATAATAAAGTATAGATTATGTAATTGTACCGCTTGAGGTAGTAGCCGCTTGAAAATACCCATGGCCGTGTTCATTGCTCTCCACTTGGTATTCAACGCATAAAAGTTCGTGAACTCGAACCCAAAGTTGCCTCGTAATGCTCGAGAATCCGTTTCCAAAACCGTCGGACTTTTGTTCATTTCCGACAACACCACATTCGGAGATTTGAACCCATGCTTTCGCTAAAGCCTCCTCTTGTGTCGGCGTCCAAACTTCACGGGGCCTCCTCCCGGCGAAGGCTTTTTTCTTCCCTCTCGGATCGACTTCTTGAACTTCCTCATCTTCGTCTTCTTCGCTTGGTAGTGGTTGTGCTTCGGGTACATACTCTACGTCTTCATCAATGTTTTCGAACGGGGAGAACTCGCTTGTAGCAGTGATGTTGTAGTGTTTTGGATTCATTTGAGGAGGACCCATATTATATTGGTAAAATTGATGTGGAGATGGGGGTTGTGGAACGTAAAATTGATTTGGGGATGATTGAGAATAAAATTGGCTAAATCCTAACGGAGTTTGTTTTGGTTGATTCGGGGATGGTTGAGACCGACCTTGACGCGAGGTGAAAGTTTTTTACCTCTCCTGGATCCATGGTTTTGTGTTTTGAAAGATTAGTGTGTGTTGTTATTTGTGTTTTGTGTGTTTTATTTTGAAAATGAGTATGAATGGTTTGGTTTTAAATAGGATTTTTTTTTTTTTTTTTTTTTTTTTTAATGGCTATGTAGCCGTTTGAAGCAAAACCACGCCCCCAACGGATATATTTTCAATTTGCTCAACAAAGACATGCGGGCTCCGAACTCGAATTTGCTACTCGATTTGGCTACCCGATCTCCACGGGGCGGTGTACCCGCTCGAGTTCAACTACTCGATGGGGTACCCGCTCTCCACTCCCTCCTCCTTATAGTCTTTGGGGTCTTTGTTTAAGTTTTTCTTTTTTAGCCTTTTAGGGATTTGTGAGGTTCTTAAATTATACAGTCAAAGTAAAGTTGCATGAATGTTTTGGCTAATCTTATTAGCTTGAGATTATGAGCTTACAACAGTGGATGAGATTTTATGGCTTATTTTATATGGGTTACTAATTTGAAGATGACAAAAATACTTTTATGCCTTGAAATATCATTTTACATGTTGATATACGCTTTGGTCATTTAAAGTTATCAACTATATTGAGCTAACTCACGTAGTAGACATAGACTTAAAATTTTGTTATTGATAAATCATACATTACTTACAGTTGCCAAGCTGAAAACATGAACTTAGATAAACAAAGAAAGTTGTATAAAAATACCTTTTTTTTTTTTTTTAAATTGCAATTTGTGAAAATATATGTTAAAAATACTTTTTTTTAAATGCAAAGCTTATGCAAAAAATAGCAAAGGCAAAAATAACACCATATGTACTCGAGTGTGAAATGAAGCAAGCATTGAATGTGGTAGATTAAAAAGACTAAATAATGAGAGACATAAAAACTTGTTAAATTGAGGATAAGATTCTATCAAGTAGTATACAACTTGATTGATCAATTTGTATAGTTAGGAGCCGTTGGATCAAATGTTAGATCAAATCAAAGTTAGCTTATGGCTTGTGACACAATATCTTAAAGTTGGCTACTCACCAGTAGTTGCAAGTTTAGTTTAAGCTGTTCTTTTTTTTTTTTTTTTTTGGTTGGTTTTGAGCTTTTAGATCCAACTCGATAACCTAATAGACACGACACGTCCAACCCGCAACCCGATACCATATATGGTCGGGTTGTGGGTTAGTTTTTAATTCTGAAAGCCCCGATAGGCGTGACCGTATAAGTGCACTAAACCGACCTGATAGCCTTATTGACACCTTAGAGCATCAAGTTTTATTAGCCGAAGTTATAAAGCCTTAGGTGTAAGAACACATTTAAAACCTCACATTATAGTTTTAGTTGGCAATCAGCATCTATGTTTATCATTTTAAATATTTCAAAAGCAACTTGAATGTGCAAAGTTAAGACTGTAAAGTACACACTGCAAGTATCATTGGTTGTGAACATGATGCCTCTAAATCCGTGTAAGACATTTGCTGTAAACGATCAATAAATCATCCAGGTATGGCTACTACAATTTCTATTCCTGCCCAAAGCTGAGGGTGTGGATACTACAATTTCTACTCTTGCCCGAAGCTCAGACCTCTGTAAGGTACCCACAAACAAAACGAAAAATATGAGTTAGCAACATGACAATTTTGCCTCTTGCTAGTATTTTATCTACAAGCATTTTAACCGTGCGGCAAGATACCCACAAACAAAACAAAAAATATGAGTTAGTAACGTAACAATTGCTAGTATTTTACCTACAAGCATTTTACCCGTGCGGTAAAACGTGACCGGCTTTTTGAAAACAAAGTTAAAATACAATTTAACAAAATCAATAAAGAACCATATAAGTCTTTTAAACACAAGAAAAAAATATATCATAAACATTTACCAATACATGAGGTCTGTTTAGTTAACACGAGAAATAAAATGTCTGACACTTAACTATAACACCTCAACATAAAGCGGCCCTTTATAACTCTTTATTTATACCCTACACAATCTACTACTTGGGCAGTTGGGCAATTTATCTTGTAAACTTTGTTGGCAATGTAGAAAGAAGACTAACATGAATGGTTGGACCAACACTTGTTGCTACTGTAACTCTTTTTTTTGTTAGTATTATGTTACCAGAAATAAAATAAAAAACATTCAATAACAAATATATATATATATTTTTTCGGTAAAGGGGAGTAATCCTGCACCCTGGTAAATATATTAACCAAATAAACGTTTAAGTACAATGGATATGAGTGAAATCCCATATCTCAGCCCGTTACATAGGCATAAAGCTTACATAACAAGATACTTCCTATTCTCTAAACAAGAAAACAAACCACTACTCAAATGATAACATATGACACAACAAAATAAAATTACTTCCTAGGACCTTGAAACTTTGTGCCATACAAGGCATTAAAGGAATCCAAATTCCCTGGAAGATCACGAACCTGTTTCGCATAGTCCTCAAGTCATAGTCATCATACTCATCTTCAAACTCTTGGCCACCACCAAAATATTAGCAGACTCATCAAATGGGTTAGCAACAACCTCATCTTCGAATCGACACCTCAATCTCTCCCACTTTAGAAAAGGGTTAACTCTCTTAGTAGAAGAGGTAGACGGAATGGGTTGACCATCATCATCCACGAGTAGCTTTCCCATCAATAATTAGCTTTTCAAGCTTACCAATTTTCTCGACTATGGAGTAGAACCAACATCCATTGTTCCCATTGAATCACTCACAAGCTTGGCGTGCAGAAGAAGTCCCATTCTCCTGAGGCTTAGACGCCTCACCAATATCAATACGAGAGTCCGTCCCCGAGATCCATCAATACCGCTTCCTTAGTAGTACCGAAGACTTCCCGCCTTGACCTTGTTAGTAGAAGAATCACCGAGTACTTGGGATGCCCAAATCATCTTCCACCTCAAGAGTCCCAAAAGAGTTAGACGAGTAATCGGTGTATCTTTAGCATTACCACTAGCATTGCCGGTGTCTTCGCCTTTGCAACATATACCGCTTCCTAGGTGCAAATCTAGGACCCTTACCCATATTAATACCACCAGTCATCTTCGTACCTTTAGGTTTGGCTTTCCGATTCTGCACCACCTTAAAGCCATCATCAGGTTCATCCTCATTAGAGGTGGGTGGAACATCATTATTATCCTTAATACACTTAGGACAACAAGCAGTATCATGCCCAAACACTTTACATAACGCACAGTGTGGCGGCTTCCATTCATATTCCACTTTTATACTTGCCGTAGCAAAGCCACTATCATCCTTATTAGGGATCGCCATAGTCACCACATGTTTAAGCTCAAATTCAGACGATAATTCCACAAGAGCACGTGCAAAACTAATGCGACCCCATGAATCAACACACATGGAACTAGTAAAAGCATCTAACATAATCGGCTTACCCACTTGAGTAGCAATTAAGCTCAACCTATCTTCCGAATATGCAAGTAATGGCACATTATGCAATTTAATCCAAACGGGAACTCTAGTTACCTCACTTTTAGACAATAGCACATCAGGAGTCCATTTAGTGAGAATGAGAGGAGAATTGCGAATAATCCAAGGGCCCGTTGAAGAACATTCTCAACACCTCTTTAGAATCGAATTTAAAGAGGAAAACACCATCATCATTCTTCATTAGTTTCGAAAACCAAACTTACCCTACGTGTTGGAGACGTAATTCTTAACCAGATGAAAAGCAACATTCTTGCCAACAAAGAAGCCAACAAGTGTATTTTCATACCGGTTGAATACACCCTCCATAGCAGCCTTCGGAAGCACCGTATCATGATTATCAATGCGCGTCTCATTCACCAAAGGACGAAAATTAACTTTCCTTGAGACACGTTCCGGGTTTAAAACATTAGCAAATGACCTTATATCGTTACTTTCACTACCAATCTCTTTCGGACCAGAGGTAGAAGCATTCACCACGTTCTTGGGTGTAGACACGTTAGGACCAGAATTTGTCTTATTGCTCGAATCGAATCTACCCACAAACGTAGAACTATAACTTGTATTATCCAGATTTGTATTACCCCAAATAGAATCTGAATGAACATCATGCGTGTCAGATTCTAATACGACACCATCAAGCTGGTTCCCATCTTTAACGCTGGGGTATATGTAGCACTATATCCCCAAACCAACATACAACAATTCGACACCATGCAATGGACTTGACATGCATAATGTAAGTAAGATAATCTGTTTAGAAACAGAATCAAGTTAGACAATTATATTGGATATTTTAGTGTAATTGGATTAACTTGTTTTGACCAATTTTATCATGATAATACATCATTTAGGTTTGGAGGCGGAGTGCACACCTACTTGAATTTATTATGATCTTAGGGGCGAAGCCCCTGAGACGGGTCCGGGCGCGCGCCCGGTAGTTGAGGTCCAAGGGCGAGCCCACCGGGTCGAGTGAAGTTGTTATGTAAAAACTGCACGAAATTGTCGACCGATTCTGCTGAGTTAAGAATCAATAAATTGTCGACGGATTCTGCTGAAGTTAAGAATCTGCTAAAGCTATGATTCTGCTGAAGCTTTGATTCTGCTGAAGTTATGTTCCTCAGAAATTAACTTTCGGAAATTGAGGGACAAAATTTGACAACTTTGAAACCCTAAAACTGCCTTTGGCAGTTATCCCGTATCATAGTTATATACGGTTTATTTGGTCATATATTTTCAACTGGTTCATAAAAATCTCACATACCAACATACAGAAAATTCTAAACTCTGAATTGTATCCGATTGAATAATTTGGTAGAACCACCGAATTGATTCGATCTGAAAGTGTTTACACGCCTTTCTGAGTATTAAGCATATCCACAGTGTTTGTTATTACTACATATCCCCTACAAATTATAGTTATCAACATTTACGCAAGCAACTACTTCAAAAAAAAAGGTATTTATCAACTGGTCTCGGCAAGATTGTGTTATATATGTCAGACTTCGTGTGTTTAGAGATGTTGACTGCACAAAATGTGTTAAGCTGTCACCAAATGCTCATTAGGAGGTTTATGCGTATAAATGTTGATGTGGTGCAAAACGTAACCCCTATAGTATTAGGAATTTAGGATAGATTATACCTGAATCGATCGAACCTAACTAAAGCAACCTTTTCTGGATCAATGAGATTAATGGTTTAGCCTAATTAATGAACACCTCTTTTAGAGTTTTGTGTTGCCATCTTATTTTTATATATGTATCTAACATACTTTTGAATTACGTCTTTCTGGTGTATTATTTGATCATTTTAACCAAAGAAGGGGTATAATGGTCAAATAATACACACAATTGGTCATACGATAAAAAAATAAAATAAAATTATGCTGCATAAATCTAAAAAACAAAGTGATTACACAAAACTATAAAAAATGACATGTAAACCACATCTTCGTTAGTAATTAGCTCTTAAGAGAAAATAACCATCATTTTAATGACTATCAATAAAAAATCAATGGTAATAATTTACCTATTCGTTTTTCAAACCTTCATAATTTTAAGTATAAGTAACACATTTTTTCAGTATAAGTATAACATATACTTAAAAAACATTTACATCTAGGTAACTTACTCGAACAAAATTACCTAGATGATTAAAATTTTACAATTACATAAAATGTTGTACTACTCAAGCTTTTAAAATGTTATTTTAGAATTGAACATTACTCATTCTCAAGTTTTAGGCAAAAATATATTTGCTTTGTATATAGTAAAAAAGAGTAAGATATTTAGTTAGATAAACATATAGACAATCATCTTAAACAAATAAAAGAATTCGGAGATGAATTCTTTCCTAATGATAACATATTTTGAAAAGTTAAGAATTCGGTTTCGGGTTGTGTCGGTTTTAGGTCGGGACGGGTCGGTTCTTGCTCAACGCTCACCCCTGTTTTAAAAAGTTAAGAATTTGTGTTAATTTTCAAATGAAGTTTTTTTTGTTTTATAATCAACCACAGATGACTACCCATACGAAAACATAATACTATTCTTTCGATGTATGGTCCCATTACACTCTAGTATATATCCAAGGAAGATTTAACTTCTTTGGCCTATGTGGGAATATGAATACAAGGTTGAACTGATTTTAACAAAATAATAATAATCCATACGAGTAATTGGTTTATTATATAGAGCATTAGTATTTTAAAGCTACTATTAGTTTTACGTAAAGGTTTAGATACGTTTATTAAGTGACGATGGAATTTGATCCGGAGAGTCTCTTTGGAGTACAAATTTTATGACTGGTTTCATATGAGTTTACTCTCGTATTTTCGCTCTTTTTTATTGGCTCGTAGCATTATTTATTTTTAGTTCGCTAATAAGCTTGTTATTGAACTCATTAATAAGCTCACTTATAATATAAATGCATAATGTATTATATAAAGTACCATAATTCACATGGTTGATTGTAAAACCAAATAGCTTATTGGATTAAACTTATTCAACGACCCTTCCTAAAGTACCACAATTCACAATGCTTATTCAACAAGTCATGAAGATTAGAAGATACATTAGTCGTTGCAAATTGCAATAAACGCTTATGTATTGTAAAGAAAAGTAAGATCTTTTTTTTTTTTTTTTTTTTGAACGGCGAGTTAGTAGTTAGTGATCCGAGCCCATAGTGACATCCAATTGGGCAAGATGCAAGCCTCGAACCTTTCTTTTAGAGGATAAACCCCACTCCAGCTTCTATTTATTTCGGACCCCTGAAGGTCCATGGTGAAGAAAAGTAAGATATTTAGTTAGATAAACATATGGACAATCTTCTTAAACAATAAAAGAATTTGGAAAATTAGTTCTTTTCGTATGATAACTTATTTTAAAAAGAACTAGAACATATATCCAAGGAATCACTTGTTTGGCCAATGTGGGATAAAAGGTTGAGCTGACTTTAACTAAATACAATCTATACGAGTTATTGGTTTATTATAGAGCATTAGTATTTTTAAGCTGCTATTATTTTTTATGTAAAAGTTTAAACACGTTTATTAAGTGACGACGCAACATTCGGAGATCCTCAACGGAGTGGAAATTATATGACGGGTTTCATATGGGTTTGCTCTCGTTTTTTTGTTCTATTTTGTTTGGTTGTGGTGTGGAAAAATTGGCAATAATGCAACTTGTTTTGTATTTCTTGAATAACATATATGCCCGTGAAGTTAATTAGGAACATGTAGAATGGGTCAAATCATATTGTACTTCTAAACAAGATACTACAGCTTCGAGTTTGGGGTTGTGGTCGATGAGAAATGACCAACTCATGAGAGTTTACCCCTTTTAATGCTCCGGTGCCCCTTTTAATGCTCAAGAAAAAAAACAACACCATCAATTCGGTACAGGTTCGGCACCAATCTGATACCGTGCTTATCCTTATTTGTGATTGGTCTTTGACCACTTTCATAGTTGTAGTACATTTCAAATAAATTAGTTCCTTGTGATCGACTGAGTTTTACGTGGTACCCGTACTTATTTAGCAGGACAAAGTTGTCACTTTTTTCTGGATACCTTCACTAGAAATGTAGGCAACCGAGAGCTCAAAGACCAGAGATGCACCATAGTCATCAGGATCTGTATTAATAGACCTCACATGGAGAGCCACATGCACCTTAACTCATTTTCATAACATGTCACTGCTGAACCAATAAGGCACTCCACGGTATCCTAACATATGGTTTGTGTTTTACTTTATCTTAAGTTATTTCGTTTCATAAAACAAATAGAAGGTTTCTAAAATTTATGGACAACATATGTAAATAAAAAAGGATATTTCATAATGTATTTGAATAACTTAGAAAATAAATAAAAGTAGTTTGGACTTTGGAGTACGAACACTTCTTATGTGATAAGGTATACTAAAAAGTAAAGATTTTATATTAGTTTTTTAGTTTTATAATCAACTTGACCAACAAGTGTGTCTGAAAACATAATACTATTCTTAACATATGAAATCTTCATTCTCTGTAGTATATAAACAAGAAAGATTTCACTTCAATTCTTTCATCTATGTGGGATATAAATATAAAATTATTTTATCAAACACATAATACTGTACATGCTTACACGCCGGCTTGTGCGTTTCTAGTACTCTAATCTATACCATTCATTTGTTCATCATTGAGCATTCGTATTTGAAGCTACTTAAATTTTTAATGAAAAATTTAAATATGTTATTAAGTAACAACGTTTGGAGATCTTCTATGGGGCAGAAATTTTATCACGGATTTCAAATGGGTTTACTCTCACATTTTTCGTTCTTTTTTATTTGAAAAAGTGGCGATAATGCACCTCGTTTTGTGTTTGTTGAATTTCATGCATACCATGAAGTTAATTAATTATTCAACATTGCAAGTAGTGATTTTTTTTTTTTTTTTTTTTTTTTTATTGTTATTTTAACGATGATTTCCGACCTTTTGGCCGATTAATTCACAGGATTGGAACCCACCGTCACACATACTCAAACCAGGTAAAGCCGTCATTTTTCAGGAGCTTGGCTTGGCCACTTAAGGTTGTTTGCACCTAGCAGGAATTGAACTTAAGACCTCACATATTTTAGAGTGATAGTCACAAGTCCTTTTGATACTAGGTCACCCTTAACTGGTTAACATTGCAACTAGTTTAAGCATTTTAAATGTTAAATATACTTTCCCTATCATATAAGTAAAAGATCTTTGTGTGGGTGATTTATCTCGATAAGTGAACTCGACTCAACGTGTGTGAGGTTCGGTAAGGTTTTTTTTTTCCTCCGGACTCGGAACGCCGACACATCTATTAAATTTAGATAATTTTAGTGAGACACATCCATTGGCACCTTGTACTTTCGTTCTTTTTTGTTTCGTTGCGGTCGTGAAAAAATAAAAATATGATAGAATATACAAAAATGTAAGTTACATTGTTATCTTCGTTAAGTAAACTGGTTAGTTGTATTGTGTGGGTGAATACAAAGAAGAAATAGTACACATGGGATTTGAACGTATACCTTACGATTGAATAACAAGACGAAAATATACAAAAGCAATTTCTCAAAAAAAAGGTCATTGGCCCATTTTATCTTTTCCGGATTCATTATTTTTACATATAAGTTACACAACACTTGACATATGAGCTTAGTCTTACGAATAGCTACAGACCAAAAAAAAAAAGGATTTATAAAAGTAAAAATATGCAAGAGGATAAAGTGCTGGGAATTGAACCATATACCTTGAAGATAAACTACAATGCTCTTACCAGCACACACGACATATATATATATTGTTTCATCTATTTCTCATAAACATTTAGAACAAGATGGAAACTTTATATATGGGCTTTAGCCCATAGATTTGAATGAGAATAATCAACAAATAAATTGTAAGGGAAAATGATTAGGAGACTTAATTCACATGACTAATATTATGTTTAAGCAAATTAATGTTTGACAAGTGGATTACACTATTTCTCTCTCATAACATTTACCTTTGATTTTGTCACATGTCGTCATCTCTTTTTTAGCACAAGTTTAGGCATATAAATTAGTCATGTCAATCAATGCTCAATTGTAAATTGAAAATCTACAAGGTGAATTGTTTGCAGTTAAACCTAATTTTTGCACACGGTTTTCGCAAACTTAAAATTAAATACATAAATAATAGCAGCCGTGTGTGCGGTCGCGAGTGGCGGTGTGCTAAAGTTACCTCGAGTAATATTCATGACCGGAAACGCAAAGAAGCTAGACCAAGTTAAAGTTATATTAAATTTCATATGAGTTACTAAAGCAAAATTGGCTAAACTTAAGAAAGTAAGTATAGGATATCCATCTTTAATTGGTTGTCATGCTAAGTATCTTATATTTACATTAAAGACCTATATTTACTTATTTAGACGTATTATAGGTATTAGATGTTTCGTATTATATGTTCATTGTTACGATGTAATAGCTCAAGACTTTATCTCATAAAAAACCGTTGGTTCAATCTGATTCTCACATAAGCAAAATTCCGGCCGCATTCGGCATGGTCTCCTAACCGGTTCTCAGATCAACTGACCAGTTCGACCCGGGTTTTAAAAGATTAATGTAATGCATAGTGAAGTAGATTCCAACAAAATGTTTCATGAGAAAAGCAAAGAAAGAACACCAAGAAATGTAAATATATGAATTATGTGTTTATACAATTTATTTATTATATGTATGAATAGTCGTTTAATCGATTTTAACTAATAAAAATAGGTAAGTGACCTGACGAATCAATAAGAAGACACTTACCAGCTACTATACTTACCACTTGTTCATATCTTGCATCTCTTCTCTACAACACCACAAAACAGATCATCCAAACTCTAGAGTGATATGTTACTTATACATGGGCCATTTACTCTTTAATACCCAATATTTTAGACAAGGACTTAGCCCAACTCAGTATTCCAGGCCCATAAACTTTCAATCAAAAATTTAAATAACAAACAAATGTAAACGAAATCGTTAACTGGGAACTTGATCATTAGGAAAGTTTAGAAGAGGAGGAAAATTTTCACCACGGGACAAATACTTTCACTCGCGTACGAAACTTTCATGTATGTTTCTGGACAGTTTGTTTGTGCATTGCAACAGATTTATCGGCAACATTTTCTAGAAAAATGAAAAAAAAGGTAGAAATTCTATTTTCTCTGCTATTTACTATGGCTCCCCCGTTTGACTGCCGCTCGAGGATGTAGCAAGGTTTATGAGAAAGTCAGCGAAGTTTAGTCAGAATAAATAAGAAAGATTATAGCTAAAATTCAGGAAAGCTTTATGTGAGAAATGAGAAAAAGTATATGGATTAGATTTGTCAAACAACATGGAGTCAAATTATATGTTTTCTACGTCAGATGCAACACTTTTATGTATCTCTTGGTGTGCTAAGATTGTTTTAACATACAAAATGTCCATATGTTCACATCTACTAGTGTGTAAAATTACTAACAACACTAATAATAACTAGTGTTGTATATCTAAAGGCAAACAAATTCAAACGATATTTGTAAAATAATAAAAAAAACTGGCTATGTAAATATATATAAAAACTTATGATTCAACAAAGTGCTTACAAATAAAAGAATTAAAAAACACCAAAGATGTAGAAATATGAATGTCATTTTTGTATTCAACACATAAAAAATGGAACTGAAGAACCACATGGGAATTAAACCTATGACCTGAGAAAGCGAAACCTTACTTCACATCACTGTGTGACCTTATTTTCATCTATCAATTATTCTCCTACATCTTTTATTTATCGGGTGTTAAAAAAGTGATATTAAAAGACGAGTTAATTCCATATATGACCCATTTAAACCTTATAATGACATATTTGCCTAACTAAAATTTATAATGTCATATATATCCAATTAAAACATCATATTTGTCATACATACCCATTTGATTATAAAATTTATTTAAAAATGTATTTTCATAATTAAATTCCCATTATACCCTAGAAGTCTATAAAGTTTCCTTGGTTTTCTTGTCTGCGACTATACTATTACCTTGGTTGATCTTTATAATGTCAAATCATTTGTATCAAGGGAAAATCGTTAACTAAGATAGTGAAAACTGAAAGCTAATCCTAGTGCGAACCTTACAATGCATGACGCATGAGGATGAATTATTTATGTGTCCAACTTTCCATTCCCAGTTTCCCATAATTCAATTTCCATTTCTAACCTTTTGCTAAAAATTAGCAAGCGTTTCCATTCATCCTCCAAATCACAACAGGTTAGAAATAAGGAGCACATAAGAAAATAGGAAGCACGACAAACCTTTGTTTCATTAAATTACTATCTTAAAGCCTTGGACACTTCAAATAAGGAGCAAAAAGTTTCAGTTATAAGTCCTTAAATCATTATCTTGCATATCATGCACTAAACAATCGAGGAATTATACTTTAATTTCTATTCTTAAAGGGTATACTTGGGATTTAATGATGTAAATTTATTTTAAATTTATTTTATAATGAAAAAGGTAACTATGAAAAATATAATGTTTTAGTTTATTATGAAATTTGATTGGGTAAATAAGGCATTTTAATTTTAAGGTTTAAATTAGACATATATGAAATTAACCCTTAAAAGACTAATGATATTGTTAAAAAGGGCCATTAACCCTTAAAAGACTAATGATATTGTTATTTGGTGGCAGGTTGGATGATGCCCATAAACTGTTTGATGAAATGTAAAAAAATGTTTGTTGGTCTTAATTGTATGTTCCATATGAAATGATTATAATGGATAATTGCGTTTTACCACTTTCTTTTTGGTAATGCACGAGAAGGAGCTATTCAGTAGAAGTGCGACGATTACAAAGATGTTCAAGTGCTCAATCTGTATGAGTGGATTATGTGTTTGGCCGGCTTTTAAGCGGTGCCTTGGTAAGCTTATTTAAGGGCCTATTAATTTTGTGTGTTTTTAGAAAGTTTTTAACCTATTTGATGGTGTTTAGATAACTTTATTTCTATGAGCTTATATTATTATTCAGGTAACAATAAGCTATTAAGCATAATCTACACAAATTGGAATTTTTATAAATATAAAAGTTGTTAAGCTCAAATATTTATTAACTTGATTAACTTGCAAGTGATTGATGTATATGCTGAAATATTTTTAAAACGTGACAGGTTGTGTAGCGAATTTGTCACCTGTGACTGATCTTGCAGTTGAAACGTTTAGGATGTGTTTTGTTTTTGCGATCGTGTCTATTTTTTTGGATAAATAAAAGGGTCATATTAGCAACATGGACGCACTAATTTTGGTACTGAAAAACATGTCAGCAAAAGAATATTATAGATAAAGTTTTTTTTTTCCTTTAACAAGAATGTTAAATAATCCAATTTGCAGTTATTTTTCATGCTTCATATTGTGATACTTATTTGCAATTTGGTTTTCTTTTTGTCTGGAGGAAGAAGCCATGAAGATATGCAGAATGTGTGAGTATTCGGATTCATTTTAGTTATTTACTCGTGTCTAATTTAATAAAATATCTATGTCCATGACTTCAGATCCTAATATTTCATTCCATATGTGATTTTCTTTTAGATTGTGCTTAGAGAGGATTAACTGATGGTGGTGGTGGAAATTTGATCACTATGTGTAATTACCAATCTTCACAAATCATAGGGTAGTGATCATACCTTTACTTTTATACTAGCCAGAAAATGCATGTATATGTAAACCTCACCAATTCACAAAAAATACCAGCAAACAAAATTAAGGTGAAATTTATAAATTGTGAAATTAAATTATTAAAATTTCTGAATGCTTACAGTCTATTTCTTATAAGTGTGAATGATGATGATCTTTAAGTTAATTACAACTTACGTATTACGTGATCTGTTATTTCGTAATGTCGAATACATCAAGTTGTTAGCTTAATTATTATAATATTTATTGTTTGATGTAACTCAATGCTATTTAAAGTAAGTGAAAAATAAGATGGAGTAAACTGCAAAAATCACCCCTGTGGTTTGTGTATTTTCGCAAGAATCATCCCTATCTCAAACCTTCAGCATTAATCATTCCCAAGTCCACAAACCTTTAGCAATAATCATCCCTGAGCACTAATGTCGTTAGTTTTACCCGTTAAGTGTTGAATAATATTTTCCCGTTAGTCCCTCCGTTAACATTTGTTGCACCGTTAGTCCTTATTTTACGTTTTCGTCACTTTTTTACTTTTTTGTCCGTTTTTACTCGTTTTCGTCCGCTTTTTATCTGTTTTGTCCGTTTTTTGTATGTATTCGTCCGGGTTTTTTACGTTTTTATCCGTTTTCGTCCGTTTTTTTTATGTTTTTCGCCCAATTTTTACGTTTTTGTCTTTTTTTTATCCGTTTTCGTTCGTTGTATATTCGTTTTCGCCAGTTTTGTTACGTTTTTGTCCGTTTCTTTCCGTTTCGCTTGTTTTTCGTTTTGTCTGTTTTTTCCTTTTCGTTTGTTTTTATCCGTTTTCGCCCTTTTTACGTTTTATTCTTTTATCCGTTTTAGATTCGTTGTTTATTCGTTTCGCCAGATTTTTATGTTTTGTCCGTTTTTCGTTGGAAAAAAATATTTCAAAAAAAATTGAATAAAAATTTAAAAAAAAATTGAATAAAAATTATTTTCAAATATTTAAAAAAAAAATCTTATAATTTTTTTTTAATTTTTTTCAAGATTTTCAATATGTCGACATTTGAATAAAAAATATTTTTCAAATATTTTTATTAAAAAAAACTTTAAAATTTTTTTCCAATATTTTTCAAAATTTGGACATATTGTAAAAAATTTCGAAAATATTGACAAAATGGGACATTTTTGATTTTTTATAAATTTTTTTCGAAATATTTTTTTCCAATTTTTGTTTTGAATTTTTTTTCCATTTTTTTTCTTTTGGAATAAATTTTCAATATGTTGAAATGGTACAAAACGAAAGAAAACGGACAAACACGTAAAAACCGGCGAAAAAGATTAAAAACGGTAAACGTAAAAGCAGGACAAAAGCGTAAAAGCGGGCGAAACGTAAAACGGACGAAACGGATAAAACGTAAAAAGTCAAAACGGATAAAAACCGACAAAAGGATAAAACGGACAACAACGTAAAATCGGCGGCGTAAAAACGCGTGAAACGGATAAAACGTAAAAAGCGGTCGAAACGGATAAAACGACAAAAGCGGATAAAAGCGGACAACAACGTAAAAGCGGCGGCGTAAAAGCAGGCGAAAAGGGATAAAAAGTTAAAATGACGAACAAACGTAAAACGTTAAAATGACGGACGAAAACGTAAAATAAGCGGACGAATACATACAAAAGGGACAAAACGGATAAAAGCGGACGAAAACGAGTAAAACGGACAAAACGTAAAAATTGGCCAGCGTAAAATGAGGACTAACGGTGCAACAAATGTTAACGGAGGGACTAACGGAAAATATATTTTAACACTTAACGAGTAAAACTAACGACGTTAGTGCTCAGGGATGATTATTGCTAAAGGTTTGTGGACTTGGGGATGCTTAATGCTGAAGGTTTGAGATAGGGATGATTCTTGCGAAAATACACAAACCACAGGGATGATTTTTGCAGTTTACTCAATAAGATGGCTTAGTGTTGTGTATAAGTAATTTTATAGCATATTTTTTTTGCAGATTGTTGTTTCTGTGGCTTAAAAGGGGATGCAGCCATTGTGGACTGTGGTTATGTAATTCCTAAGGTATAACACATCTTTACGTATATGTATCTCTCCATTGTGTATATAAAGTACAAGTGCATCACATATAATTCGGAAAACTGCAGGTCCATTTATGTGACAAACCGGCCATTCAATCAGCAAAAAAACATAAAAAAGTTACCCATTTTAGCCATAGCATCAACCAACACCCACAGTTGTAAGTTTTATTTATTTTTTTTGTGAGTAGGAATGTATAGCATTGATTCATTTAGATGATGATAATAAAATGTAGGCTGATGAACCACTTGCTAAGGCTATTCAAGAAAGTTTAAAGGCGGACTCAGCACAACGAAACAATTGTGGAAAAGGCCATACATTGTGAAAATTCAGTAATATGGCGGATGCTTAACAGGTGTGTTTTAGGTCATCATGCACAGCATTTTACATGTAGTTAAATGACAAAAATATATGATAACATTACTACCTAAGTTTTCATGTTATCTAATTGGGCCGAAAATAACCAGAACTAAACGTCCTAAGCTCGCAGCCATGCCAATTTTCGTTTGTTGGTTTTAGATCATGAATGAAAAGCAAAAGAAGGCATGCGAGCTTGCCATATGTACTGCGGGTGTGGTTGATTGAACTTATTACAAGGTCCGGCTATCACGTTCTATTGATTTAGGTATTTGTACTTTATTTGGCTATTGCTGAGTTGCTGTAATTTTGTTTGGTTTTTTGGATATGGCAGAAAATTTATGGAATGCGCTATTTGACATAATGGTTGCGTTATAATTTCGGCCTTTTTATGTTAGTGCTACTGCCTTATAAAGACGTCACTGGATTTAGGAAAACGCGACATTCTTAGGTTGCGTTTAGTTGGAAAACATTTTCCTTCATTTCCTATTTCTTGTTTTGTAGAAAAAGGGATGGGAGTTTTATTTCCACAAAACAATTGAAAATTTAGAAAACGTGTTTAGTTAGAGAAACATGCGTTTGTGTTTTCCATTTTGCAAAACTAGAAAACATGTTCAAGTAGCGTCTTGGCAAGTCAATGCATTGACTTTGCAGCCATGGCGAGCGAATCCTCTTTTCCCGATGAGGCGATGTCAGTTTCGTTGGGTTTTATACTTGTAGTTGTGTCTATTTTTTTAGAATGAGAAACAGTTGTTGTATGAACCTACTTCTACCCAAATTGATTTGTTTGCTGTTAGAATCAGCATTAGTAAAGTGAGTGGATTTGGTTGTTTATGTGATTAAGGGGCGTTTGGGAACTGGGATTGGTTATTAAAACTTAAGCTGCTATATGTGCCTGATGATGGATGCTTGATGAAGGGTGCGATGAGTATTTAATGAAATGGGTTAGAGAAAAAAAAAAACAATTAGAGGTATGCTATAATCTGTTAATAAGCTCCTTACTTTGTTTTTGATTATGGTGTAAACGAGATATCTTACGGGTAAAAATATGATTACAATGGTACCTAGACTAATTGGCAGTGAACCCTTTATTAGAAAATGTGATATTTTTAGCCTAAGCTCATATTTTGTTTAGTCATATTCATCAATGTCATAGTAACATTTTGTAAAACCATCTTTGCATTCCGGTGAAACCCAAGTTCTACAAAAAGGTTTTGTGCCAGGTCACATTATATGGTAACCAAATTGGCAAGAATGTCGACTTGACGGATTCGTGCATCTATCGTGATTGGTTTGTGGACACATAAAATTTTTTGTTTTGCAAGTAACACAAGTACATAATTGAAATGTCAAGTTATATGAACTGGTGAAATGTCAAGTTATATGAATTGGTGATTTTCAAGTGCATCTATTAGCGATTTGTCAATTGACTGTCTTTTTACAAGGAAATCTTTGTTATAATTGTTTGCACCACTTTGCTTTTGTGGTTCATATATAAATTTCTCCCATGTCATGTGAAATTTGACTATTTTTTCTACATTTTACTCTGTACAAAATCTACAAAGATGAGTAAACATGGTCTTTAAAAGGTATTCATTGCTCAATGAGCCAATGTTGTGTTTCTTATCGTTTACCAGAATATAGTTATGAACTAAACATGGCTTAACCCTTTAAGAAAACACACCGCGGCAACACGCGGGTTCTCCAACTCGTACAATAACAAATAAAAACACAAAAAAAAAGTCTTCAACAATTGTAAGCTTGAGAAATTTAAAAGTTATAGAAAATTATAAAAATAAACCATTTTAAAACATACTTTACAAAAACGAACTTCTTATCTTTGTATTACCAAAACAATCACGCAATGAATACATTGCAAGGTTCCCATGTTAACCCCATGAAATGTTGCGATTTGTACTCTCTTTTTGCTTTTGTTACTGTGACTTATGACAAAAAAAACCACCAACCATAAATGCAATTAAACTATTGTGGTTTTTTTATTGAATAAAAATTGAAGATAAGTACTCCATCTTTTTAATATACTCCACGTAACTACTCACCTACTATCATCATCTCTTTTTTTCCATTCATCCATTGTTATCCTTTTAAAAATTATATTTCTTTTACATCTCTACTTAGGGGTGAGCATCGGGTCAAACCCGACCCTAATTGACAAAAACCGACTCGAACCGAAAACCGAAAAAAAAATCTCAAATCAAGAACCGAACCGAAAAATATATATCAAAACCGAAACCGAACCGAATAACTCGGTTGGTCGATTCAGTTTCGAGCGAAAAACCGGCAAAAACCGAATCGACCTGAAACCAAAACGAAACCGACAAAACACGAAATAAATATACAAAACGAAACCGAACCGAAAAAGCCAGTTCGGTTCGGTTCGGTCCGGTTTCGGTCGGTTTGTCGGTTCGGGTCGGTTTTCGGGTGTATTTGCTCAACCCTATCTCTACTAACACCATAACAACTCACCAACTATCATCATCTCTCTTTTCCTTTAATCCATTGTTATCCTTTTAAAGACCATTTATTATAGATTTGCTTACGGTTAACTACTTGAAAGTTATTATTATAAAGGTTTGCCTGTTTGTGATAGTTTATGTTAAATAGTTGGAGGGAGAAGAAATTTGTGAGTGGTGTGGTGGTATGCTGGTAATTGAGTGTGACTTTCATAGAAGGTATATGGTTCAATTCTCAGCAACTCCTACATCACACTTTTTTAATTAACTTTGTAAGTTTTTTATAGGGTAAATCACCTAAAAATGTAATTAACTTGTCATTTTTTCTCATTGTATGTAGCATTCTTTTTTATTTCTCATTCTGTCAATAAACCCCTATCGTTAGTCATTTCTATGTACCCGTTACCAACAAAACCTGCATCGTTAGTCCTTTATGCTAACGACCGTTAATAAATAACTTAAAATTTGGTTATCTTACGCTAAACTTGCGTCGTTGGTCCTTTATACAAACGATCGTTAAAAAATAACTTAAAATTTGGTTTCTTACGTTTTCGTCCGTTTTCTTCACGTTTTAACGCGTTTTACACGCTTCTTCGTTTAACACGCTTCGTCCGTTTTCACGTTTTATCTGTTTTACACGCCATCATTCGTTTTACATGTTTCGTCCTTTTTTTCACTTTTTGTCTGCTTTTCCCGTTTCGTTCGTTTTCACATTTTCATCTGTTTTTACACGTTCTCATCCATTTTTACACACTTTCGTCAATTTTTGCATGTTTTCGTTCGTTTTTACACGTTTTCATCTGTTTTAACACGGTTTCGTCTGTTTTTTTCACTTTTTCATCCGTTTTTACATGTGTTCATCCATTTTTACACATTTTCGTTCATTTTGCATGTTTTCGTTTGTTTTTACACGTTTTCATCCGTTTTAACACGGTTTCGTTTGTTTTTTCACGTTTTCATCTGTTTTTACACGTTTTCATCCGTTATAACACGATTTCGTCCGTTTTAACACGGTTTCGTCCGTTTTTTTTCACGTTTTCATATGTTTTTACACGTTTTCTTCCATTTTTGCATGTTTTCGTCTGTTTGTAGGTTTTCGTATGTTTTAACACGTTTTCGTCTGTTATTCACGTTTCATCCGTTTTGCGTTTCGTCCGTTGTTTCACGTTTTCATCCGTTTTACGTTTTCATCCGTTGTTTCACGTTTCGTTTATGTTTGGACATTTTGTCTATTTTTGCATATTGTCGTTTTGAGTGTTTTGGTCGTCTCTACGTTTTCATCGTGTTTACATTTCATCCATTTTATACATGTTTTCGTGCGTGTTTACAAATGAAAAAGCGATGAAAACGTGAAAACGGACAAACATGGAAAACAAACGAAACGTGAAAAGTCGAAAACATGTAAAACGGATGAAAATGTGTAAAAAAGATGAAATCGTGTCGGACAAAAACGTGTAGAGTCGAATGGCGTGTAAAACGGAGGAAAGCGAAAACGGACGGCGTGTTAAACAGATAAAATGTGTAAAATGGACGAAATCGTGCAACGATCATTAATGTGCAAAAACGGATGTAAACGTGTAAAAATGGATGAAAACGTGAAAAAATTAACGAAAGCATGTTAAAACGGACGAAAACGTGTAAAAACGAACGAAAATATGTAAAAACGGACGAAAACGTGAAAAAACGGACAAAAACATGTTAGAACAGTTGAAAACGTGTAAGAAGGGATGAAATCGTGCAAAAATAGACGAAAATGTGTTAAAACGGATGAAAACATGTAAAAACGGATGAAAATGTGAAAAACGGTAGAAAGCGTGTAAAAACGGACGAAAACGTGTTAAAACGGACAAAAACGTGTAAAAACGAATGAAAACATGCAAAAACGGACGAAAATGTGTAAAAACGGATGAAAACGTGTAAAAAGAGATGAAAACGTGAAAAAACGGACGAAAACTTGAAAAAGCGGATGAAAGCGTGTAAAAACGTATGAAAACGTGAAAAAACAGACAAAAACGTGTTAAAACGAACGCAACGTATGAAAGCGGACGAAACGTGAAAAACCGATGGAAACGTAAGAAACCAAATTTTAAGTTATTTTTAACGATCATTAGTATAAAGGACCAACGATGCAAGTTTAGCGTAAGATAACCAAATTTTAAGTTATTTATTAACGGTCGTTAGCATAAAGGACTAACGATGCGTGTTTTTTGGTAACGGGTACGAAAGGACTAACGATAGAGGTTTATTGACGAATGAGAAAAAAAAGAATGCTACATACAATAGGAAAAAGTGTCAAGCTAGCTATATTTTTGGATGATTTGCCCTTTTTTATATTTTCATTTTCAGAAAAAATCATATTAGTTTTCTTCTCTAAAAGAGTGAGATGTTAACAATACGAGTCGTATAGTAAGACATCAAAATGCACCTTCTTAATAATTGGGGCTTCAAAATTTTCTTTGGAAAGAAATATATAATGGATGAAATGGTGCACATAGCCATTGGACCATAAGGCTGCCGTGCGGGGCTTGCCGGGTGCGCCCCGGTTTGTTTTTTAAAAAGCTTGAATTTGGTTCATTCTTGTAAATTGAGTCGAGTATTAATTCCTTTGGTAATTCTTTTTAAAAGTTATATTAATCAATCAATTCCATTTTTGACATTTCTTACTGTACTTCAGTACATAAAACTTGAGTACATAAAACTTGACTTTTTGACATTTTTTGTTGTAAATACTAAATAATTATGAATAAACTCAAAACGAATCTCTTTAATACGGGTGAAATTTGGTCTTTTCTGGCTTTATTGATTTTACTTTCTCAAGTGGTTCCTTCAGAAGCTTGGTCATGAAGGTACATAGAATAATCTTTATGTCGTATTTAACTTGATGTTAAACTATAAAAAAATAAAGTTAATTAACCACTTCAAATGTGTTTGTAGGTCTAAACAATATGTTGATGTCTTATGAGGATAAATCTGCTTATGCTATGTGTATCTTTTCTCTTGCTATTGGGATTACGTTTGTGGGAAAGACCTCGGTATGCTCTACATTTTTCACTTTGTTTCATAAGATATCAAACGGTTTTACTGATCTTTGTAGTCTAAAATTTGATTTGCATGTAAATGTACTAGCTTTTGATTAATCGGCATTCAAATAATGTACCATTTCAAGGAAAGATTGTTCCTCCAAGAGGACCGAATGACTTTGGATGGGATCTAGTCTTCCAACCTGATGGTTATGATCAAATGTAAGCCCATCTCTGTTTCTATAGGATCATCTGCGTAATATGCGGTTAATTCGACCAATTTACTTATAAGCGGCTCTTGGCTTTTTCATATCTGATACGGGTCCTATGGTTCAAAACAAGTTTAGCTAAAAGAGGAACACATCAAATGGGTCGAATGGGTCAAACAGGTTGAAAGTCACGTCAAGCCTATCTTTTAAGAGTAAAATCTTATAAATGTGGAGAAAGAAGTTTTTGTAAGTCCCCATACTGATCTAGCAACCTGTTTGAACCTGAATCAGATTTGACATTTTTATAAACCAAACATATTTTGATCCGTTTCAACCTGACTTATTTTGACCTGCCATCTTACCACCTATAATCTCCCTGATCCTTTCATATCATCGCATGTTTGCAATAACACCAAACTAATTTTGTGATTTCTGTTGTTATAGTTATGCTGAAATGCCCAAGGAGGAAAAGAACAAGATTTCTCATCGCGGAAGACCTCTTGCACCGGTAAAATCCCACTTTAATGAGGCTGATTATGTATTTGAAACCTAAGATAGAAAATTATCTCTATTAGTGCATAATGGTTTAGGGGAAATTTTAAAAATTTGTGTTTTATTTTAAAACTAAAACATTTAAAATTCTTGGAAGTAAGATTTTAAAAGGTTTTAAAAAACTTGGGTTTTTTTATACTTTTTTTTAAATTTTTAAAAGAAAATTTTTTAAAAAAATTTAAAATTTTTTGTAAATTTAAAATTTAAATTAAAATTTTTTTGGGTAATTTGAAACCCATTTTTAAATTTTATTGTCACTAAATTCTGAAACCCCAAAGTTTTTTTAAAAAAAAAATTGGCTTTTTTTCCCATTGTTTTTAAAAGGTTGGGCTAAAATTTTTTGTTTCAAACGTTTGGGAATTTTTTTAAAGGAAATTTTAATTTTATTTTGTTTTTCTATTTTACATTTTTAAATTTTTTTAAAAACCCTTTCAAAGTTTGTGGGTTCATTTAAGGACCCAATTTTGGAAAAATGTGGAATGGGGGTTGTGGGCTAAAATTGATTTGGGGTGTTGAAATAAAAAATTTTTGTTTTGGGACGGGATTTGAGCAATTTTGGGAGGTGAAATTTTTATTTTGGATTGGTTTTGGTTTTTTAAAGATTATGGGTTTGTTATTTGTGTTTTTGGTGTTTTATTTTGAAAATGAGTATGAATGGTTTGGTTTTAAATAGGTTTTTTTTTTTTTTTTTTTTTTTTTTTTAATGGCTATGTAGCCGTTGAAGCAAAACCACGCCCCCAACGGATATATTTTCAATTTGCTCAAAAAGACATCGGCTCGAACTCGAATTTGCTACTCGAGGCTACCCGATCCCGGGCGGTGTACCCGCCGAGTTCAACTACTGATGGGTCCGCCCCCCTCCATAGTCTTTGGGGTCTTTGTTTAAGTTTTTTTTTGCCTTTTAGGTTTGTGAGGTTCTTAAATTATACAGTCAAAGTAAAGTTGCATGAATGTTTTGGCTAATCTTATTAGCTTGAGATTATGAGCTTACAACAGTGGATGAGATTTTTGGCTTATTTTATATGGGTTACTAATTTGAAGATGACAAAATACTTTTATGCCTTGAAATATCATTTTTGTTTATACGCTTTGGTCATTTAAAGTTATCAACTATATTGAGCTAACTCACGTAGTAGACATAGACTTAAAATTTTGTTATTGATAAATCATACATTACTTAATTTTGGTGAAAACATGAACTTAGATAAACAAAGAAAGTTGTATAAAATACCTTTTTTTTTTTTTAAATTGCAATTTGTGAAAATATATTTAAAATACTTTTTTTAAATGCAAAGCTTATGCAAAAATAGCAAAGGCAAAAATAACACCATATGTACTCGAGGTGAAATAACAAGCATTGAATGTGGGATTAAAAGACTAAATAATGAGAGACATAAAAACTTGTTAAATTGAGGATAAGATTCTATCAAGTAGTATACAACGTTGATCAATTTGTATAGTTAGGACCCGTTGGATCAAATGTTAGATCAAATCAAAGTTAGCTTATGGCTTGGACACAATATCTTAAAGTTGGCTACTCACCGTAGTTGCAAGTTTAGTTTGTGTTCTTTTTTTTTTTTTTTGGTTGGTTTTGAGCTTTTAGATCCAACTCGATAACCTAATAGACCACGTCAACCCGCAACCCGATACCATATTGGTGGTTGGGGTTAATTTAAAAACCCGATAGGCGTGGGTATAAGTGCACTAAACCGACGATAGCCTTATTGACACCTTAGAGCATCAAGTTTTTTGCAAGTTATAAAGCCTTGGTGTAAGAACACATTTAAAACCTCACATTATAGTTTTAGTTGGCAATCAGCATCTATGTTTATCATTTTAAATATTTCAAAACAACTTGAATGTAAAGAAGTGTAAAGTACACCGCAAGTATCATTGGTTGTGAACATGATGCACAATAGTCAATTCTCTAAACCTGTAAGACATTTGCTGTAACGATCAATAAATCATCCAGGTACTACAAATTTCTATTCCTGCCCAAAGCTGAGGTGTGGATACTACAATTTCTACTTTGCCCACTCAGACCTCTGTAAGGTACCCACAAACAAACGAAAATATGAGTTAGCAACATGACAATTTTGCCTCTTGCTAGTATTTTATCTACAAGCATTTTAACCGGCGGCAAGATACCCACAAACAAAACAAAAATATGGTTAGTCGTAACAATTGCTAGTATTTTACCTACAAGCATTTTACCCGCGGTAAAACGTGACCGGCTTTTGAAAACAAAGTTAAAATACAATTTAACAAAATCAATAAAGAACCATATAAGTCTTTAAACACAAGAAAAAATATTCATAAACATTTACCAATACATGAGGTCTGTTTAGTTAACACGAGAAATAAAATGTCTGACATTAACTATAACACCTCAACATAAAGCGCCCTTTATAACTCTTTATTTATACCCTACACAATCTACTACTTGGGCAGTTGGGCAATTTATCTTGTAAACTTTGTTGGCAATGTGAAAGAAACTAACATGAATGGTTGGACCAACACTTTTCTACTGTAACTTTTTTTGTTAGTATTATGTTACCAGAAATAAAATAAAAACATTCAATAAAAATATATATATATTTTTTTTGGGAGTAATCACGCACCCGGTAAATATATTAACCAAATAACGTTTAAGTACAATGGATATGAGTGAAACCCTATCTCACCGTTACATAGGCATAAAGCTTACATAACAAGATACTTCCTATTCTCTAAACAAAAAACAAACCACTACTCAAATGATAACATATGCACAACAAAATAAAATTACTTCTAGGACCTTGAAACTTTGTGCCATACAAATTAAAGGTCAAATTCCGGGAAGATCACGAACTTTTAATAGTCCTCAAGTCATTCATCATACTCATCTTCAAACTCTTGGCCACCACCAAAATATTAGCAGACTCATCAAATGGGTTGCAACAACCTCATCTTGAATCGAACCCTCAATCTCCCCACTTTAGAAAAGGGTTAACTCTTTAGTAGAAGAGGTAGGCGGAATGGGTTGACCATCATCCAGAGTAGCTTTCCCATCAATAATTGCTTTTCAAGCTTACCAATTTTCTCGACTATGGGTAGAACCAACATTTTTCCCTTGAATCACTCCGCTTGGCGGAAAGAAGTCCCATTCTCCGGAGGCTTACGCCCACCAATTCAATCGGAGTCCGTCCCAGATCCATCAATACCCTTCCTTAGTAACCGGAAGACTTGGCTTGACCTTGTTAGTGAAGAATCGCAGTCTTGGATGCCCAAATCATCTTCCACCTCAAGAGTCCCAAAGAGTTAGGCGTTAAATTTATCTTTAGCATTACCACAGCAGGGTGTCTTGCCTTTGCAACATATACCCTTCCTAGGTGCAAATCTGGACCCACCCATATTAATACCACCATCTCTTTATTTAGGTTTGGCTTTCGATTCCACCACCCAAAGCCTCATCGTTCATCCTCATTAGAGGTGGGTGGAACATCATTATTATCCTTAATACCTTAGGACAAAAGCGATCATGCCCAAACACTTTACCCAGGTGGGCTTCCATTCATATTCCACTTTTATCTTGCCGTAGCAAACCCTATCATCCTTATTGGGATCGCCATAGTCACCACATGTTTAAGCTCAAATTGCGATAATTCCACAAGGCACGGCAAAACTAATCGACCCCATGAATCAACACAATGGAACTAGTAAAGCATCTAACATAATCCACCCACTGGAGCAATTGCTCAACCTATCTTCCGAATATGCAAGTAATGGCAATTATGCAATTTAATCAAACGGAACTCTAGTTACCCGGTTTTGACAATAGCAATCGAGTCCATTTAGTGAGAATGAGGGAATGCAATAATCCAAGGGCCCGTTGAAGAACATTCTCAACACCCTCTTTGAATCAATTTAAAGAAAAACACCTCATCATTCTTCATTAGTTTAAAACCAAACTTACCCTCGGTTGGGCGTAATTTTAACGGATGAAAAGCAACATTCTTGCCAACAAAAAGCCAACAAGTGTATTTTCATCGGTTGAATCACCCTCCGCGCCGGCCCGTATCATGATTATCAATCGCCTCATTCACCAAAGGCAAAATTAACTTTCCTTGAGACCGCGGGTTTAAAACATTAGCAAATGACCTTATATCGTTATTTCACCCAACTTTTCGGACCGGGGTGAAGCATTCACCACGTTCGGGTGTGAACGTTAGGACCGAATTTGTCTTATTGCTCAATCGAATCTACCCCAAAACGTAGAACTATAACTTTATTATCCATTGTATTACCCCAAATAGAATGAATGAACATCATCTGTCGATTCTTCGACACCATCAAGGGTTCCCATCTTTAATTGGGGTATTGTAGCACTATATCCCCAAACCAACATCAACAATTGACACCATGCAATGGACTTGACATGCATAATGTAAGAAATAATCTTTTAGAAACGAATCAAGTTAGACAATTATATTGGATATTTTAGTGTAATTGGATTAACTTGTTTTGACCAATTTTATCATGATAATACATCATTTAGGTTTGGAGGCGGGGCACACCTATTAATTATGATCTTGGGAAGCCCCAGGGGTCGGGGGGCGCCTGATCAAGGGAGCCCGGCCCGGGGGTGGTAAGTTTTAAAAAACTCGAAATTTGTCGGTGACTCGGTTAAAATCCCAAATTGTTTGACGGATTCTGCTGGTTAAGAATTGCTAAAGCTATGATTCTAAGCTTTGTTTAAGTTATGTTCTCGAAATTAACTTTTGGAAATGAGGACAAAATTTGACAACTTTGAAACCTAAACGCCTTTGGCGTTATCCCTATCATAGTTATATCTTTATTTGGTCATATATTTTCAAGGGTTCATAAAAATCTCAATACCAACATGAAAATTCTAAACTCAATTGTATCCGTTGAATAATTTGGTAGAACCAAATTTGATTCGATCAAAGTGTTACCGCCTTTGAGTATTAAGCATATCCAGTGTTTGTTATTACAATATCCCCTACAAATTATAGTTATCAACATTTCCCAAAAACTACTTCAAAAAAAGTATTTATCAAGGTCTCCAAGATTGTGTTATATTCGGACTTGTGTGTTTAGAGATGTTGTTGCACAAAATGTGTTTGTCACCAAATGCTCATTAGGAGGTTTATGCGATAAATGTTGATGTGGTGCAACGTAACCCATAGTATTGGAATTTAGGATAGATTATACGAATCGATCGAACCTAACTAAAGCAACCTTTTCGGATCAATGAGATTAATGGTTTAGCCTAATTAATGAACACCTCTTTAGGTTTTTGTTGCCATCTTATTTTATATATGTATCTAACATACTTTTGAATTCTTTTCGGTGTATTATTTGATCATTTTAACCAAAGAAGGGGTATAATGGTCAAATAATACCAATTCATCGAAAAAAAATAAAATAAAATTATCTGCATAAATCTAAAAACAAAGTGATTACACAAAACTATAAAAATGACATGTAAACCACATCTTTTAGTAATTAGCTCTTAAGAAAAATCCATCATTTTAATGACTATCAATAAAAAATCAATGGTAATAATTTACCTATTCGTTTTCAAACCTTCATAATTTTAAGTATAAGTAACACATTTTTCGTATAAGTATAACATAACTTAAAAACATTTACATCTAGGTAACTTACTCGAACAAAATTACCTAGATGATTAAAATTTTACAATTACATAAAATGTTGTACTACTCAACTTTTAAAATGTTATTTTAAATTGAACATTACTCATTCTCAAGTTTTAGGCAAAATATATTTGCTTTGTATATAGTAAAAAGTAAGATATTTAGTTAGATAAACATATAGACAATCATCTTAAACAAATAAAAAATTCGGAGATGAATTCTTTCCTAATGTAACATATTTTGAAAAGAAAATTGGTTTGGGTTGTTCGGTTTTAGGTCGGGACGGGTGGTTCTTCCAACCTCCCCTGTTTTAAAAGTTAAGAATTTGTGTTAATTTTCAAATGAAGTTTTTTTTTTTATAATCAACCACAGATGACTACCCATACGAAAACATAATACTATTCTTTGATGTATGGTCCCATTACACTCTAGTATATTCCAAGGAAGATTTAACTTCTTTGGCCTATGTGGAATATGAATACAAGGTTGAACTGTTTTAACAAAATAATAATAATCCATAGTAATTGGTTTATTATATAGAGTTAGTATTTTAAAGCTACTATTAGTTTTCGAAGGTTTGAATCGTTTATTAAGTGACGATGGAATTTGATCGGAGGTCTCTTTGGAGTACAAATTTTATGACTGGTTTCATATGAGTTTACTCGATTTTCTTTTTTTTGGTTAGCATTATTTATTTTAGTTCGCTAATAACTTTTTTGAACTCATTAATAAGCTCACTTATAATATAAATGCATAATGTATTATATAAAGTACCATAATTCACATGGTTGATTGTAAAACCAAATAGCTTATTGGATTAAACTTATTCAACGACCCTTCCTAAAGTACCACAATTCACAATGCTTATTCAACAAGTCATGAAGATTAGAAGATACATTAGTCGTTGCAAATTGCAATAAACGCTTATGTATTGTAAAGAAAAGTAAGATCTTTTTTTTTTTTTTTTTTTGAACGGGAGTTTAGTTAGTGATCCAGCCCTAGTGACATCCAAGGGCGGGATGCAAGCCTCGAACCTTTCTTTTTAGAGGATAAACCCCACTTCTTTTTTTCGGACCCAAGGTCCATGGTGAAGAAAATAAGATATTTAGTTAGATAAACATATGGACAATCTTCTTAAACAATAAAAGAATTTGGAAAATTAGTTCTTTTCGTATGATAACTTATTTTAAAAGAACTAGAACATATATCCAAGGAATCACTTGTTTGGCCAATGTGGGATAAAAGGTTGAGCTGACTTTAACTAAATCTTATACGAGTTATTGGTTTATTATAGAGCATTAGTATTTTTAAGCTGCTATTATTTTTATGTAAAAGTTTAAACACGTTTATTAAGTGGGAAAACATTCGGAGATCCTCAACGGGGAAATTATTGCGGGTTTCATATGGGTTTGCTCTCGTTTTTTGTTCTATTTTGTTTGGTTGTGGTGTGGAAAAATTGGCAATAATGCAACTTGTTTTGTATTTCTTGAATAACATATATGCCCGTGAATTAATTAGGAACATGTAGAATGGGTCAAATCATTTGTACTTCTAAACAAGATACTACAGCTTGAGTTTGGGGTTGTGGTGATGAGAAATGACCAACTCATGAGAGTTTACCCTTTTAATGCTCGGTGCCCCTTTTAATGCTCAAGAAAAAACAACACCATCAATTGTGCAGGTTCGGCACCAATCTGATACCGTGCTTATCCTTTTTGTGATTGGTCTTTGACCACTTTCATAGTTTAGTACATTTCAAATAAATTAGTTCCTTGTGATCGACTGAGTTTTCGTGGTACCTACTTATTTAGCAGGACAAAGTTGTCACTTTTTCTGGATACCTTCACTAGAAATGTAGGCAACCGAGCTCAAAGACCAGAGATGCACCATAGTCATCAGGATCTGTATTAATAGACCTCACAGGAGGCCACATGCACCTTAACTCATTTTCATAACATGTCACTGCTGAACCAATAAGGCACTCCACGGTATCCTAACATATGGTTTGTGTTTACTTTATCTTAAGTTATTTCCATAAAACAAATAGAAGGTTTCTAAAATTTATGGACAACATATGTAAATAAAAAGGATATTTCATAATGTATTTGAATAACTTAGAAAATAAATAAAAGTAGTTTGGACTTTGGTACGAACACTTCTTATGTGATAAGGTATACTAAAAGTAAAATTTTATATTAGTTTTTGTTTTATAATCAACTTGACCAACAAGTGTGTCTGAAAACATAATACTATTCTTAACATAAAATCTTCATTCTCTTAGTATATAAACAAGAAAGCACTTCAATTCTTTCATCTATGTGGGATATAAATATAAAATTATTTTATCAAACACATAATACTGTACATGCTTACCCCGCTTGTGCGTTTCTAGTACTCTAATCTATACCATTCATTTGTTCATCATTGAGCATTCGTATTTAAGCTACTTAAATTTTTAATGAAAAATTTAAATATGTTATTAAGTAACAACGTTTGGAGATCTTCTATGGGGCAGAAATTTTATCACGGTTTCAAATGGGTTTACTCTCACATTTTTTTCTTTTTATTTGAAAAGTGGCGATAATGCACCTCGTTTTGTGTTTGTTGAATTTCATGCATACCATGAAGTTAATTAATTATTCAACATTGCAAGTAGTGATTTTTTTTTTTTTTTTTTTTTTTTTATTTTTAACATGATTTACCTTTTGGCCGATTAATTTGGATTGGAACCCCCACACATACTCAAACCGTGCCGTCATTTTGGGAGCTTGGCTTCCCAAGTTGTTTTACCTGGAATTGAACTTAAGACCTCACATATTTTAGAGTGATAGTCACAAGTCCTTTTGATACTGGTCCCCTTAACGGTTAACATTGCAACTAGTTTAAGCATTTTAAATGTTAAATATACTTTCCTATCATATAAGTAAAAGATCTTTGTGTGGGTGATTTATCTCGATAAGTGAACTCGACTCAACGGTGTGAGGTTCGGTAGTTTTTTTTCCTCCGGACTCGGGCGACACATCTATTAAATTTAGATAATTTTAGTGAGACACATCCATTGGCACCTTGTACTTTCGCTTTTTTGTTTCGCGGTCGGAAAAATAAAATATGATAGAATATACAAAATGTAAGTTACATTGTTATCTTCTTAATAAATGGTTAGTTGTATTGTGGGTGAATACAAAGAAGAAATAGTACACAGGGATTTGAACGTATACCTTCGATTGAATAACAAGCAAAATAACAAAAGCAATTTCTCAAAAAAGGTCATTGGCCCATTTTATCTTTTCGGTTCATTATTTTTACATATAAGTTACACAACACTTGACATATGAGCTTAGTCTTACGAATAGCTACAGACCAAAAAAAAAAAGTTTATAAAAGTAAAAATATGCAAGAGGATAAAGTGCTGGTTGAAATTTTGAAGATAAACTACAATGCTCTTACCAGCACCCGACATATATATATATTGTTTCATCTATTTCTCATAAACATTTAGAACAAGATGGAAACTTTATATATGGGCTTTAGCCCAAGATTTGAATGAAATAATCAACAAATTTGTAAGGGGAAAATGATTAGAGACTTAATTCAGACTAATATTATGTTTCAAATTAATGTTTGACAAGTGGATTACACTATTTCTCTCTCATAACATTTACCTTTGATTTTGTCACATGTCGTCATCTCTTTTTAGCACAAGTTTAGGCATATAAATTAGTCATGTCAATTGCTCAATTGTAAATTGAAAATCTACAAGGTGAATTGTTTGCGTTAAACCTAATTTTTACACGGTTTTCTAAACTTAAAATTAAATACAAAATAATAGCAGTGGTTGCGGTGGGGGGGTTGCTAAAGTTATCAGTAATATTTGCCGAAAGCAAAGCTAGACCAAGTTAAAGTTATATTAAATTTCATATGAGTTACTAAAGCAAAATTGGCTAAACTTAAGAAAGTAAGTATAGGATATCCATCTTTAATTGGTTGTCATGCTAAGTATCTTATATTTACATTAAAGACCTATATTTACTTATTTAGGCGTATTATAGGTATTAGATGTTTGATTATATGTTCATTGTTACGATGTAATAGCTCAAGACTTTTCCATAAAAACCGTTGGTTCAACGATTCTCACATAAGCAAAATTCGGCCATTGGCATGGTCTCCTAACCGGTTCCGGATCAAACGTTCGACCCGGTTTTAAAAGATTAATGTAATGCATAGTGAAGTAGATTCCAACAAAATGTTTCATGAGAAAAGCAAAGAAAGAACACCAAGAAATGTAAATATATGAATTATGTGTTTATACAATTTATTTATTATATGTATGAATAGTCGTTTAATCGATTTTAACTAATAAAAATAGGTAAGTGACCTGACGAATCAATAAGAAGACACTTACCAGCTACTAACTTACCCTTGTTCATATCTTGCATCTCTTCTACAACACCACAAAACAGATCATCCAAACTCTAGAGTGATATGTTACTTATACATGGGCCATTTACTCTTTTCCCAATATTTTAGACAAGGACTTGAACTCAGTATTCCAGGCCCATAAACTTTCAATCAAAATTTAAATAACAAACAAATGTGAAATCGTTAACTGGGAACTTGATCATTAGGAAAGTTTAGAAGAAGGAAAATTTTCACCCGGACAAATACTTTCCTCGCTAAACTTTCATGTATGTTTCTGGACAGTTTGTTTGTGTTCAACAGATTTTCCAACATTTTCTAGAAAAAAAAAAAGGTAGAAATTCTATTTTCTCTGCTATTTACTATGGCTCCCCGTTTGACTGCCCCGAGGATGTAGCAAGGTTTATGAGAAAGTCAAGTTTAGTCGAATAAATAAGAAAGATTATAGCTAAAATTGGAAAGCTTTATGTGAAAATGAGAAAAGTATTGGATTAGATTTGTCAAACAACATGGAGTCAAATTATATGTTTTCTCGGATGCAACACTTTTATGTATCTCTTGGTGTGCTAAGATTGTTTTAACATACAAAATGTCCATATGTTCACATCTACTAGTTTAAATTACTAACAACACTAATAAAACTAGTGTTGTATATCTAAACAAACAAATTCAAACGATATTTGTAAAATAATAAAAAACGGCTATGTAAATATATATAAAACTTATGATTCAACAAAGTGCTTACAAATAAAAATTAAAAAACCAAAGATGTAGAAATATGAATGTCATTTTGTATTCAACACATAAAAATGGGCCGAAGAACCACATGGAATTAAACCTATGACCGAAAGCGAAACCTTCCATCACTGTGTGACCTTATTTTCATCTATCAATTATTCTCCTACATCTTTTATTTATGGGTTTAAAAAGTGATATTAAAACAGTTAATTCCATATATGAATTTAAACCTTATAATGACATATTTGCCTAACTAAAATTTATAATGTCATATATTCCAATTAAAACATCATATTTGTCATACATACCCATTTGATTATAAAATTTATTTAAAATGTATTTTCATAATTAAATTCCCATTATACCCTAGAAGTCTATAAAGTTTCCTTGGTTTTCTTTCACTATACTATTACCTTGGTTGATCTTTATAATGTCAAATCATTTGTATCAAGGGAAAATCGTTAACTAAGATAGTGAAAACTGAAAGCTAATCCTAGTGCGAACCTTACAATGCATGGCGATGAGGATGAATTATTTATGTTCCAACTTTCCATTCGGTTTCCATAATTCAATTTCCATTTCTAACCTTTTGCTAAAAATTAGCGTTTCCATTCATCCTCCAAATCCAAAGTTAGAAATAAGGGCCTAAGAAAATAGGAAGCCGACAAACCTTTGTTTCATTAAATTACTATCTTAAAGCCTTGGACACTTCAAATAAGAAAAAGTTTCAGTTATAAGTCCTTAAATCATTATCTTGCATATCATGCACTAAACAATCGAAATTATACTTTAATTTCTATTCTTAAAGGGTATACTTGGGATTTAATGTTAAATTTATTTTAAATTTATTTTATAATGAAAAAGGTAACTATGAAAAATATAATTTTTAGTTTATTATAAATTTGATTGGGTAAATAAGGCATTTTAATTTTAAGGTTTAAATTAGACATATTAAAAATTAATAAAAGACTAATGATATTGTTAAAAGGGCCATTAACCCTTAAAGACTAATGATATTGTTATTTGGTGGGGTTGGATGATGCCCATAAAGTTTGATGAAATGTAAAAAATGTTTGTTGGTCTTAATTGTATGTTCCATATGAAATGATTATAATGGATAATTGTTTTACCACTTTCTTTTGGTAATGCACGAGGGAGCTATTAGAAGTGCGCGATTACAAAGATGTTCAAGTGCTCAATGTATGAGTGGATTATGTGTTTGGGCTTTTAAGCGGTGCCTTGGTGTTATTTAAGGGCCTATTAATTTTGTGTGTTTTAGAAAGTTTTAACCTATTTGATGGTGTTTAGATAACTTTATTTCTTGAGCTTATATTATTATTCAGGTAACAATAAGCTATTAAGCATAATCTACACAAATTGGAATTTTTATAAATATAAAAGTTGTTAAGCTCAAATATTTATTAACTTGATTAACTTCAAGTGATTGATGTATATGCTGAAATATTTTTAAAACGTGACAGGTTGTGTTTAAATTTGTCACCTGTGACATCTTGCAGTTGAAACGTTTAGGATGTGTTTTGTTTTTGCGATCGTTATTTTTTTGGATAAATAAAGGGTCATATTAGCAACATGGAACCTAATTTTGGTACTGAAAAACATGTCAGCAAAAGAATATTATAGATAAAGTTTTTTTTCCTTTAACAAGAATGTTAAATAATCCAATTTCAGTTATTTTCATGCTTCATATTGTGATACTTATTTGCAATTTGGTTTTTTTTCTAGGAAGAAGCCATGAAGATATGCAGAATGTGTGAGTATTGGATTCATTTTAGTTATTTACTGTTCTAATTTAATAAAATATCTATGTCCATGACTTCAGATCCTAATATTTCATTCCATATGTGATTTTCTTTTAGATTGTGCTTAGAGGATTAACTGATGGTGGTGGTGGAAATTTGATCACTATGTGTAATTACCAATCTTCACAAATCATAGGGTAGTGATCATACCTTTACTTTTAACTAGCCAGAAAATGCATGTATTAAACCTCACCAATTCACAAAAATACCACAAACAAAATTAAGGTGAAATTTATAAATTGTGAAATTAAATTATTAAAATTTCTGAATCTTACAGTCTATTTCTTATAAGTGTGAATGATGATGATCTTTAAGTTAATTACAACTTACGTATTACGTGATCTGTTATTTCGTAATGTCGAATACATCAAGTTGTTAGCAATTATTATAATATTTATTGTTTGATGTAACTCAATGCTATTTAAAGTAAGTGAAAATAAGATGGAGTAAACCAAAATCACCCGTGGTTTGTGTATTTCGCAAGAATCTCCTATCTCAAACCTTGAATTAATCATTCCCAAGTCCACAAACCTTTGCAATAATCATCCCGAGCACTAATGTCGTTAGTTTTACCCTTAAGTGTTGAATAATATTTTCCTTAGTCCCTCCGTTAACATTTGTTGCACCGTTAGTCCTTATTTTTTTCCCACTTTTTACTTTTTTTTCTCGTTTTTCGCTTTTTCTGTTTGTCCGTTTTTTATGTATTCGTCCGGGTTTTCGTTTTTGTTTCGTCCGTTTTTTTGTTTTCGCCCAATTTTCGTTTTGTCTTTTTTTATCCGGTTTTGTTTTCGGGTTTTTTTTTTCGTTTTTCCCGCCGTTTGTTTTTCTTTTTCCCCTTTTTTTTTCCCCCTTTCGTTTTTTCGCCCTTGTTTTTACGTTTTTTATTTTTTTCCTTTTGGGCGTTTTTGTTTTTTTAAATTTTCCGTTTTCGCCCTTTTTTTTCTTTTTTTTTCCTTTTTTTGGTTTTAAAAAATTTTTCCGTTTTTTAAAATTTTTTTTTTTCCCGTTTTGTTTTTTTATTTTTTTTTTGGTTTTTCGGGCCAAAAAGGGTTTTAAAGGGGGGGTTTTGGGTCCGGTTTTTTCGTTGGGGAAAAAAAAATAAAACCAAAAAAAATTTAAAAATAAAAATTTAAAAAAAAAAAAATGAAAAAAAATAAACCAATAATAAAAAAAAAAACATAAAAAAATAAAAGGGACAAATAAAATTGCACTTGAATAAAAAAATTTTCAAAATATTTTTAAATTAAAAAACTAAATTTTTCCATATTTTCAAATTTGGGACTTATTTTTTAAAAAATTTCGAAAATAACAAAAGGGAATTTTTGGTTTTAATAAATTTATTTTTTAATTTTTTGAATTTTTTTCAATTTTTTTCTTGGTTAAAAATCAATTGTGGATTGGTTAAACCAAGGAAAAAACAAACCCCATTGGATAAAAGCGTGCCAAATAACGGAAAACTGCAGGTCCATTTAGTGACAAACGGATTAAAGCAAAAACAAAAAAGTTCCCTTTTAGCCAAAGATAAAAAAAGTTTAATTTTAAGGGTAAAAAGCTTAAAATGGAAATAAAATTAGGCGAGAAACTTGCTAAGGACAAAAAGTTTAAAAAGGGGACCTGGAAAAAGTAAAAGGCCATAATTGGGAAAACAGTAAAAATGTTAACGGGGTTTTAGGAATAAATTTTACATTAGTTAAAACAAAATATTGATAAATTCTAAAGTTTTTGACTTTGGGGAAAAAGCTAAACTTAAGGAGATAAGGTTGGTTTTGCGAAAAAACAAAAAAGGGGATTGATTTTTGGGTTAACTTATTAAAGGTGCTTAGTTTTTGTTTAGGTATTTTATTTAGCTATTTTTTTGAATTTTGTTTGGTTTTTGGTTGGCAAAAAAGGAATCGCATTTGACTTGGTTTGTTAAATTTCCCTTTTAGTTTCCCTTTAAACGTTTTGTTTAAAAAGGACAAGGTTTGCTTTTTGGAAAACTTTTCCCATTTCCATTTTTGTTTTGAAAAAAGGGGGAATTTTATTTCCAAAAAACAATTAAAATTTAAACTTTTATTAGAAAACATTTTGTTTTTTTGAAAATAAAAAATTTAATATTTAATAATGTTATTTAATTAAATCCTTTTTATTTAATTTTTTTTTTATATTTATTTGTCTATTTTTTAAATAAATTTTTTTTCTTCTACCCAAATTATTTTTTTTTAAATAATTATAAATGATTTTGGTTTTTATTATTCTTTGGGGGGTTGGTTATTAAAATTTGTTTTGAGATGATGGTGTTGATGGGGGCGGGAGTATTTAATGAAATGGGGAAAAAAAACTTGGGTTGCAAATTTAAAACCCACTTTGTTTTTGATTATGGTGTAACGAGATATCTTAGGTAAAAATAATTTGGTACCTAGACTAATTGGGTGAACCCTTTATTAGAAAATGTGATATTTTAGCCTAACTCATATTTTGTTTAGTCATATTCATCAATGTCATAGTAACATTTTGTAAAACCATCTTTGCATTCGGTGAAACCCAAGTTCTACAAAAAGGTTTTGTGCCAGGTCACATTATATGGTAACCAAATTGGCAAGAATGTCGACTTGCGGTTCGTGCATCTATTGATTGGTTTGTGGACACATAAAATTTTTTTTTCAAGTAACACAAGTACATAATTGAAATGTCAAGTTATATGAACTGGTAAATGTCAAGTTATATGAATTGGTGATTTTCAAGTGCATCTATTAGCGATTTGTCAATTGACTGTCTTTTACAAAAATCTTTGTTATAATTGTTTCCCTTTTTTTTGGAATAAATTTTCCCCTTTTTTAAATTTCTTTTTTTCTTTAAAAAAAAATTAAAAATGGAAAAGGTTTATTTAATCCAATTTTTTTTTTACAAATTGTTTAACCAAACCTTTAAGAAAAACACACAACCGGGGTTCTCCAACTCGAAAAAAAAAAAAAAAAAAAAGCTTAAAATTTAATTAGAAATTTAAAAAAAAAATTTAAAAAAAACCTTTTAAAACATACTTTACAAAAACAATTTTCCTTTGATTACCAAAAATCCCAATAAACATTGAAGGTTTGTTAACCCCTGTGTTGGATTTGACCCCACTTAATGAAAAAAACCAAAATAAATGAATTAAATATTTGGTTTTTTTTAATAAAATTAAGTAATACTCCACTTTTAATATCTCCTCATCACCTTATCTATTTTTTTTCCTTCATCCTTTTTCCTTTTAAAAAACTTTTACAAAATGACAGGGAAAACCCAATTAAAAAACCGAAACCAAAACCGAAAAAAATTCCTGAACCAACCGAAAAAAACAAACGAACCGAACAAAACCGAAAACGGGAAAAAAAACCGGAAAAACGAACGAAACCAAACGAAACCGCCTTTTTAAACCAAACCAACCAAAACCCTTCTTCCCTTCTCTTTTCCTTTCTTTTTTTTTTAACCTTTTAAAACCATAAAATAAATTCTACCTTAAATTTTATTTTGCCTTTTTATAGTTTGTTATTAATTTGAAAGATTTTTAAAGGTTTTTTTTGTGTAGTTTATTTAAATAGGGAAAAAAATTTTTTTTTTTAATTTTTGATTTTAAAGGTAATTTAATTTAAACTTTTTTCCCTTTTTAATTCTTTTTTTTTTAATAAACCCTAAAATGTAATTCTTGCTTTTTCCAATGTAGTTCTTTTTTTCCCTTTTAATAAACCCCTATTTGTATTTCATTCCTTCCCAAAAACCCACGATCCTTTATTAACTTAAAAATTTTTTGGTTTTTACTAAATTGCGGTTTTGGTTTTTAAAACTCGTTAAAATAACTTAAAATTTGGTTTTCTTCGCCCCTTTTCTTCCTTTTACTTTTTTCTTTTTCGTTTAAACCGTTTTTCCTTTTACGTTTTTTTTTTACCCTTTCTTTTTTATGTTTTCCCTTTTTTACTTTTTTTTTCCCCTTTCGTTTTTTTTCATTTTTTGTTTCCTTTTTTTCCCTTTTTTGCATGTTTTTTTTTTTTTTTTTTTTTTTCCGGTTTTCTTTTTACTTTTCATCCGTTTTACAGGTTTCCCTTTTACATTTCGTTCTTTTCATTTTCTTTGTTTTTTTCCTCCTTTTAAAGGTTTCGTTTGTTTTTAGTTTTCATTGGAACCCTTTAGTTTTCCCTTTTCGTTTTTCCCGTTTTCCTTTTCTTTTTTCCGTTTCCCTTTTTTCAGTTTTCGTTTTTGATTTCAATTTTTCCGTTTTTTTTTCACGTTTCACTTTTCTTTTCCTTTTTACGTTTTCCCTTTTTACCGGACGCGTTTATGGGACAATTTTTGATAAACAGGGTTTTTCGTTAGTTTTACCGGAACACCATTTTAACGCCTGTTTAAAATGAAAAAGTGAAAACGTGAAAACGGAGTGGAAAAAAAGACGTGAAAAAAAACTGTAAAACGGAGAAAAGGAAAAAAGAAACGGGGACAAGGGAAGAAAACGGAAAAGGGGAAACAAAAAGGAAAAGGGTTAAAAAATGTAAAAAGGGGGGCCAATTTGAAAACATGTCTTTAAAAGGTGAAAGTGTTAACAAATGTTAAAGGACCAAAAAACCAAAATTTAAAAAAGGGGAAAAAAAAAAATGTTGAAAGTTGAAAAAAAGGGGATAAACGCTGCGTGGTTGGTAAAACTGAAAAGGTAAAATGTAAAATAAAGGGTTTAAAACCCTTTAAAGGGAAAAATTAAAACAATAAAATGCAAAAGGGACAAAATGTTAAAACGGATGAAAAGTAAAAAATAAATGAAAAACCAAAACGAAAAACGGTGAAAAAAAAAGGGAAAAAAAAGGGTTTTGGGGGTATGAAAGGGAAAACTAAAACGATAACGTAAAAACCAAATTTTAAGTTATTTTTAACATCATTGTTAAAGGCCAACATAAGTTTAGCAAGAAAAAATTTTAAGTTATTTATTTCTTGCATGGATAAACGGGTTTTTGTGGGGAAACGGGATAACAATTTTTGGAAATAAAAAAAAAATGTTTTAAATGGAAAAGTGTAAGTACTAATTTTTTGGATATTTGCCCTTTTATATTTTCATTTTCAAAAAAAATTGTTTTTTTAAAAGATGGATGAACAATGGAAGTAAGAATCAAATGACCTTCTTTAATTGGGGCTTCAAAATTTTTTTGGAAAAAATATATAAGGTTGGTATACCATTGGCCTAAGGTCCGGGGGTTGGGTGGGGGTTTTTTAAAAATTGAATTTGGTTCACTTGAAATTAGTCAGTTTAATTCCTTTGGTAATTCTTTTTAAAAGTTAAAATTAATTCCATTTTGACTTTCACTGTTTGACTAAAATTGAAATAAAACACTTTTGAATTTTGTTTAAAACTAAATAATTTGAATAAACTAAACAATCTCTTTAAACAAATTTGGTTTTTCTCATTATTTTATTTCTGTGGTTTTTTGGCTTGGATGAAGGAAAGAAAATTTTTTCGAAACTTGAGTTAAAATAAAAATTTAATTAACCATTAAATGTTTTGACTAAAAAATTTATTCTTATAGGATAAATTGTTAGATTTATTTTTCTTCTAATTACTTTGGGGAAAGTCGGTTGTTAATTTTTCACTTTTTTATTTCAAAGGTTTACTGTTTTGGAAAATTTATTTGATGTAAAGCACTTTTGATTAATGGATTCAAAAATGTCCTTTGGGTTTTTTAAGAACCGAATGACTTTATATCTGTTTAATTGGTTATGCTGCCCTTTGTTTTATAGGATCATTTAAAACTTAATTGCCAAATTAAAGGGCCTTTGGTTTTTTATTTTGGGTCCATGGCAAAACAAGTTTACTAAAGGGAAAATCAAATGGGCGAATTCAAAAAAATAAATTTTTTTAAAATTTTAAAGTGGGAAAAATTTTTAAGTATATGATTACAACCTTTTCCTAAAGATTTGAAAAAAAAAATATTTTAGTTTAACCTCTTATTTTGACCCCACACCATTTAATTCCCTGATCCTTTATATCAGATTTTCAAAACACCAAACAATTTTTGATTTCTTTTTATAGATTGAAATGCCCAAAGGAAAAGAACAAATTTTCCCTAAACCTTTACTAAAATCCCACTTTAAGAGGCTAATGTTTTGAAACCTAAATAAAAATTTCCATTATAAATGGTTTAGTTTATTCCTTCTAAAAAAACGCTATTTCTGGTTTTTTTTATTCTTACTTTTTTCCAAAGGTTTCATTTTTTGGGGAAAAATATTGTTGCCCGGTGGTCCCCTTTTTGACGAATGTTTGCTCTTAACAATTGTGTTTGGGTTTTTTAAAACCCAAGGGTACCATTATTACGTTTAATTCTGGTAGTTTTTGGACGTGATTAATTAAATGACAAAAGAACCAAAATTGTCCAAAATTGAGCCTTACACACCAATTACTTATTTTTAACATGTACTGAAAACAATTGGCTTCTACACTGGGGATTATTAGTAAATCAAACCTTTTAAAAAAAAGTTTTTAAAATATTTGTTTAAACATTTAATTAATTTGATTTTCATAATTTCCAAGAGGTAATCTAAAAAAAGAAAAATTTACAAATTTGTGCTTTCTTTCAATGTATAAAAAATTTAAGATGTTTATATTTGAAACAAAAAACAATCATAATAAACAACAGTCTTTTCACAAAACTTTTAATCAGAAAAAATGTTGTTTGAGATCCAAGGCCCCTTAACCTTTACATAAACCCCTTATTTTACAATTTCACAAATTTCAGCAAATATCTTAAATAAGTTGACTTATCTTTATCCCTTCTTTCCCTTTTTGGTAAAATCCCAAGGCTACTTGTTTCCTTTTACTGCAAGTACAAATTGTTTTGCATAATTTTGTAAGTTTTTTTGGGCCCTTGTTTAGTTTTTTACCAAGGAATTAGCTTGTTAAACCAAAGGTCCCAATTTAAAATTAACCTACCATTAGAAAAAAAATTAATTCTTAGTTTTCAAAAAACCAAGTTAATCAATTTTCAAACAAACTGGTTTCCCTTTACAACCCAACCCAAATTTACAAATAAACCTACTATGATGAAAAGGTAAGGTTCTTTCTAACAAAACTTTGGGGAAATTCTTGTTTAACATCTGCCAAAAATAAAAAGCAATAAAATTAAATCTTCCACACCACAAACTTACATTGTCATTTTAAAAGAAGTAAATTTTCCAACCTCAAAAAACAACAATTCAACTATATAATTGAATTTTTTATTTTTGAAAATTTTTAATTTTTGTAACCCAAATCAAAAACCTTCATTTTATAGACCAAACAACAAAAAATTTCAATAAATATTTAATTTTAATGGAACCCAAAAAAAAAGCTAACATTATCAATACCCAAATTATTTTACATCCTGATATTTTAAAAAATTTAAATTACATTAACCTTTTTTGACCTTCAGATGAAGTTGGTAAATAAATTTAAAAAGGTTTAAATAGGTTCAGATGTTATTAATTATTTTACACTTACTTTTGTATCCCTTTACCAATCTTTTTTGGAAAATTTATTACCTGTAATTTTAAGGTATATTTTGCAAATCTTATTTTTATAAAATTAAATATCACACAATTAAATCATTTTATTTCCAGTAAAATTCCAAGTTCCCTAAACAAATTTCCTTTTCAAACCTTACCTTCGTTTTCTTTTTTCCAACCTTTAAAATTAAGCATTAACTTTCCTTAAAAACCAATATGCCGTGCAAAATTACTAAAAATGACCACAAACCATAATCTATTACTTTGTTTAAACATTTTACGTCTATTAAATTTGAAACTTTATCTTGCACAAATCCCCATAAATAATTGTCATTCAAAATGGGTCCAAAATAAAACACAACCAAAACAAACCTCCCCAAATTTATTAATTGACATTTTCAAACTCTTTTGGACGATAATTTTCTTTTCTTGTTACCCAATATCCAAAATTTCCAATTATATAAGACAAACAAACCCTTAATTAAAATTTCCAATTAAATCTTTTGTTACCCTTATTTTGCCCAAACAATGGGTAAGTAATTAAAATAAATTATAAACCTTGAAAAATAAACAACTTAATTGAAAAAAACAAAATTTGGTTAAAATGGAATTGGAACATAACTTTTACTTTTATTTTAAAGGGCAAAAAGGTTTTTTTTTTGTTAATATTCCCCCATTCTTTGCATAAGTTTGGGCGAAAACTTTGGGAAAACCCATTTATAAGTTAATTTGGTATCCAATATGGACGAAATTGGGAGGAAAACCTCAATTTCCATTCAATTTCCAATTTCCGAGGAAACAAAGTTTTTTTAAGAAAATTAAGTTTTAAGAACACAATTTCAATGTTTGCAAAACTTTAAATGATTCCATGGCTCCATTCTTCTTCTTCTCCCTTAAATTACCTTCAAATTGGGGGGTATTGTTCCAGTTGCAAAACTAAAATGGGACTTAAATTAAATTCAAACATTGAATAATTAGCCTTGAGGTTTGGAAATTTTGTCCCCTTGTTTATTTATTAACCTAACCAATCCACTTTTCAATTTGGAATTTCATTTGTTCAAAATTCCCTGGCCAAAATGACAACGTTTTTTTGGGTGCTTAGGAAAAAGTGCCAAAAGGGTTTAAATACCCCAAAATTATATAAACCAAAACCTTATATATAGGGATAGTTGTTTTTTGGTAATTGGGCCACAACAAAAAAAAAAGCTTAGAAAGGAAAATTGAAAAAGTTGGTTGTGTTAAAAATTGGATTAAAAATAAGAAAAGGCTCTAAATTGCCCTGGGTTTTTTGGGGTGGAAAAAAAGTTGAATTTTTAAAAAGACCGACATGGGAATTTTTCTTTTTATTTAAAATAAAAATGGATGGTGTGGTAAAAAACCTTAACCTTTTTCCAAGCTTGATTTATTTCTTTTTAGATGATAATGGTTGGGGGATTCACATCCCCTTTTCCAACCCCTCCTTATTTTCCCCAAAAAAAAAGTTTGGAATTGATTAGTGAAAGGTTTTAAATTAAAACCAACATGATTTTTTCCCCCATTTTCCCAATGTTTTTTAATTTCCACCCTAACTGTTTATTTAAAGTAAAATTGGAATTTGTTAAAAGGTTCCCCTAATTTTAAATTTTATTTTAATTAACACGTTAATTTAGTTGGAATACTTTAAAAGGGAACCTTTTTGTTATTTCATTTAAACTTTTTTTGTTTGCAATCTTTTTTTCCCAAAGTTTTGATTTTCCCTAAAAAAAAATTTAAAAAAATTAATTTAAATTATTTGCATTTTAAGGAAAAAGTTAATGAAAAAAAAGAAATTTAAATTAATAGAGCAATAATATTTGAATTAACCCCTTTTATTTATAAAAACAATTATTATTTGGCATGAATTTAATTCCAGGAAAATAATTAAATTTTTGGTTTAAAATTCTAAATAGGGAAGGTTTTTTTTGGGGAATATTAACCTTTTATCTCTCTTTTAAACCTTTTTAATAAACCCAACTTAACTTTTTTAGGTTAAAAAGTTTCAATAATGAAAACAAGTTTTCAGGCACTTTATTTTATTTTAGGTTTTAATGAATTGGGTTTGGGTTTCAAAATTGTTTTTTCCCAAACCCCCATGTCATTCATCCTTAACAACCTAATAATTTTGGGTTGTTGATATTTGGGGATTTTATACGGAGGTTACAAAGACCCCCCTTTATTTCTCAAATGTTTAAATGTAAATTAAAATGCGGGGTCCACTTTAGGACAACTTTGACTTTTTGGTAGATAAACAAATTGAATATTTATAAAAATTCCAGGACTAAAACTCATAAAATTTTAAAAAGTAAAATCCGGAAATTTTAAAAAAGTTTGCCCAACTTTAAAAATGGAACCCCACCTTTTTGACCGTTTACTAATGCACAACTATTACCAATTTGGCAGCCATTTTCCTAAGAAACTTCTAAAAGTAAACAAATTTTGTTAGATCGTTTTCAAAATTTAAATTTCCACCATTCATTTAGTAGCTAATAAACTGGAAAAAGGTAATAATTTAAAATAAAACTATATTGCCTTAAAAGATTGTAATTTTAAAGATGGCCATATCGTAATTTTAAACTTGAAAGTTAATTTTGGCAAATCATAGGCCGTTCGTAATTACTAAAAAATTGTAAAAACCAAACCCTGGAAGTTTACAAAAGGATTAGTTTTAAAATTTAATTTAATCGACCTTTACTTTTCTTCCAATTTAGCCTCTATTTCCTTGCCGCACCACCATTTCAACTTTTTGAGTGAAATTCCAAATCTTGGGATGGATTAAATTTTAAACCTGTAAATTTTTAAAAGCTTTCAAAGCTTAAATCCATAACAATTTTTCCAGATTTTTATCCTCCCACCTCTCTAATTCCTTACCAACCAAGTTTCCCCATTCGCTCTTTTCCGTTTACCAACCTATGTGTGTCAAATTTCCAGGAAATAACTTCAACCTTTTCTAAGTTTAAGGCATTATTTTGGGAAGATTCACAAGGATCAATTCAATTCAAGTTTAACTCTGCTAAACATGCTTTCACTTTTACCAGCAGCCCTCATGTTAAATAAACCTTAAGGCACAAGGTGAAACCTTTAATTATTCAGGAATGGAAAGGTTCATAAAAAGCTTCTCTTCAATTCTATGTAATGTTTAATGCGAATTGCCATTTACCAAATCCAGTTGAAAAGATTCAATAACCAAACCCACCTTAAGCTTCAATTGGCAAGATTCAATTAAAACTACGAGGAACTTTTGATTCTCCAATTTCAAAAATACTTGAGGTTCAAATTTTTAAAATTTTTACTTAGAACCCCTGTTATTAAAAATTTTATTGAAAAGTTGAAAATTAATATATTAATCAAAAATTTTTTCCGAAGAAAATTGCGTGGGGAATTTCCACAAAAGATTTTCACTATGGTAAATGTTTAAACTCTCCTTTAAGGCAATTCCAAACCAGCAAACAAGGTTGTTTAAACTCAATAGCTTTTACACCAACCAATATTTAAGTTGGGAAACTTAATTTTTGTCCTTACATCTTCTTATTATAGGGCATTAAATTTAATCCATTTGCAACTTGTTGAACCTCTGGAAAATAGTCCCGACAAAACAAAATTTAATCTTTTTTAACATCGGAGGGTTTTATCAACATTTAAGAGGTTCATTATTCCTTCAAAAATTATTGTTTTTCAAACCTCCGGTTTTGATTTAATTTGTTGGTGCCAGAACAACTTTTTTATGATTTGAGTCAACTAAATTTTTTCCATTGCAAAAAAATCCCCGGGCTTTCTTTCCTTTAAAAGACATATTATTTTAGAAGATTTACCATAATTCAAATTTAATGCAAAATTTTTCCCTTGAAGTTACAACCACTTCCAAGGATGCTTTTCATATTTCAATAAATTCTTCAATTTCCCAATTTTTGAAGACACCTCTCTTAACAAATTTCAACCTTTAAAGTGCTTAGCTTTTCAAATTTTAAGTAGGGTTGGTTGTTGCCAGAATTGAAATAACATTAGATTCAAAATTTGAACAAGTAAATCAAACATGGAATTCATGGGCAAAATTCAAGGTTGGGGCAAATTAGCGTGGGGCAAAACCCATTCCCAAAGCTATAACTTGAATTTTCCATTTTGTTGATAAAAGTCTTGGGAGCGCTTCCTCTTCCTTGAAATTTCAAAATGAAAGGTTTGGAAATAAATTCACTTAAACTAGCATGCCCTTCATTTAAGAAATTCTTAAAGGTCATATTATTAGCTTCACCAATTTAGAAATACTTCTTAATATAACATCCATTTGATTTGAAAAGTCCCACAACTCGACCCTTTTTTTACCAATCCGTACGAATCCCAATCCTCAAAATTCATTTTAGTTCTCCCATTTCTTTTTTCAGCATCTTCTTGATCTTGTTTAAAAGTTTTAACCCCATCAATCTTTAGATTTTACGGGTTTAAGTTCGGGAACAACCCAAAAGCAAAAAATTTTTTTCCTCTTTCTTTTAACACGTGCAAATAAAATTTTCACTCTTATTTTTTCAAAACTTTAGGGCCCACATCCGTTTCCTTTCATTTCGACAAAGATTTTATAAAAACAAATTTTTCAATTTTGAGTAATAAATAATACTTGGCTAAACCGGTTTGCAAAAGTTGTTTTTTCCAAACATAACTTTAACAGGTTTAAGAACAATTTACATAATAATTTGATGGCAAATATTTCCTATTACAAAATTACCCCTTTAAAGGACTCGTAATATACTTTGTTAATTCTCCAATTCCAATATAAGCATTGTTACCCTGAAAATTTTAAATTTCTAAAAAAGGCCATTGCTTTCAATTTGGTTAATTTCCTTTTTAACCCAATTTTAAACAATTATATTCCCAATAATAACCAGATCCAATCCTTTGTTATCATTCAATTTTTCATTTTCCTAGGGGTTTTCCCAACCCCCACCAAAAGGCATAGGGCTCATCATATTTTGTTGAAGGAGCTTAATAATTAACCTTTTTCGATTAAAATTTTGGGTACCTCCATATGTTATGACAAAAGTTTAAAATAGTGGGATAGCCATTTTTTAGAACTTCTTTAATAAGAGTGAATTCCTTATAGCCCAAAGCATTTCTTATTAATACTTTTTTTTTGAAGATATTTTTTATTATGGCACATTTTTGATTTTTAATTCTTAAAACCAAGATCTATCCGATTGTTTTCATGTTACTTCTATTTCTTTTTAAAATCCATATTTTTGAATTTTTGTTTTTAGTTTTAACCACCCATCTAAATCGGATTTAATTTTTTCACGGTTTCTTAAAGCTTTTCATAACTTTTATTCCAAAAATTTTTTTTTCATTTCCTTAAGTAAAGAATTTCCCTTTTAATATGTAAAGTTCCAAGGCCAAATTGCGTCAACTTCCATTTTCCTAGCAAAGAAATTAAAAACAAAATTGGTGGTTCCAAAGATAAAAATAAACAAAATTAATTCAAACATTGACTGGTTTTTGGTGTAAAACCGCGAAACCCAAAAGGGAGAAATCTTTTCGTTTTTACTTTTGGAGATTGTTTTGCTTATCTTTTCTTTTCATTTATAAAAAACATTTGCAAAATTTATTAAATAATTTATAAATGAAAAAGAAAAAAAAAAAATATAATAAATTTTATTAAATAAAAACATATTAAAATTGGTTTATTTAAATAAAAAAAAAAAAAAAAAAAAAAAAAATACCTAAAACTTAATCTTAAAATAAATGCGATTATTTTCTTTAGTTGTCATATAAATTTGTTTTCTTGGTTCAAACTCGAAACTAAAAAATAAAATAATTTCTGCAATGAACTTAGTAGAAATTAATCTAAATTTGTTAAAAATATTTCAATTTAAATTTACCATGTCTAAATAAAGTTTTGAAAAAAAATTTGGTTAAAATTTCAAGGTGCAATCAAAGGGACTCGAGTCGCCTCAAAACTCTTAATTTATAGTCACATGGATGTCATTGAACATATATCAGTTTAAAAGGCACCTTTGCACGAGTGAGTTGTTTAGATAGCCTCATGAAGCTAAACTGTTAAAAGTGATTTAAAAACAATCAAGAGTTTAAGGGGCCGTTTAGTTGGTGAAATTTTTTCCTGTTTTTCCGTTTCTAAATTCCTAGAGAAGGGAATGGTTTTTATTCTCTAGAGAAGAGTTGAGAAGTTTAAAAAAAACCGTTTAGTTGGAGTTATATTTTTCCTTTTTTTTAAATGAATGCGATGGAAGGTGGGCGGCGATGAAAGGTGGACGGAGGTGGGCGTGATAAGAGTGGGGTGAGAGAAAATGGGTTATTATTTTAGAAATGAAAAAAGTGAGAAGGGTGTAAAGGTATTTTCATTTTTTCTATTAAGAATTGGAAAATGAGAAATTCATATATTTGGAAAATTATTGGAAAAGAGTGCGACTAAACGGGTTTTCAGTTTTTCCGTTTTCATATTAAAATTTTTTCTGGAAAAATGGAGTATTTATCTCCAACTAAACGGCCCCTAAATGTTTGAGAATATGATCACATCTCGAAAAGGCTGAGCATTTGCTATGGGAGGATGGTACCAAATGATCTTTAGTGCCAGGTTTGAACCTGGGTCTATTGACCCAAGCCCAAAAGCTCTTACCAATGGACTAAAACATCATTGGTTTGAGAATATGTTCACTTGACTTAATTTATAGTGACATCAAGAGTTTTTTGTTTTATTTATCTATTTTAAGATATATCAAAATGAAAAGCGGTGAGTTGTTAGCAAAAAAAAAAAAAAAAAAAGGTCGAGTGTGTTTCTTTTGAGAATCGAACAGCAGACCATTAGGTCAAAGGTTGATAAAATTACCAAATGAACTATACTCCATCTCAAGATACATGTCTCCTACCTCTATTTAACACAAAACTTTATGAATGGGGTCTTCATGATTATCAGTAAATTAAAACTAATGTACTTACATAGCATTATAACAATTTCTTATATAGAAATTAGTTGGCGTATTACCAATTGGTAAACTTTATGTTACTGATATCATTAGTTTGGATAAAGCGAACATAGCTCAAACTCGTACGTCGTCTGCCGAGCTCAAGCTCGACTTGTTTAAGTTTTATAAAACTCGAGGTTGAACTCGGATCAGTTCGAGCCTTGTTTCGTAAGCTCGAGAGAGCTCGATGCGCTATGAGCCTTGTTTTTTAAGCTCGAGCTCGACTCGTGGTATATTATTCATGCTTGAGCTTGGCTCGGGATCGACTCGGTTTTATGATGCGCCAATGAAAAATAAAGGCCTGGATCAAGCTCGGCTCGTAGTATTTCTATTTTGAGCTCGTTAATAAGCTTGTTATTGAGCTTGTTAATAAGCTCGCTTATAATGCAAATGCATAATTTATTATATAAGTTTAATACTTAAAAAATGTGAGCCGGGATTTAAGCTTGAGCTCCCAATGTCGTTTAGGCTTGCGAGCACAAACGAGGCATATAAAGCTCGAGCTTCAGTTTGATTAACATATGAGCTACAATTTAGGCTCGGCTCATTCAAATCTTTTAACGATCCGATCCGTTCTGATCCTGAGCTTTTGACGAGTGACTCGGCTCATTTCCACCGCTAAAAGAGACCTTACATAAAGAGCCACACCTATGTAAATACAAAAGTTTGGAGTGCCCACTTTTTCAAGTGCCAAAAGATACTAAAAAAAGTGAAGAAGCTTATATACATTTTCCAATCCAAGTTTGTAACGAAGTCTCGTAAATCAACTCCTATACAGACTTGTGATTGAAAACACAGTAATATTCTAAACATGTATGCACTACGTTCAATTTAGTATATAAACAAGAAAGATTTAGCTTCTGTAACCTATGTGGAATGTAAGTTGGAATGGTTTTTATCATATACTCTACATAATATCTACATGTTAACTCATGCATTTCTAGTATTCTAATCTATACTAGTTATCCGTTCATTATGAATCGTTGTATTCATATATGTTCATTGTAGATCGTTTGTATATTGAAGCCACTCTTATAATTTACGCCAAAGTTTAAATATGGTACTAGTACTTATTAAGGGATGATGCAATTTAAGTGATTTTGTACGGGATTGCTCTAATACTTTCGTTCTTTTTTGTTTCGTTGTGGGCGAGGAAAAAAGGGCGATGACGCAATTTGTTGTGTATTTCTTAGATTACATGCCATGGAGTTAATTAAATTTCGTTGGTAATGTAAAGTAAATTATTGTGTCTAAATTGGTCGAGAAACTCCGTTGGTCTTTCCGTCTCTTTAAGTTAGATTTTGTTGTAGTTTATAAAAATTGTTTATCATTATTTTTCATAAGGTAATTAAGTACTACTTTATAGTTATATTCCACAAAGTATACATTAAATCTAGAGGTGCCAGTTTGTAAAAATTTGAGCACATTTTGCCCTCTCATTTTTTTTCAAATGAGCATATATTGCCTATTTAATTGTTTTTATAGAAAAACTTATAAATATAATATATTGAGTTTTTAAATACAAATGAGGTGTTACGTTTGAGGAATTTATTTCGTTGTTTTGGTCTTTTCTAAAGCGATTCGCCCGTCTGTTTTGCCACCTATAATTAAATCTAGTCCAAATTTAATAATGTTCATGTAAGGGCTTGATATTGCGAGCTTATATAGTCCACAGCAAATCATTTGTGGCGTAAATGAAGTCTTAAATCGAAATCGTATTTGTTGTTGTATTGTAAGTGTACTTTCTTTGTTATTGTGAAAACTGAATTATTCCGCTATGCAAGTAGTTTAGTTTAGCATTTAAGATAAGTTCGGTGAATAAAACCTATATGCAATCGTTGTGATTGATTGTGTTGTACATTGGTAGGACAAAGTATTTGTTAAGTTACAACATATATTTAAAAAAAATCAAGACTATTATATATGTTTTCGGATACAAGTGACAATTTGAGTTTTTATTTATTTTTATTTCTTTTTTGCTAATATAATAAACTCCAATTGCACCATGTAACCGAAAACATTATACCATTCTCAACACGTACTATTATCTTACAATGTACTATATAACAAAAGAAGATTTCACTTCTTTCACCTATGTGGGATATATAAGGTTGAACTAATCTTTTGAAATGTAGGCAAAGTTTTGATGACGCAATTGGATTTGGAGGTCCTCTATGAGCTGGTAAAATCCCACTTTGTCGAGGCTGGGCATTTATTTGACACATAAGATGGAAAACTATTTCTATTGGTGTAAAACACTATTGATTCATATTGAACTTTTAGAAAGGTGTTTTTTATGGGAGTTTGTGGTTGTGATTTCCCACTTTGTATTTTGGGTTCAGAAACTGATTAATGCAAAACTACATTCATTTGGTTCAAGGATACAACTGAACATGGTTGCTAAAACTTATCGTGGCTAATGTTTGACCAAGTTTACGATGGCAGGACTCTAAATGTGAATGTCTAAATGAAGATTTATCATCTTGAAATGCACCAAAAATATAAAGGGGAATTGCATGCCGAGAATCGACCCGAAACCTCCCAAGTAAGGGATACTTCACTTCACCAGCCTACCATCCCACCTCGCATGAATATCCTCTTGCTCTTTACAAATACACAAACTTTTTACATATGCGCTTAGCCCATATAATAATAAGATGCCCATATCTTTCAAATCTTGGTTATATATATTTTGTATCGTAGACTTATACAATAATTGGATAAAATTATGTCATTAAAATTAAGTAAACATCGATTATATAACTCTGAAACTTTTAAAGTATATTGATTTTGAATATATTGAGTTGAACATTTGGTATAATAACCCTTGTACTATTGTCCGTATTTGTATCTTTCCCTAGCTTTTGCTAGGGTCTATTTAAATTAATCTTTCGGTGGGCGAAAAAGAACATTTGTATCTTTCCCTAGCTTTTGCTAGGGTCTATTTAAATTAATCTTTCGGTGGGCGAAAAAGAACATTGGTAGGGCGAAAGCTCTCTGTCTCTCGAATTGAAGGCAACCAAGAGTGGCTCGAGTGTCACCTGTTATACCAGAGTTACCTCATATCTTAATCACATGGAGGTCAATGGACATTTGGATAAGTTTGAATGGAACTTTGTGTATGATTGAGTAGTCTAATGTTAAGAGCTTAGAGGTAAAATGCTCATACAAGATTTACTAAAAAGAGTCAAGAATTATATACTATATTTTCGTGTACATTGTTGTTGATTGATAAAGTATGATCTTAGAAGTTTAATAATCAACTCTATCCGCAACGATGTACATGAAAACATGGTATTTCTATTGACATGTATGACCATATTTGTTATAGTATATAAACAACAAAGATTTCAACTTTTTAACCTATGTGGGATGTAAATTTGGGCTGGTATTTACCAAATAATGTACATATCTTCTCTTGCATTTCTATACACCATTTAGTTGTTTATTATAGAGCATTAACATTGTACTTTGAAGCTACTTTGATAGTAGTACCATTGTTTAGATACGGTTATTAAGTGAATGGCGCAACTCGATTCAGAGTTCCTTGTATGTGCCGGTGTACTCTCACATCATTCCTTTTTGTTTGGTTGCGGTTGAGGAAAAAGCTGGCGATAAGAGCATGGGGTGTCGTGGGCAACCCACTTCTCTTCATTTGGGCCTCACGTGTGCCACATCACCTCCACATCACTCCAACACACTCACTTAAAAATACTCCTCAATCACAACTAACTCACTTCTCTTCATTTGGGCCTCACCCACCCTCATTTTATTTATTTTCAAACAGTAATATCAAAACGTTAATATGAATTGGTTTTGTCCTTTACCGTGTCGTTGTAACAACGAGAGGCCAAGTGGCGAATGAGCATGGTGTGGCGGCGAGAGGCAAAACGAAGTGGTGAGAGGCCACGTATGAAACGGCGAGAGACAAAGTGAACCATACCCCATGCTCTAATGCAACACGTTTTTTGTTGTTTGATTAACCTATCGTGAAGTTAACGAGAAACGAGTACAATGGGTCAAATCATTATTATCTGAATGAAAAAGTATCTAAAGTAGTGTTTTTTATGCATACAACCATCTAATTATATTTAATTTAAGATCTAGAATATAATTGTTATATATTGCTAGTGCATGAGTTCTATGTTAAACATTTAGACATTGGACAAAATAAAATTCGACTTATCAGACTCCATCCTGGTGTAGACAAAAATATGACCCGTTTCCATGTCGACCTGTAACTTACCCCGCCTATCTTGCCATCTCTAACATCATACCATAAAGCGGTTTAATCGTGTTCTAGTTACGCTGGAACACTCGAGGAAGAACATACTATATTTTAGTGTCTTATTTGTTTCTATGGCACAAGTAGTGTTATGCTATGCAAGTAACATAATACAAGCCCTTTTACCTGTTAAATATATTTCATTTAGCTTTTAAGAAAACATTTGTAAATACTATTTCACAAAGTGTAGATTGACGGAACACCCCGACCTCGAAGCCTTTTGGCACCACCATTGCTACCCCACAAGAAATAGCTCCGAAACTCTCCTTGTCAGTGGGCACAAACATTTGTGAATACTATTAATAGACTATATATTGTTATGTGACATATCAAGATATCCATTGGGAACTTCATTAATTTGGTTTAGCCGTTTAAGTGAACCGTACTCAAACTCTGTGGCGTTTGGCGGGTATTTTGGTAGGACTCACACCACATCTATTCATTTTGGATAGTTATGGTGACACGTGTTCGATGGTAAGTTGTGATCGATTGAGTAGTACATTGGTATGACCAAGTCGTCACTATGTCTCTTGATGCCTTCACTAGAAACGTAAGCAACAAAGAGGGCTCAAATCACCAATTTGGATTTGTTTGAATGATATTGAGTTGTACAATCGTGAGCTTAAAAGACCAAACTCATATGTTCTCAACAATGATGTTACATGCATGGATGGCCATGCCTTGATACATTTTCGTAACATGTTATGTACAACAGAATAAATATGGCTAGGTAAGTTCGGTGAATCGGTCAAACATTTACAGGTATTGGATATACATAGAAGATTACTAAATATTTAGTTGCACGAACATATAGACAATATCTATCTTTAGTTATATAAGATCCTGCTACAATTTAAAATTTGACATGTAAGCATTTAATTAGGTGACACTTGGATTTCCAAAAGAAGGTGTGTTACGGTGTAAGCAACATTTAGATCCACATGTAGTCATGAACAGTCTTTTAACAATGACAAGTATTATTATTCATGTGTTTAGTTAAGCGACAAGTGTTTTCACATACATTTATAACATAGTAAATGTAGGAAAATTTAATCGTGTGTGAATGATTTATAATCTGGATATCAATTTAAATCGTGTAATCATTTAAAAATAAAGTATTTCGACTTTATATATCTCGGGTTAATGAAATCCTTAATCGGAAAAGACAGATTGTTCAATTGAAATCTAAAACATGAGAAATCAATCAAAACGTAAGAGTATATAAACAACAACATGTTAATATAAACAACAACAATCTCACTTCCTCAGCCTGTGTGGGATGGAAAGCTGGGAATGCTTTTATCAAATAATGTACATACTTGCATGTTGACTCTTGCATTTCCATATAACATATATCTACCCGCTATATACTTATAGATTTAACATCATTTGAGACAGAACATTCTTTACATACCAAAGATTAATCTCCACCTCTATATTCTTTTCATTTTATTTGATTTAATGGATGAGATTAATACCATTGTGACAAGCATTTAACTATCTTTCTATATATAGGTACTTTGATATACTTTCGACAATTTTTTTCTTGTTTTTCACTTTTATTTTACATTTTTCATTTTTTATCGTTATTGAAATTTGCATAAAAATCCCGTGTGATTAAACATTAATATTACATATGATATTCAAACTATTGTTTAATCACATGTGATTTTTCATGCAAATCTCAAATTAAAAAAAAAAAGAAAAAAAAAAGAAAAGAAAAAAACAACGTGAAAAAATGATTTTATTTTTCTTTTCTTAAAAATATATCAAAGTGTCCATCTATGATAATTAAATCTTCGTCGCGATGGTGTAATTATTTTCCTTAACGATTAACGGTTTAAAAGATATTTAAATTATAAAAATATATGAAATAATAAAATGATTTTAATTTCAACGATTGATTTAGTTTTTGATGAAAGGTAGGGATGAAAAGTTTGGTATGTAAAATATTGTAAAATAACTGTCCTCGTACTTATAGTGTCATTGTTTAATACTCTTATATTAAGTGACACCACAATTGTATTCAGTTATCCTCATATGTGTCGATTAGTTTGTTTTCTAATATATATATTTTTTATTTTTTTAAAAGACTCGCAAGGATGATATACATGTTGGATAATTCTGGCGACTCATGTTTGTTAGTATCTTGTGAGTGATTGCGTTGTACACTAGTAGGACAAAGTTCTGCCTTTGTCTCTTGATACTTTCACTAGAAGTGTAGGCAACAAAGAGGGTTCAAATCACCAATGTTTTACCATACATCCCTCGTATCTAAGTAATCTGGATGAATTGAATGGTACTTTGTGCATGATTGAATTGTATGATGGTAAGAGCTTAAAGGGCCAAACTCATATGTGTTAAACAAATACGTCACATGGAGAGCCATGCCTTGATACATTTTCGTAACATGTTACATGCAGCAAAATCAGTATGGCTAGGTAAGTTCGGTGAATCGGTCAAACATTCAGATATTCAAATGAACACCAAACGGCTATTGGATATACATAGAAGATTATTAAATACTTTGCTGCATTAACATATGGACAATCTTTGTAAATAAAAAGTTAGAAGTACCAGTTTTTTTTAAAAGTAAAATTGTTTGCCATACTTACTTGACTGTTCGACTTGGCCTCTGGTAAGTGGTAACATCGCTTTGCTAAGGCTGGTCATGTATGTGTTAGTCAATTATGTCACATGTTGTTGTAACGGGCCTAGCCCGATTCTAGAATTATCTTAAGTCCTCTATGTATTTGTACATGTAATCTCTATTAGTCATTCAATCAAATCAGTATTATTCCCTAATACCGAATAGTATAATGTATCTAACACGTAAGATAAAAAGAAACATTGTACCTTAGAGCATTTACACGATAACTCAAGTTATAAAATAACACCGGTCGCGTCGTCGCATCGCCTTTAACATTTCACCTTAACATCCTCAAAAACACTCACATCAATAACATCCCAAGTTAAACTTTAACATTTCATTTTTCAATTTCAACCTCTAAACTAAAACAAACACTTCATTTATTAAAAAACATATCATTAATTTGAAAATATATTAAAAAACATATCATTTATTAACTTAATATACAAAAACATTTTATATTATTAAAAAAATTACAAAACTAAAATAACCAAAAAAAAAAAGTTAAATTGATTTGGTCCACACACACAAATCAAACCCATCTTCTACATCTTTGTCTTCCTCGTTTTCTCTGCACAAAGCAAACCCAGGAAAAATACAAACCAAACTCATCTTCTACAAACGCAAAAAAATATATATATATATATATATATATACAAACCAATCTCACTTCTTCGTCTTCTCTGCACAAAGCAAACCCGAAACGCATACGAAGAGTAATTTGAACTTTTTTTTAGCCCTTTAACGGCGTTGCCTGGTTCGCGCCCTTCTTTTGCCTCATTAACGCCGGAGGTCCAATGGCGATAACGGCCATAACGCCGTTAAACGAGCCATAATGGGCGTTATGGCGCTACGGATGTACGTGCTCTTAGGGTTAGGGTGTATGACACTTTGTAATTGGATTAATGCTAATTTAAGGATCATTGGTGCAAGAATTCAAAAGAACTTTGAGAGTCACACCTTCATTCATTTTTGTAACATGTTAGTGCAGAATCAATATGGAATTGTACGTATTTGTCAGGGTTACTCAAGCTGAGGTGGATCGGTGACAAGTTTCTATCATCACATATTCTAAATCTAGTAGTTAACAGCTTCTATTGGTCAATAGAATTAAAAATAATTGAGATAGATAGATAGATAAAAATTACGAGTACTAAATATTTAATTATATAAACATATGGACAATCTTTGTAAATAAAGTTTTTGGAGTAACCATATTTTTAAGAGTAAATTACACCGTTCGTTCTTATAGTTTGCCCAAAATAACACCGCAAGTCCATTTATTTTTATTTTTGCGTCATGAGTCCTTATAATGAAGTTTGATAACACAATCAGTCCCTATCTCTAACGATCGTTAGCATTCTCGTTAACTCCCCATATGCCATGCACATGAGGGTAGAACAATCATTTTCGTCCGTTTTATACGTTTTCATACATTTTATCCGTTTTAGCCCGTTTTACATGTTTTCGTCCGTCTTTATCCGTTTTTGTCGGTCTTTAAACGTTTTCATCGGTTTTATCGTTTTCGTCCGTTTTATACAATTTTATCCGTTTCGTTAGTTTCTATACGTTTCGTCCATTTTCTTCGTTTTATCCGTTTTGTTCGTTTTATCGTTTCACACGTTTTATCCGGTTTCTTATGTTTTACTCGTTTTCATCTATTTTCTTACATTTTTATCTGTTTTGTCTGCTTTATACGTTTTTGTCTGTTTTGTATATTTTCATCCATTTTATAGGTTTTCATACTTTTATACGAATGAAAACGTATAAAATGGACCGAAATGGATAAAACGGACGAAACGGATAAAACATATGAAACGAAAACCGAACGAAAAGTGATAAAATAGACAAAACGAATAAAAGGGATAAAACAGATGAAAACGTATAGAATCATAAGAAACGGATGAAAACATATAAAACGGATGAAAATGGATAAAATGGACGAAAACATTTTATAACGTATGAAGACGTATAAAAGCAGATTTAAAACGGATCGAATCAGATGAAAGCGTAAGAAAACGAACGAAACGAATAAAAAAAGAGAAATCGTATAAAACCGAGCGAAAAAGGATAAAACGGATGAAAATGGATAAAAGGACGAAACGTTTGAAAATGGACGAAAACGTATAAAATTGGATGAAAACGATACAAACGAACGAAAACGTGTAAAAAGCGAAGCGAAAATGTATTAAACCGAACAAAAGCGGATAAAACGGACCAAAATGTATAAAACGTAAGAAAACGGACGAAACCTTATAAAAGCGGATAAAACGTAAGAAAATAGACGAAAACGTATAAAATGGACGGAAGCGTATAAAATGGACGAAAACGTATAAAAGCGGATGAAACGCATAAAAGCGTAAGAAAACATATAATAAAAACGGACAAAACGATTGTTCTACCTCATGTGCATGACACATGTGAGGAGTTAACGGAGAAAGTTAACGATCGTTAGAGATAGGCACCGGTGGTGTTATCAAACTTCATTATAAGGACTCATGACGCAAAATAAAAATACTTGCGGTGTTATTGAACAAACCATAAAGACGAACGATGTAATTTACTCTATTTTCAAAGTGACAAAGAAATACTAAAACAAAAGTCAAGAATATTATATTCATTTCAGAGTACAAGTCTGAACTAAAGTTTGAAATTTTTGATTTATAAGACTATGTTAAGTTTATTGGCAAGGTTGCCAACCCAACTCACTCAAAATACATATAAAAATAATACTTTTTTAATTTTTGTATGCAATCTTGCTTGCAATCATAGTCACTTGGCAATCCAGATCCCCAACCTACAATCTGACAAAACATTGTTTCATTGGCTAGTTTTTATAGATTGGTTGTATGTATTGGTTGTGTAGGTGAGTGAAAGAGAAAATAATATTTTATTAAGAGATTGAGTTGTGATGGGTTGTTGATAAAGATAGTCAATCAACTTTATCAACACTGTATTCGGAAACGTAGTAACACTCGAGAATGTACGATCCTCATTCTCTATATAGTATATAAACAAGAAGGACTTAATTTCTTTTAAGAGGGTGATACTCACATCACATCTTTTGATGCATGTACTATAATTTATACATTACATTATTGTACGGTATAAACTGTAATGCACAAATTGTGGTGTAAATACTGTAATGCACAAATTATGGTACATGCATTAAAAGATGTGGTGTAGGTATCGATTCCCTTTTAACTATGTGGGATGTAAAGGAATGTTTTATATCAAATAATGTAGAGAGTGCATGTTGCAACTCATTTTGAGTTTAGGCATCAACTACGCTTATTTAGTGAAACCGCTATCTTTTGGACTTTATATCTTTTAACTGTGTGAAACGTTTAGATATTCAAATGGACCGCTACAATGGGTAGGGTGTAATCGAGTCAAGCGGAGCTCGAGCTCGACAAGGCTTGAGTTTGGCTTGAAACAAAATTAGTAGGCTTGATAGCTTGTCAAGCTTTAATCATCCGTGTTTGAACTTGGCTTGAATAGGTTTCGAGCAAAACTTGAGCTTGAAAAGCTTGAATGTAATCAAAATATTGTATTTGATAGAAAAATCATCAAAATATATATTTATTTATAAAGTAATACAAACTAAAACTACATTTGAAAACCAAATTTAATTAATGTAACAATAATAAAACCAACAATAATATTTTCATACTAAATCCAACATTATAATGAAACATAAGACAGAGTACTAAATAATGTTGTCATCGATATACTAAGTATAATAAAAGCTAAAATTATCTAATAATAGTATAAATCTTGGTCTATTAAATTCACGATTCATAACTAGAAACTTGTATTCTCTTCTTGATATAAAGCAAGTAAGGAACATCACTGGCCTAAGATATCGTTGTTACAAATAATTACAACATTATTTTACCATATAAAAGTCCTTCAAGAGTATATTAAATAATTTTTATGAAGTAAATTCTTATAATTAGAATAATATTCAAATTAGCCATTAGTTACTTATATGAATTTAATATGAAAAAATATATATACTAAGGCTTGATAAAAGCTCGAGCCAAGCTATCAAAAGCTTGAGCTTGGCTTGTTATATATTTCGAGCCAATTTATTGGGATTGAGCTTGATAAAAGCTTGGCTTGATTGCAGCCCTAACGTATCCTAATATATGGGCAATCTTTGTAAATAAACAGTTTGGAGTAGCCTTAACAAATACAAAAAGGTCAAGGCATATTATATTTGTTTTCGAGGAACAGGTTCACTAACGAAGTTTCACGTTTATTAGTTTGAAAATCAACTTCGTTAACAACCAAGTGCCTGAAGAACATGGAAATATTCTAGACATGTATGGAGCTATTCTACTATAGTATATAAACATGAAGGATTCACTTCTTTAACCTATGTGGGATGCTTGTTTTATTTATTATAGAGCGTTTGTATTTTGAAGCTACTTCAATAACTAATGCCAAAGTCCAAATGCGGTTACTAAGTACCGACGCAATTGGATTCAGAGATCCTCATATGGGTTTATTCTCATATTCTTGTTCATTGTATTTGGTCGTGGTCAAGAAAAAGACTGGAAATTTGTGTTTCTTAAATTACATGCTATGAAGTTAATAAAGTGTCGTTGTTAATGAAAAGTAAAAAAGACTTTTGGTCCAAATTGATTCAGGTAACACAATGGGTCTAGCTGAGTTGAAATTGAAAACTTACATTATAGTCCATGTCAAGTCATTTTTGGTGTATATGAAATATTGAATATCTGAGAACTTAAATACAGGAGTTGATCTGGAGGGAGGACAAAATTACTTGAACTTGAGATGGTTGTTTGGAACCGATACTAATATACAAAGATGGTGAAGAAGGATCCAATGCTCTTTAAAGACATGCCAAGAAATTAGTTTAAGTATTCCACAAAATAGGACACTGTAAGAAAATTCAAATGAATATGACACTTACGTAAGAATAACAATACTATAATAGTTGTAGAATTATACCTTGCCACATTACTGACCCGGGTTCGAATCCAATCTGGTACAATTAAGCTATGAGGATACGCCTAAGCATTGGTTGGGTCCATTGCACTACATCTCTTAAATAACATGAAATCAAGGCAATTCTGAGCTTTTTTTTTCTTTCCCAATGATTAAACATGCAATCGCGAATTGCGTATATATCATCAGTTCTGTTGATACAAAAGTTGGGCGTTCTTTGTTCGGGGCTCCGGCTCTAGTATCAATTGCTGATTGTTGCTTGAGACCTGCGCACTAAGAGACAGAAAACACCGTTAGGCTTATCGTGGGATTGTCTCCCACGATTATCCTCCGGCGTGAGAGTAAGTAATCGGTTTAGGGTTTAAGGAGAGTTAGGGTTTGTAGATCGTACCTTAAACGAGGGATGAGATTCCCTTTATATACACACGGAATCCTTGTTGGTTCCGTGTTCCTCAACCTTCTAGTGACATTTTTTTTAACTGACATTTATATACATTAGAGCGACATTTTTTAACTTTAAATGACACCTTTTTTGTCACTAAAGGACAATTTGTAGTGGTGCCTATACCATTTATTTGTTTATTATAGATCACTGTTCTTTGAAGCTACTTTATATAGTGTGAAAGTTTAAATACGCTTGTTCAGTGGTGACAAACATTGGTTTAGAGATCCTCTAATGCAGCTCATTTTGTTTATCTAGAATTACATGCCCCGAAAGTCAAATAAGTTTTCTACGATGCACGTAGCTTAGTCCAAGCATTCTATATGATGCATATATACCTTCCTTATCATATAAGAGAATTTTTTTTATAAATATAATAAATTTGCAATCTTTGTCTGAGTTGAAGAATGATAAATATAATAGGTGCCACGACTCGTTTTTTTATCATGTCACGGAAAAATCACTATGGCATTGTACGGTAGGGGTTAGGTGAGTTCAAGTGCACCATTGAAATGTTTAGAGATTGAAATGGACACCAAGGACGAGGGTTTTTTTTAGAGTATATGGTGTTATGGACAATCATTCTAAATAAATAGTTTGGACTATGTAGCCGTGGAAACAAATACAAAAAATGTCAAAGCATTTAATGTTTGTTTTCCTCAAGCAAGTCTATTCACGAAGTTTGACTTCTATTAGTTTTATAATCAATTTCGTAAACAACCAAGTGCCAGGAAAACATGGTAATATTTTTGACATGTATGTATTAGGTTAATCCCAATCGACCCAGTCAACACCCATATGACCCGTCAACCTAGAAGTCAAAGATAAAAGTCAACCAAACAGTTTTAAAGACATTTACAAAATAACAGCTATTTGGCAGTTACAACACCAAACCGACATATTTGTTGGTTCTTTGAACCAACATGTCTTTTCCTTGTACCATTTCATATATGTATAAATAGATAGCAAACAGATTTTTATGACTGATATACATAAAAGCTTTTTCAGATTCAATTGTTTCTTGTATTTTGGTATATTTTGATTATAGATCCAGAAAAACGGGCCAACAATTGGTATCAGAGCCACAAATCATCATATACTAATCTTTTATTTTAGTTTCAGAATCATAAGAACAAGAAATTGTTTCGAATTTTTTTTCTGCAAAAGTAATTCGAACACAAATCAAAACATCATTTTTGTGTTTCTGTTTCTGTCGCAACGATGGAACAATCACAATCATGATTACTCAAACCCGGCATCAGAAAAACAATTCGCAAGAAAATCTTTTTTAAAATAGAAGACAGTTCTTTTTTAATCCAATCCAATAGGATCAGAAAACGATTTAAAATCGATACTTTGATTCATAACAAAACAAATAACACGGTCATAAATTAGGGCAAAATTAAACGATTCAACTTAGAACAAACACACCTGTTCAGTTAAGCGAATCAATCCTAGAACGTTAATTGAGTCACCGATCGACTCAATTACAGTCTCAAATCATCCATATCTCTCACGGACATAAAACCCCCAAATTTACCGAAACCCTAAAAGTTTCGATTGAAGGGAATCAGTGCTCGCGAAGAACGCCACACACCGGAGAAGAGAGGAAGGCAATAAAGCCATAAAGATCAGGAGAAAAGAATGGGACCAGATGCCAGAAAGAAGAGAAGAAATTTTCCTCGGTCTCTCAAATAGAGCGTTTTCTGTTTCTATCTCAAAACAGAAGATAAGAAAACTTATAAAAAAAAGAGGCGCTCAAATTTATCTAGGGCGAGCAGCAAAGGATGTTTTTTATTTAAGGCATCGGGTTAGACCATCAACCCTTCGTGTTCCAAAATTACAAAACTACCCTTTCACTTTTTATATAGTATATATTTTATTTTGATATATATTATTTTTGATAAGTTACTTTAATTTAAAAATTAGTACTTCATCAATTTTTTTTTAAATATAGTAACCTAGTGATTACATTGCTTATTATATTAGAAATAACTTTTAAGGAGTAATTAACCTTAGGATATTTCATTTAAGAATTTTTAATCTCCTAGGATAGTTTTTCAAAACTGGACCTATAAAAATTTTATACACCTTTAAGGAAAATAAAATATTAGAGCTCACTAAAAATAAGAAATTTCAACACGCCTCGTGCTAAAATTCTCTTAGAGATTTACTGTTAATATATTTAAGATATGACGAAAGGAGATAGTAGTAAGGAACCTAGTACTAATATTACAAATAGTACACCACATTTCAATGCCCAATCCTAAAACCCGGGAATTACTCATTATGGGCAATTCGAATACAAATCATTCTCGAAGCGAATGGTTTATGGAAACAATAGAGCCGACTGAATTGACTCAACCCGATAGAAAAAAGACAAGACCGCTTTCCTTTATCAAGCCATACCCGAAGAACAATTACTTCAAATAACAAAGCACAAAACCGCGAAGGATATTTGGAATGATTTGAAAACTAGACACGTTGGCGAAGACAGAGTTCAACAAGCAAGACTACAAACACTCAAATCTGATTTAGAGATGTTACAAATGAAGGAAGACGAGACAATCGACACCTTCACTACAAAACTAACAACACTCGTAAACAAAGCCGCTAGTCTAGGATACACTATTGAAGATCAAACCTTAGTTCGGAAACTATTAAATGATGTACCCGATAGGTATCTGCAAATAGTTGCATCAATAGAGCAATACTCCGACCTAAGTGAAATGACGATGGAAGAAGCAATTGGGAGACTCAAGACGTATGAAGAAAGAATAAAGTTTAAGAAGAATAAGGACAATTTGATCAATATAAGTTATTGTTTACACATCACAATAATAACATTACTTACGGAAGACACTGTGAAAAATGTGGAAATGATTTGTTGCGAGGCCAAGAAAATAATTTCAAGAAAGAATCAAACAGCAACTCAAATAAATTTATTCATGATAAGATTAAGGTGATGTGTTTTAAATGCAAGGAGTATGGGCATTTTGCAAACAAATGTCCATCACAGAAAGAAGAACAATCTAATCTCATTGAAGAAGACTTAGAACCAACATTGCTTATGGCAACTGTTGAAGAAGCACCAAAAAAATATGATCAGCCCGGAATTAAGGAAGATCACAACAATGAAGGTGGAAATAACCAGAAAAATATGATCATGAATTAAGGAAGATCACAACAATGAAGGTGAAAATAACCAGAAAAATATGATCAACCTGGACTTAAGGAAGATCACAACAATAAAGGTGAAAATAACTAGAAAAAATATGATCAACATGGACATAATGAAGATCACATCATTAAAGGTGGAAGTAACCAAAGGAAAATTGATCTACCTGAATATAAGGATGATCACAAGCACTACAAGAAATTAAAAGTTCAAATAGTGGATTAAACTAGAAGATGAATCAAGAAGACTTAAAAACCTATGTCGCAACGATTGTGATTAAGAGGGAGAATATTGGGTTAATCCCAATTGACCCAGTCAACACCCACATGACCCGGTCAACCAGAAGTCAAAGATAAAAGTAAACTAAGCATTTTTAAAGACAGTTACAAAATAACTGCTATTTGGTAGTTACAACACCAAACCGACATATATGTTGGTTCTTTGAACCAACATGTCTTTTCATTGTACCATTTCATATATATATAAATAGATAGCAATTGTATTCAAATAGATTTTTATGACTGATATATAGAAAAGCTTTTCCAGATTCAATTGTTTATTGTATTTTGGTATATTTTGATTATAGATCCAGATAAATGGGCCAACAGTATGAAGCTCATTTACTAGAGTATACAAAAGAGAAAGATTTCACTTCTTTAACCTATGTGTGATGCAGATGTTGACTCTTGCCTTTCTATATACCATTTATGTGTTCAATATACGGAGTTGTTCGTTAAAAGCTTCTTTGATAATAGTGCAAAAGTTTTAATATGGTTATTAAGTGACGGTAGTTGAATTTGGAGATCCTCTTGAGCGTTTACTCTCACATTTTCGTTCTTTTTTGTTAGGTTGTGGTCAAGGAGAAAATCGGCGATAAGGCCACTGGTTTGGTGTTTCTTGAACAGCGAGTCAAACATGTCTCTCAGCTTGAAAGTTTTCCAAACTCCAAATTGAGCAAAGATATATCAAAAAGTCTGAGAACTCGTTAATTATCAAATACACAGGTGTCTATGAAGTTTTTTATAGTTTTATAAACAATTTAACTTAATGAAGTGTATGATGCTCGTTCACTTTAGTATATAACCAAAGAATGTTTTACTTCTTTAACATATCTGGGATGTATGTTGAAATACATAATACTGTACCGACATGTTGACTCATATTCTAATATATAGTAGTTATAGATCGTTTGTATTTTGAAGCTACTATGATAATTATCCCCAAAGTTTAAATATGGTACTTACAAGCGGATCATCTCCATAATGGGTGGCAATTTTGACCGGTTTACTTACAAGCGGATCTTGGCTTTTTATCCTTCTTAACCACCACCACCACCAATCCCACCCATCATAGATAAAAGAAAAAGAAATAGACAAAGAAAACGCTACTTAAAACTAAAATATAAATTGCACTTTTTATGATCATAGTCTCAAGTAAGATGCTTGTAGATATTGACGATCAACAACCTCTGATTACTAGAGAGCGGATTACCCGATCTCGAAGACGACACACTTGCAGCTTAGTTACGATCGACAAAAAAGAAGAATATGCACAAGTAAGTAACCCTAATCGAACCTTGATTAGTATTGAAAGAATGAACGTCCCAAACCCCCCCCCCCTCTCACCTCCTTTTATAGAGATGAGGGGGAAGAAAACTGAATTCTACAATGACAAGAAGTCGGTTGAGATAACAAGCTGAAAAGAAACGGGTTTGGGCTTGGGACACAAACTGACCCAACGACCCTTATTGATATCCTAGGAATAGTTGACTAATAACATAGAAAACTTAACATGAAATTGCCCTAGACTCTTGCTAATATAAATACTAATACATAACAATTTCCACCTTAGGCTTTATAATAGCCAACACCAACACTCAGCAACTCCAAGCAGTCTTGTAACTTGAGTCAAGGTACCACCTTCGTCAAGGCATCCGTAGCATTGTGTTCAGTACGCACCTTCAGAGCTTCAACCGTCTTTGCTTCCAAGATCTCTCTGATAAAGTGATAACGCACATTGATGTGCTTAGTCCTTTTATGAAAAACATGATTCCACGATAAGTGAATCGCGCCTGATTATCACAATTAACTGCCACATTGTTAAGCTCCACGCCCAACTCTTCCAAGAGTCCCTTAGCCAAATAGCTTCCTTCGCAGACCTCCGTAGGGCCATATACTCCGCCTGTTGTTGAAAGAGCCACCACGTGTTGTAGCGTTGCCTTCCACACAACACATCCTCATACTAAAAACGTGTAACCAGTGATAGACCAACCTTTATCCGGGTCCTTAGCGTAGTCTGAATCAAGAAAACCTGTTACGTCCACATGGTTGCCACGATTTGTCCCATACACCAAACCCACGTTTGCAGTGCCCCACAAATATTTCAAAATCCACTTCACTGCTTCCCAATGCGTTTTACCTGGATTAGCCAAATATCTGCTAACTACACTTACCGCATACGCTATGTCTGGCCTCGTGCACACCATCAAGTACATTAAGCTCCCAACCGCATTTGCATACGGCACCTTACTCATCCTTTCAACAGCGCAATCCCTAACCGGGAAATCCTTCTATGACAGCTTGAAGTGCCCACCCAATGGCATCTTAACTGATTTCCCATTGTCTATTCTAAAATTATTTAGAATCTTAGAAACATACCCGGATTGTGACACCCTCAGAATATTGCGACTCCGATCCCTGATGATCTCCATACCAAGAATCTTCTTTGCTTTCCCGAGCCCTTTCATGTCGAACTCCTTTTTAAGTAAAGACTTGATAAACCTAATCTCAGCCTTGCTTTTACAAGCAATCAGCATATCATCTACATATAACAATAGATACATATACTCACCTGGTGCATAACTCCTGTAATATACGCAGCTGTCATAACTGCTACGCTTAAACCCATTGCTCAACATGTACTCATCGAACCTCCTATACCATTGCCTAGGTGACTGCTTCAAACCATAAAGGGATTTCTTTAACAAACATACCTTGTTACCTTGTTCATATCCCTGGTTGCCTCATGTAGATCAGTTCTTCAAGATTTCCATGTAAAAATTTCGTCTTTACATCAAGTTGCTCCAGCTCATAATCTCTACACGCAGTCAATGCAAGTATAACTCGGATAGATGTGTGCTTTACTACTGGAGATAATACTTCATTGTAGTCAATACATGCCCTCTGTGTGAATCCACGAGCCATCAACCTCGCCTTGTACCTAGGCTTTTGAACACCTTCAATCCCTTCTTTTATCTTGTATAGCCATTTGCAACTCACTAGCTTTTGCCCAGCTAGATGATCTACTAACTCATAGGTCTTATTCTTCCTCAGAGAATCCATTTCTTCATCCATAGCAGCTTTCCACTTAGAAATATCTTCACAAGCAACTGCCTCCTGGTATGTCAATGGTTCATGAGTATCTTCTTCCTCTGCGCAAAGAAACGATAAGCAACCATATTACTCTCATCTCGAAACCTCAAAGGTTTCGTTCTTGTCCTTGGCTCTCTATCCCGAACCAACTGATAATCTGTGAGATCCGGTGTCTGATCAGTTTCTTGATCCTCTGCATCTTCATCATTGTTATCTTCCTGATCATCTATTTGATCTTCTTGATCATTTGTCTGATCTTCCTCAAGCGTATGATTATTTAACCTTTGCAGTTCCACCTCAACCTGTAATTCCTCAACAGACTTATCAGTACCTGCACCAGAATTCTTCAACGTGTCTTTGTACATGACACTTTCATTGAAGACCACGTTCCTGCTAGTGACTATTTTAGGTGATTCATTATCAAGCCTATATAGCCTGTACCCCTTCACACCCTCAGGATACCCCAAAAGAACGCATTGTACCGCTCTCGGCTCGAGCTTACCTTGTTTAACGTGTGAATATGCGACACAAACGAAAATCCTTAACATCCCATAATCACTTGGATGTCCCGACCACATCTCCATGGGTGTCTTTTTCTCAATCGCTGTTGATGGTGACCTATTTATGAGATATTCAACCGTACATGCCGCTTCCGCCCAAAAGGTCTTGGGCAATCTAGGCTGAATTAATAAACAGCGTACCTTATCCATGAGAGTTCTGTTCATCCGTTCTGCTAACCCATTCTGTTGCGGCGTCCCGGAAACTGTCAAATGTATAGCAATTCCACTCTCAGTGCATAGCTGATCAAAACCCCGGTTACAGCACTCAAGACCATTATCTGTCCTAAGCTTCTTAACCGTCCTCCCAGTCTGATTCTCTACTAACTGCTTCCACTCTTTGAATATTCCAAATGCTTCGTGTTTGAACCTGAGAATATAAACCCATACCCTCCAGGAATAATCATCAACGATAGATAAGAAATACCTCTTACATCCCAATGATTCCACCTGAGACGGACCCCATAAGTCTGAATGAACATAGTCTATCACTCCTTGATTAGTGTGCCTTCCCACACTGAAACTGACTCGATGCGACTTTCTCAGAACACAATTCTCACAAAAATCGAGCTTACCTAGAATTTTTTTGCCAAACAGCTCATGCTTTTCCAGCACCTGTAGTCCCGCCTCACTGATATGTCACAGTCTTTTGTGCCAAACCTGCGCAAGACTGTCTTTTTCTTCAACACTAGCTTTAAGCTCACCTTCCACTGCATGGCCATCTAAAGAGTATACGCAATTATCCCTTCGGGTTCCAGATAAAATAACCCTGGAACCATTAATCACCTTGATTTTGCCTGACTGCAATTTTATGGTTTATCCCTCTTTTTCAAGAGTTCCCAGTGATATCAAGTTTGTTTTCAATTCAGGAATATACCTAACATTGTGTAACACAAAACTTGACCCATCTTTCAGTTGTACCCTTACCTTGCCAATACCTCTGATTTTGCACACCATGTTACCACCCAACAGTACTCTGCTCCCATCGCAGTCCAGAAAATCAAACAATAAATCTAACCTGGGTGTCATGTGGTATGAACCTCCTGAATCCATAATCCAATCCAGCAATGCATCTGCACTCATCACCATCATCACCTTAGAACCGTCATAAATCGAACAACTAGAGCTTGGTTGATCCTCTTTCTTGACGAAACCATTTGACTTCTTGCGATTATTCTTCGGACAGTTTCTCTTCAAGTGCTCCTCAGATTGGCAAATATAGTATTTGAGTCTTCCACCTCGAGACTTTGATCTTGACTTTCCCCTAGACTGATGCGAATTCATGCGATCAGTTCTTCCCCTCACATACAACCCTTCACCATCATCCCCCTTCACTTTAGATCTTTCTTTGATTTCCTTTGAATTCAGTGTGGCCATCACATCCTTCAAAGTCAAAGCTTCCCGTCCATAAAGCAAGGTATCGACAAAGTGTTCGTATGATGCTGGTAAAGAAGTGAGTAATAATAAAGCAAGATCTTCATCATCGAATTTTACCTCAATATTTGCTAAATCAAGAACGATTTTGTTGAACTCATCTATATGCTCGGAAATCGTACGTCCAGCCGGCATGTAGAATGTATACAATTTCTTCTTAAGGTACAACTTGTTGGCCAAGGACTTTGTCATGTATAAAGTCTCGAGCTTGGTCCAAACCCCCGCTGCAGTCGTCTCCCCGGTAACCTCTCTCAGTACCTTGTTACCTAAACACAAAATCACGGCATTATGAGCTCTCGCTGCAGGATCCATGTCTACGGGTAAAACCTCCAGAGCTGCTTCACATCCATTCTGGATTAATAAAGCACGCATCTTGACTCTTCATAATCTGAACTCACCAGTTCCATCGAATTTCTCGATGTCAAACTTGGCTCCCGTCATTCTTTAATCCCTTTATTAATTTGCTAAACCTTTTTAAAAAATGTCACAATCACAAACTAACAAAGTCCTTTATACAATACCCTTTAATTTAATAACCTTTTGTTTTCTTAATAATAAAAACAAAGAAAAAAAACTCTATTCCCGCTAAGAATCTTATCCTCTTGAAGTGTTGACTTAAAAGCAACCACTGATAATTCTTCTTCTTCTTTGTTTAACACGACAAGAAAAAACAAAACGACACCAGAACCGTCGATCTCCAATAAATCGAAACCAGCTAAACCTTAGGCCTTCTACACTTGTCGCAAACTCGGACAATCGAATAACCCAAGAACCCTTAACTGTCGATGCTAGCTGCTCCTTCTTGTTGTCGTTGAATCTGGTAGCCCAAACAGAAACGAATCTGCTCCTTCCAAAACAAACGAAACACCCAAGAATATCTTCTTGATCGATACTAGATAACTAAAGAACTCGCGAACCAAAGCTCTTGATACCACTTGTAGATATTGACGATCAACAACCTCTGATTACTAGAGAGCGGATTATCCGATCTCGAAGACGACACACTTGCAGCTTAGTTACGATCGACAAAAAAGAAGAATATGCACAAGTAACCCTAATTGAACCTTGATTAGTATTGAAAGAATGAACGTCCCAAAACCCTCCCCACAACCTCACCTCCTTTTATAGAGATGAGGGGGGAAGAAAACCGACTTGTACAATGACAAGAAGTCGGTTGAGATAACAAGCTGAAAAGAAACGGGTTGGGCTCGGGACACAAACTGACCCAACGACCCTTATTGATATCCTAGAACTAGTTGACTAATAACATAGAAAACTTAACATGAAACTGCCCTAGACTCTTGCTAATATGAAGACTAATACATATGCCAATGTTTATATTTTCGGAGAACTTCAATCACTACTAATATATCACGTTTACTCTTAACAACATTTTAATCTTTGTGAAATGAACAGTAAATCACAGTTTAAAACAAAAACTTTATAATTTGCGAAAAGGAAAAAAATACAATTTGCAAAATTAAAAAGAAAAAAAATGGTAGAAGAAGAATGAATGTTGGGATCGAACCATGGACCCCATCTGAATACATATCACAGCGCTTACCAGCATGCCATGCTACCACTTTAACACATATTATCCCGATGTATTTATTTATGAAAGCAACGTATCTTTGAATTACACAATAAAACATGTTGCTTCTCAGCTTCTGTACGATACAGGCTCATAACTTTCAGTCAAGATGGTGATTAGGACAACCTTAATGATAACAGTAATAATCTTACATTTTTATTGGGCAAGGTGATTTGGAGTATATTGCCTCTGTGGTCTTTGGGTACATGTTAGATGGGTGTTTGAGAATATGTTTAACGTGGCTTGTAGTAATTACACTATATACTAAAGCCGGGAAAAGTAACGGTTCCAAAATAGTGCATTACGGGTGTGTTGTTGGCCTGCTATCTGTGGAGAAGAGATAATGAGCCAGAACTCGATGCCTCATTGGTGTACAAGATTACAGGACTCTTGCTCATGCCCAAAAGTCCGTTTGTTATTGGTAATTGATGATAACATGGTACTATTCCTCACTATTCCTCTTCCGTTTACCTGATGATTAAGCCCAACTAACTCATCCCCTCTCTTAATTCTAGAGGCATCTGATCTTTATACCAAAAACACCTACCCACACCAAAACACACAAGACAACCAAGAAGATTCGATATACATCATTATGCATAAGCAGATTTAAACCAAGAAGAAATACAATCGATTTCTACCATGGAGCCGAGGTATGTTCTTCTTGAATATTTTTTTGATAATTTTAGCTTATCGAATAATGTAGCGTGTGTGTTATGGCAGCTTTTGAGACCTAATGGATGTCTGGATTAGGGAGTACATAAATTTACTGGTTCAATGTTTCATATTATGTTTTTACTGAAAAGTGTAGTTGGAATAGTTGGTTGTGGGAATTTGGATTTAGGTGTGTTTGGAATTGGGATTAGTCATGACGATTTTGTTTTTGTGTTGAAGGAGGCTAATTTCCCAAGTATATCTCCCAAATAGGACGACATAATTGGATGGCTACTCCCATTGGCTCTTCGTAATAATGCTAATGGTATTGTGGGTCGGCTCGTTGTGGCTGTGTCTTCTTATTATGTATGGCACGAGAGGAACAGTCGTGTTCATGGAAAAGGTAAGAGGCGAACATTGTTCTTGATGTAGTTCGTTTGAAACTTGCATCTATGCGGTTCGAGAATAGCATGGGAGTTGAGAAGATTTCGACTACTACAAGTAATGTAGGTTGATTGTGGGTTATCTAGAACTACTAGTGCAACGTGTTTTTTATTTTATTTTATGTAGTTCGTTAGTCCTTGGTTGATTTAGTGGTTGTCGTGTTTTTGAGCTTGTTCAAAAAACGTTGTTTGTCGTTCTTTTTCAAGAGTGGTTCACTACCCCTCTTCTTGTACGCAAACAAATTTTCATTTAATATATTCACCAGGTATAAACCCTTTACCCAAAAAAGAAGAGCGCTTGCACTGGTAAAATCCCACCTTGCTGAGGCTGGGTATGTAGTCGACACATAAGATAGAATATTATTTCTATTGGTGTATAACACATTCTATTCATACCGTACTTCTAAACAAGTTGTCTCAGAGGAGATGGGAGTTTGTGGTTGTGATTTTATAGCAAATATATGTCATTGGTTCATGTACATAAAAGAACATGGACGCTAAAACAGAAGTTTGTTGCTAATAAATTGTCCAGCAGGTTAAACTAAGCCTACAAAAGTATTGGTAATAAGCTTATACCCAAAAAAAAAAAAAAAAACTTCTCTCTCCGGTAACAAAATGAATAGAGTTAATTTTGTTTTTGATCAGTTTTGTGAAATCCCTCAATTTGCTTGATTTTAGGTTTTACATCTTTTATTACGATTTGCTAGTTGTTAGTGAATATATTGAAATGTCACACAAAAAGAGGTAGTTGAAACGTAAAATCAAGGTTCCAGTCAAATTTAGTGAATCTATCGGTAATTTGGGGAAGAATAGAGAATGTGATGAAAGTATTGATACAGTTGATAAAACAATAGGAAATGATGATGTCAGCTCAAGTAGTGGTAAGAAGATTGGGGATGATTTTGATAAGGGGAATAAGAGATCTAATATGGTTAGTGATGATTTCACTAAGAGGAATGTTAGTGAGGAGCTTGAGATTGCTAGTGATATGCCTAGGGTTTCAATGGAGGCTGAATTTCCTGCGCTTAATGACACTTTTGGACCTACTGTAATTACTAAACCCTCTGTTGTATTGAATGAATGTGAGACTATTAGGACTAATAGCACTGCTGGTGTTAGTAATATTAGTGCTAATAGGTCTGAAAATGTTAACAATAGGGTGAATGAGAATAAGCAGGGTAGTAACTCTAAGCAAAACTTTGTGAAATCATTTGTGAATACTGTGAAAAATAAGGAGGTAGAAATTGAAAACAAACTAAAATTGATACCTACTGAACTTGAGGATGGAAGAGAAGTAGGAATTGATTGTTAACCCTGTGTGGGCGATTTGTGGGATATTCTATGTCTTTTGCTGAACTTAGGTATAACCTGGGAAGGATGAGGGAAAAGCATGGCCTGTTTGATATAATTGTCCAAAATGGTGTGTACTTTTTTATGTTCAGAAATGAGGAAGGCATGAGTTATGTCCTAGAAACTCGACCGTGGATGGTAGGGTGCAGACCTGTGTTAGTACAAAGATGGGACCCTAGCATTTGTATAGACAGAACTGATCCTGTTAAGCTGCCAATTTGGGTGAAGTTGTATAATATGCATATGGAAGCTTGGAGTATTAAAGGTGTTAGTGCTATTGTTAGTAGTCTAGGGAGACCCATTATCATGGATAAGGTTACGGATGTGTCATGAAGGGATAGGTAGGGTGGGATATGCTAGAGTTTTGGTTGAAATAGATGCAGAGAAAGAGTTTAAGGATAAAATTGAAATTTGCTATAAAATGAGGACAAATTGACTGTGTACTCCAAGTTTTTAAGAGTTGAATATACCTGGATACCACCTAAGTGTCAATACTGTAAAGTGTTTGGACATTTGGATATTGTTTGTCTGCACAAACCTAGTACAGAGGGGGAGGAGGTTTAGAATGTTGAAGTAATTAAGTAACCATGATATTACTAGTGTGAGCAATGGGGAAAAGGTTAAGATCTCCAAAGATAATAATGTTCGGAGGGAAGTACTAATAGTCAAAGGTTCAATAAATGACACAAGGAAATAACAGAGGTGCTAATGGACTGTTTGGGAGAAGAAACAATAGGTTCAAAACTAGTGTTGAATTTAGACCTAAGAAGACTCATTGTGATAAGGAGAAGGAGAATGTAAATGCCATGAATAAGAGTGACAATGTAAGTAATGAAGAGAGTAGAGTTGATAATCAAACTGCTAAGGAAAAGACTAAAGATGTGAATAGCCCTCCTAGACAAATTGAGACTCTAAGTAAACTGTAAAAGTGCCAATAAGTTTGCTGTCCTAAGTGAATAAGTTTGCTTAGCCCATATAATAATAATAATACCAGGCCAATCACTTCCAATCATACTTAAGTAGTACAGTATTAGGCTGTATATCTAATCCAGACTAAAAGTCAATCAGAATCTATAATATTAAAAATTCCACAGTAAAAATGGCGAGTGGGGTATGTTGAAGCTACCTCCGTGACATTTGTGATTGGTGAATGCAAAGAAACTTGAAGAAAAAGCTAGATTGGGCGCTATTCAGTACACTTTTTATTCATATTTTTGTGTACTACTCGACACGTATAATCAGAAACATATATTCGGTATGAAAACAGTGTACAAATGATAAACCCGGGTGGCTGAAATTGTTTATCCGGGTCGACCCGCCTATGCCCTTCGTGTATTTTCTCTTGCTATTGGGCCGAATCATAAACCATTACGTGTAACACCCCAACCCGACAAGGGTAAAGATATCACAAATACAGTTTCATATCAGAACCTTAAGTACTATACAATAGCGGAAGCCTTTACAAAACTTACAAAAAAATATAAATAACTTAATAATCAAAATAAATCTAAGATCCCTATTTTCAAATCTTGTTCTCGTCTCTACTCTCAACCCGGATCGCCTATCCCATAAGCTCATCTTGAATGCTTAAACCCGCCGCAGAAAAGAAAATGCGGTGAGCTTACAAAGCCCAAGAATGATATAACGAAACAAAAACTAAACCAAACAAATAACGAAATCACAACGGAATGGGAATCATGAATCATTGAAGATTTTGCGGAAACACACATACCCAGAAATCCGGAAGAAACACACAACGATTAACAACAAACACATTACATCTTGAGGACACAGACGGAGACACATCAAATAACCAAGCACATAATAAATCAGCAAGTAGAGTGCATATAATCCAAACGAAAAATCTAAAGACTAACGGAAACTATTTCCAGAAAATAAACATGGCATTCATACAAATCAATTAATCTAAAATCAACACTCTTAATCAAATTTGCAGCAGCGGATATAACAGTAAAATCATGGCAGTCACACATGCAAATAGAAAACATAGTAGACAAACTATAACTAAATAGACCAAACAAAACATAGCATAGCCATTCGCAATTATCGAACGGATATCATAACTAAACCAGTTCTCGGATCAAATCTTAACATCGCAGAGTTTTAACATAGCGGATCAAACATAAGCGAGATAAATACCCTAACGTATAGACAAAGTTCACCGATTAATCGAACAATCATACTTACTAAACTTTCAGGATACTTAATTTCATACTAGCACATTTACCTCACAGATCAACTAATTTCACATACGATAAACTAACATAACATCAGATGACAACATACGAATCATATTCAAACACATTAACATTTCCTAACATAATAGACGGTAGTCACATAATCATACAAAAGCATAAACACATATAATAACATATAATAAGCCTAGCACATAATCATAAACACTTGAACATACCGAACAAGATCAGAATACTTAACATAAAAATAACAGATAAAGATTTAGTTAACATCCACGAGCACAGAACATATCATATCGAACATCATACTTATTCGAATTAATCTCGAAAATAATTTGGAGTAGCTAGCTCCTAGAGTTTTGTGAAGACGCAGATTGCACATGACATCATTCACCGACAAATCATATCGGATAACGATCGATCTAGGATGCATCCATACGCCCCAATGACGGATAGTGGCCATACTATCAATAAACACGATAACGGAAAGGGACGTGGCAGATCATCACTATTGCCCGGAGTCATGTCGAGAGTGCATCGATGACCCGGACATGGAACCCCATGACTAGTGAAATATTGGCTCGGTGTCAAACTAACTTAGGTCAAACAGATTTGTCATAAATGACACGATCATAATTCATCATAAAGGTCAAACAGATTTACAAATCGTAGTTTTCATATCATAAGTTCAAATCGATGTTTCATGGTTCAATAAAAGAGATTTCGATAAGCAACAGATCAAACAAATCGAAAGGGTTCATATCAAATGTTCGAAATCAAAGGTTCATATCACGGTCACATATCATACGCTCATAATCGAGGTTCATAATCGATGTTCATAATCGAAGTTCATAATCAAATATTCATAATCGAAGGTCAAAATCAAATGTTCATAATCGAAGTTCATAATCAAACATAGCAAGTTCAACAAACATGAGATTCGATAAACAGAGATTCACATAAATGCAAGGGAATCATAGCAATGGCATAGGAAATCCTAATAAGCATAAGAGAAATGACGAAGAAAGGAAATCATGAGAAACCTTTACTGAAAAGGTCAGAATATATCTGTACCTTAAAGCAAATGAGATAAAAAGCAATTGAATGAACGAACACGAAGGTACGACGCCACGTCTTCTTCAATGAATCTACACGGATTACGATTCGTATAATACTTATTAGTTCCTTTTATAAGCTTCTTATGCCTTTGTAAGTGTGTTACTTATTGATATCATGTTTTATCTTTCATTTTCTTAAACTCATATTTGGACCAGACTTTAACGATTTTTATAAAATACTTACTTAGCTCAAATGAAATCAAGCAAAATCCCAGGGGTTCCCATATGAGTTAAGAGACTCTAAAAAAATTGGTGGGTTCTATTTCCATGCTAAATGGCCTATGGAAAATCATAAGTCCAGACCTGTCCAGAACTCATCCAGATTTACACACACCAAAAGTATGGCCCCAAAAAACACACTCAACCTACTCAACGCATCAAACCAAAAGCTACAGGTGTCACACCATATATAAATATCATATCCACCAAAGGAAAAGTTCCAGAACCTCATAGATTAATTATTAAAAATCATTTACTACATCATAAATTTCAACTCAGCAATTCAGATTCAGACACCCTAACTCCAAAAATATAAAAATCATACTTCCAGGTTTACAAATGATACAAGACTTATATTTCCAGAAAGCTATTTCAAAGTACTACAATTTAGACTCAAGAATCACTCAAAAACATGCAGGTATCATCAGATAACACCTAGATGAATCCAACCTAAATTTCAGACCCGTTTTCTCAGCTTTGACACTTGATCTTGTAAAATTCAAAAATACGACTTAGACAACTCCAAATTCGACCAAACCACTTGGAAAACTTAACTAAGACATAAAATAAACTTTTCCAACAAAAACCAAGATTATTGCACTTGTAAAATTCGATCTATGACACACACAAGTTCGACATATGATGCTGTCCAGTTTAGGGTTTATTAAAACCATTATAATCACATGTTTAGACCATTAATTACACTTAGGGTTCCATTCCAATTAGGGTTTCAATTTGTTAGGTATGATAACATTTATATATGTGATTTTATGGGAAGATAACTGCGACCAAAGCCAAGAAACAAAGGAAACAAGGAACGAGGTGATGGTACGTTACCTTAGTAGCGTGTCTGAAGAGCAAGACGAGTACCAAATCACCAAGAGCCACGACAAGCCTTCCATGGCTTTCAAAACCCACGACCATAATACCAACCCTCGACCTAGCTTCTTCTTGAACCAAAAGATCACAAACATCTCAAATCCATCACCAACGATTACTGACTTCTTTCTTTGTCTTGAGGTCGAATGGAATGGAGAAAAATTTCTTGTTGCCGTCACTTTAGGATGGAAAGGAAGTTAGGGTTTTTCTTTGTTCAATGAGATGGAGCGTATAATGAAAAAGGAAGAGGGGGAACACCGGTTTTGGTATTAGACGGGCCAAAGGGAGAAAGTTGGGCCAAGCTCAATTTAGATGGGCCATAATTAAGTAGTAGTGTCTAGTTAAATTTCGGTCCATGCCCATTTGTAACGTGCGTTTTATATGTAAACGTGAGCATAAGCATTTTCAATAATCTCGTACACTAGGTTTGCCACCCATTTATAAGTTAGATTAGAATTAAATTTAATGAGCGCTGACATATTTTACGTAATTTATAAGTTTTAAAAAATTGAGGGTAAAATGGTATTTTCACGCGTTTAAGATTTTTAGGGTTTTACAACTCTTCCCTTCTATTAAGAAAATTTCGTCCTCGAAATTGAACAAAACGGAACAGAACAGAAAACGAATCGGACTTCAGAATTTCAAGGAATTGAGCAAACGCGAAACTTATTTTCGAATAAACGGATTTCTTATTAGGATATTCAAACTCATACTTCTCAGAAGTCAAATCAATAGTCAAATACTTATAACAGATAATCATATACTTATCATAGTAATGACAGAAAACAGATGAGATGCAGAAAATCAAACAACACATTCTAACTTATTCAGATTTCTAATGATGAGAACAAACATATACATAGACAGAATGAATCCTAATGATCTCACTAGTCGCAGATAATCAAACTAAAAGGATCTAATGTTCCTCAAACACTTCACGAAATATCCAATGATCACAATAAGGGTACACGGAGACGTACACATTTAGAGCAAACATAGCAATCCATAGTTCACACAAATCATAACAATTTCGGTCCAACGCGCACAAAACTTACACGTAACAGATATCGATGAAATCTCACAAATAGGTACAAAATTTCAAACGAACATGAGGAGTGCCAAATAACGGATACAAGTCATATTCTTTTCACGTATCAACCACGTGCATTTCCCAGACGTCATATAATTTCAATAAGTTCAAATTATATGATCTCGATATCACGTTGATCAGGCCATAATACTTGCATCACATAACAAGTCCTCATTATCATCATATTCGCCTTGGGTCATGACAAACCACATAACTAATATCGAACAAAACATATCATATACAGATAACATACGATAGCAAGTAACATACTATAATGCACGGATCACATACATACAAAGATATAAGACATCAAAACAACTTACCATACCACAATGTAAAGAAGGCAACCAATGCACAAAACTGTTCCTCATGACTCATTACTGTCGGTCCAAAAGAAAAGCTGAGATATACCAGAATGCTAAACGATAAAACTTCACGATCCAAACCAAGTTCCGAACAAATCAGAGGGAGGCAATACAGATCAGACTCACTTAACAGAATATCAAACCGTCTCAAAACGCATGACAAACGAATCAGAGTGACATAAGTCGCACTCAAATCATATGAAGTAGATGAACCTTCTCAGCCACCGGTTGAACCTTGTCTCCGTCTCTTGCGCCTTTGGTTGGTCCGTCCAACTTTCTCCAAGAAGATCCCGATGTCTCCAAAGAAGACGGCGGGTGGTGGTGTTCGCTTCACGAACCTCTCCAAAGACAGGGGATCATTGCAAAGAACGCAGGTCGGCACCATCTTCTTCGACTCCACGGGTAGTCTCCATCTAAACGATCGACAAACGGACGAGCAAAACAAAATAACCAAAATTCGATGTGAAAAGAAGTGGGCCAATTCGGTGAAGAAAAAGAATATCAAGTCAAATCAACGATACGGTCAAAAGAAATCAAAAGATATCCGAATGCACGAAACCTAATGTCTACCCAATCCTCACAGTCATAGCCTAAGCTCTAAGGGTCCGAAACCTAGAGCTCGATACCATAAATTGTAACACCCCAACCCGACAAGGGTAAAGATATCACAAATACGCTTCATATCATAACCTTAAGTACTATACAATAGCGAAGCCTTTACAAAGCTTACAAAAAATATAAATAACTTAATAATCAAAATAAATCTAAGATCCCTATTTTCAAATCTTGTTCTCGCCTCTACTCTCAACCCGCATCACCTATCCCATAAGCTCATCTTGAATGCTTAAAACCCGCAGCAGAAAAGAAAATGCGGTGAGCTTACAAAGCCCAATGAATGATATAACGAAACAAAAACTAAACCAAACAAATAACGAAATCACAACGGAATGGGAATCATGAATCATTGAAGATTTTATGAAACACACATACCCAACAACTGGAAGAAACACACAACGATTAACAACAAACACATTACATCTTGAGGACACAGACGGAGACACATCAAATAACCAAGCACATAATAAATCGCAAGTAGAGTGCATATAATCCAAACAAAAATCTAAAGACTAACGGAAACTATTTCCGAAAATAAACATGGCATTCATACAAATCAATTAATCTAAAATCAACACTCTTAATCAAATTTGCAGCAATGGATATAACAAGAAAATCATGGCGATCACGCATGCAAATAGAAAACATAGTAGACAAACTATAACTAAATAGACCAAACAAAACATAGCATAGCCATTCGCAATTATCGAACGGATATCATAACTAAACCAGTTCTCGATCAAATCTTAACATCGCAGAGTTTTAACATAGCGATCAAACATAAGCGAGATAAATACCCTAACGTATAGACAAAGTTCACCGATTAATCGAACAATCATACTTACTAAACTTTCGGGATACTTAATTTCATACTAGCACATTTACCTCACGGATCAACGAATTTCACATACGATAAACTAACATAACATCAGATGACAACATACGAATCATATTCAAACACATTAACATTTCCTAACATAATAGACGGTAGTCACATAATCATACAAAAGCATAAACACATATAATAACATATAATAAGCTTAGCACATAATCATAAACACTTGAACATACCGAACAAGATCAGAATACTTAACATAAAAATAACAGATAAAGATTTAGTTAACATTCCACGAGCCCGTAACATATCATATCGAACATCATACTTATTCGTAATTAATCTCGAAAAATAATTTGGAGTAGCTAGCTCCCGAGTTTTGTGAAGACGCGTGATTGCATACCGACATCATTCACCGTGACAAATCATATCGGATAATGATCGATCTAGGATGCATCCATACGCCCAACAGACGGATAGTGGCCATATTATCAATAAATGATAACGGAAAGGGACGTGGCGTAACATCACTCATCGCCTAGAGTCATGTCGAGGTGCATCATCGACACGGACATGGAACCCCATGACTAGTGAAATATTGGCTCGGTGTCAAACTAACTTAGGTCAAACAGATTTGTCATAAATGACACAGATCATAATTCATCATAAAGGTCAAACAGATTTACAAATCGGAGTTTTCATATCATAAGTTCAAATCGATGTTTCATGGTTCAATAAATGTAGATTTCGGATAAGCAACAGATCAAACAAATCGAAAGGGTTCATATCAAATGTTCGAAATCAAAGGTTCATATCACGGTCACATATCATACGCTCATAATCGAGGTTCATAATCGATGTTCATAATCAAGTTCATAATCAAATATTCATAATCGAAGGTCAAAATCAAATGTTCATAATCAAGTTCATAATCAAACATAGCAAGTTCAACAAACATGAGATTCGAGACAAACAGAGATTCACATAAATGAAGGGAATCATAGCAATGGCATAGGAAATCCTAATAAGCATAAGAGAAATGACGAAGAAAGGAAATCATGAGAAACCTTTACTGAAAAGGTCAGAATATCTGTACCTTAAAGCAAATGAGAGAAAAAGCAATTGAATGAACGAACACGAAGGTACGACGCTACGTCTTCTTCAATGAATCTACACGGATTACGATTCGTATAATACTTATTAGTTCCTTTTATAAGCTTCTTATGCCTTTGTAAGTGTGTTACTTATTGATATCATGTTTTATCTTTCATTTTCTTAAACTCATATTTGGACCAGACCTTAACGATTTTTATAAAATACTTACTTAGCTCAAATGAAATCAAGCAAAATCCCAAGGGTTCCCATATGAGTTAAGAGACTCTACAAAAATTGGTGGGTTCTATTTCCATGCTAAATGGCCTATGGAAAATCATAAGTCCAGACCTGTCCAGAACTCATCCAGATTTACACACACCAAAAGTATGGCCCCAACAAACACACTCACCCTACTCAACGCATCAAACCAAAAGCTACAGGTGTCACACCATATATAAATATCATATCCACCAAAGGAAAAGTTCCAGAACCTCATAGATTAATTATTAAAAATCATTTGCTACATCATAAATTTCAACTCAGCAATTCAGATTCAGACACCCTAACTCCAAAAATATAAAATCATACTTCCAGGTTTACAAATGATACAAGACTTATATTTCCAGAAATCTATTTCAAAGTACTACAATTTAGACTCAAGAATCACTCAAAAACATCCAGGTATCATCAGATAACACCTAGATGAATCCAACCTAAATTTCAGACCCGTTTTCTCAGCTTTGACACTTGATCTTGTAAAATTCAAAAATACGACTTAGACAACTCCAAATTCGACCAAAACACTTGGAAAACTTAACTAAGACATAAAATAAACTTTTCCAACAAAAACCAAGATTATTGCACTTGTAAAATTCGATCTATGACACACACAAGTTCGACATATGATGCTGTCCAGTTTTAGGATTTATTAAAATCATTATAATCACATGTTTAGACCCTTAATTACACTTAGGGTTCCATTCCAATTAGGGTTTCGAATTTATTAGGTATGATAACATTTATATATGTGATTTTATGGGAAGATAACCTGCGACCAAAGCCAAGAAAGAAAGGAAACAAGGAACGAGGTGATGGTACGTTACCCTAGTAGCGTGTACGAAGAGCAAGACGAGTACCAAATCACCAAGAGCCACGACAAGCCTTCCATGGCTTTCAAAAACCCATGACCATAATACCAACCCTCGACCTAGCTTCTTCTTCGAACCAAAAGATCACAAACATCTCAAATCCATCACCAACGATTACAGCTTCTTTCTTTTGTCTTGAGGTCGAATGGAATGGAGAAAAATTTCTTGTTGCCGTCACTTTAGGATGGAGAGGAAGTTAGGGTTTTGCTTTGTTCAATGAGATGGAGCGATAATGAAAAGGAAGAGGGGAACACCGTTTTGGTATTAGACGGGCCAAGGGAGAAAGTTGGGCCAAGCTCAATTTAGATGGGCCATAATTAAGTAGTAGTGTCTAGTTAAATTTCGGTCCATGCCCATTTGTAACGTGCGGTTTATATGTAAACGTGAGCATAAGCATTTTCAATAATCTCGTACACTAGGTTTGCCACCCATTTATAAGTTAGATTATAATTAAATTTAATGAGCGCTGACATATTTTACGTAATTTATAAGTTTTAAAAATTTGAGGGTAAAATGGTATTTTCACGCGTTTAAGATTTTTAGGGTTTTACATTACGTTTGTGGGAAAGGCCCCGGTATGCTTTATATTATTCACTTGTTTTTTACGATATCAAACGCTTGAACTGATGTTTTGTAGTCTAAAATTTGATTAATTGCCATTTCAAATAAATTTACACACCAAATAATTTTGGATGGGATCCAGTCTTCCAACCAGATGGTTATGATCAAACGTAATCCCATCTTTGTTTCTATATGGTCATCTCCATAATAGGTGGGAATTTCGACCAATTTACTTATATACGGTTCTTGGATTTCTCATATCTTAAATGTGTCTTATGGTTCAAACAAGTTTAGCTAAAAGAGGAACACATCAAATGGGTTGAATGAGTCAAACGGTTGAAAGTCACGTCAAGTTTTAGTAGGTCTCCACTCGACCTTACCACTGTTTGAACTCGAACCATTTTGACACTCTTATGGACCTTATTCGATTTGACACTCTTATATATGAAGCAAATCGATTTTATCCGTTTCAACCCGACCCATTTTGACTCGCCATCTTGCTATCTCTAATCTCCCCTGCACCTTTCATATCATGGCATGCTAAAACCATACTAATCTTATGATTTATGCTGTTATAGTTATGCTGAAACGCCCAAGGAAGAAAAGAACAAGATATCTCATTGCGGAAGAGCTCCTGCGTTGGTAAAATCCCACTTTGCTGAGGCTAGTTATGTATTTGACACATAAGATAGAATATTATTTCTAAACAAGGTATCTTAGATGTGTGTGATCCACATTTTCTATAGTATATAAACAAGAAAGATTCACTTCTTTAACCTATATGGGATCTAAGGTTGAATAGGCTTTTATAAGTACCTTTTTATATGTACCTCATACAGAGCCGTTTGTATTATGAAGCCACTCTGAGAGTTAATGCTAAAGTTTATCACTGATTCTATATGGATTTACTCTTGTATTTTCGTTCTTTGATGTTTCGCTAAAGTTGAGGAAAAATATGGTGATAATGCAATTCTTTTTGTGTTTCTTAAAATACAAGCCATGAAGTTAATCTAGTATTCTACGCTGCAAGTAGTTTTGATCAAAGTGTTCTATTTGTTAACTATACTGACCTTAGCATACAAGAGAAGTTTTCTAAATAAAATCAGTAGATAATCTTTGTGTTACTCATTAAGTAGCCCTTTGCAAAACGTCAATAGTTTTATCTTGAAATATATATATATATATATACTAGAAGGGTACCCACGCAATGCAGCGGCGGGCACCCGATATCTAACTTTGTAGCGAACAAATATTTTTTGTGAGATTGTTGTGTCAGGTTCGAATGTATGTTTTTGTTGAGTCTTTTATATCAAGTGAGTTTGGGCTGTTACAAGAATGATTTTAATGGGTTGTTACAATATTTTAATGGTCTATTGATGAAGTTTTTTCATTTAATGGAGGTGTTAATGTCTCCAACCTTCTTACTCGTGTTTGGCAAGCGGTTATTTGGACTTCCGGCTATTACATTTGGAAAGAAAGAAATGCACGTGTGTTTGGTAAGAAAGTCTCAAGTACTAATAAGATTTTTCAAGATATCCAACTCAAAAGTTACCAATGGATTGTGAGAAGATCAAACAAATTTAAAGAGTTAGATTGGCAACAATGGTTGTGGGAGCCATCCAAGATCCGGGTACATTAAGGCTGTTTGGAAGATCATTGGTACTGCTATATCCTCAATTATTTCAGTGTTAGTTTATGTCCTAACTAAAGTGAGTCTGCATTTCAAGTAAAGTTTTGATTTGAGCTTCATTGGTTCTGCAATATCTTCGCTGAATTCATTTTAGTATTCAGTCTGCAAGTCAAGGATGTCCAGGTCTGTGATAATGTCTTCTGCGAATATTTTTGTGATGTCTGGTTTAGGAGCATCTGCTGTTTGGATATTTTCTGCAAGTGGGTTCTTTCCGTCTGCAACTCAGGTGGTTCAGTGTATTTGTGTTTTTGAGTTTGTTTGTGTGTTTTCAAGTGGGCTCTGCTGGCTTTTTTGTCATATGGGAGTTTATATTCTCATGTGGATTATGGGTTGGCATTTATCCAAACACCCAATATTCGGTTATTCATTTAGTGCCAGTGATATTGGTTGTGGCTGCAAGTTTTATTTCATCAGTTTGCAAGTTCAGTTGTGGTGCAGTAGTAGATTTGCACCTGAGGTTCTTTGGGTTGTCAGCAGGTCCCATTGGTTTTCTTTATTCCATATGGGTATATTTTATTATCACATGGGTAGTGGTAGTCTATGGTTTAGTAGTTGGTTCATAGTATTTTCAGTTGCTATGAGTTAGTGTGATAGTTTGTATGCCTTTGTTTTTGTTTTTGCTTTCGGTCTCATCCTCTTTAATTAACTTGTTAATTGAGGTGGGATGCCTTGTTTTGTATCTTTATTTTTCTTTGTGGTTCTATATATTTGTTGCCTTTCTAAAAAAAAAAATTGTATGGTTGTTACAAATGTAGATATAAAGATACTTAAATTCTTAAATATAGATATAAAGACACTTAAATTTTTAAATGTAACTTATAATTATATGTATGCTAAAATTTTTATGCTTGGCAAAGTAACTTCCTTTTAATAGAAATATTTTTTGTCTTAAATTTTTAAGACTCCTTTATATAGAATGTCCTAAATCCTTTATAAAGGAGTGTATATATATATATATATATATATATATATATATATATATATATATATATATAAAACAATCAAACACAAAAAGTTGTAAAGTTTTGCTTCTAGCGATATCCAAAAATAAAACACACAATCAAACAAAGCTACATATTGATGGTGAAACCATAACAACATCAAGCTTACTATACTTCAACTAGTATTTTGCAACAGCACAAATAAAACACAAACACAATCCCATTAACTGCCTTTAATCACACAATCGTGTTTTGGTCAGGCGTCAGTTTGTTTACGTCTCTAAACCTCAAAATCAGAAGCTTGTATCTCTTGAATGAGTAAATCCATTGACCTTTATCACAACCGACTTCAGTCCCATACTTTTAGTAACACTTCTCACATCTTCAGCAGAGTCTTCCGCACTATACTCAGAAAATTCCTTCCTCCTTCATTGCTTAAGATCCAGAAGATCGAGGCTCCCATTTTCTTGTTTCCTTTTGAATCTGTCACAGTGACCAACGCGTTGTTGCGCATGATTTTTACATGAAAGATATCTGGGGTTTGGGCTCATTGTTCATACCTCTCTCAACCTCCTTTAGACCAACGAATTGTATAGAATTGTCCAAAAAAAAATTCATGCCCAAACTTCCACGAATTTAGGCATGGCGTTATGAAGAACACGTGAGTTGAACCTTTGAAGAGTTCTGAAGTTCCTGTAATATTGGACACACTTTGTAAATATGTTAAACCAAGAAAGAAGGTATATAATGAATAATTAACTTCTATCTATGTTTCTGTAAGTAAGTTTAGTTCTCTACAATACAAACAATTGGGGTAAATTACTATAGTTTAAAGTCATACTATACACTGTCCACATAATAAAAACTCAAGTTAAATTACAATCTATCCTCTTTCTAACATAAAATATTTTCGATTACAATTTTAACAAGATGCCCGAAAAAGAAAAGACTGCAACTTTTATGGGACATGTACTGGAGCATACTGATTTCACTATCTCGCTTAACTATTTCTGCAGCAATATATTCTAAGATTAGGCAGTTGACTGATCGTTTGTTGTTGATCTCTTCTTATTCACGGATGAGATTGATATAAAAATTCCTAAAATAGGATGCTAAACTAAGTACTCACTGCACGTTTTCTTTGAATTTTGTTGACTTACTTTGGTGAGTCCCTCCTACCCTGGGGTTCCAGTTATCTTGTTTCTATATGTTTTAACTAAAGGTCATTCCAATTCATAATAAATTCAAACTATCACAAAAGATCAACCATTGCCAAGTTACCCTAAATCAAATGTGCCTTTTCAAACCATCTATACTTCTTAATTTCTTCTTTTACCAATTGCAGAGTTCAATTAAATACAAGATCTCATAATTATTTTCAAACACATGTAACTATGTAGCCAATAAGAACACACGGTATAGGCTATGAACAACACCAAAAGTGATCCAATTAATCGTCGCACCTACTGCATCATACATCTTTGTAGTTCTCTTGTTTAAACATTTTACAAATCATATTATACATTCGGCTTATTACAATTTATACTTGCAATAAATACACAAACACAGAAATCAATTGTCATGGGTCAAAATAAGGAAGTCAACAATAAAAGTCAAACCCACATCAACAACAAGCAACACCATCAACCTCAAATTTCTTAATTGACATTTCCTCAAACATCTTTTGTGCGCTATAATCTTTTTCATTTTTTACTTGATAATAACCACCATATACTACAAAATCTTCCAATTCATCATCAAGATTCAAACTAAAACTTGAACTTTTAACACTATTACAAGAAAATACTGCCAATTCTCATCAAACTTGTTGTTGATGTGGGTTTGACTTTTATTGTTGACTTCCTTATTTTGACCCATGACATCAATCAGGCTAAGACATAAACCCTTAATTAAATACTTCCAATTCAAAATACCCAGTTACCTATAATCCTATGAATTATCATATAAACAAACGAGTTAATTACGCAAATAAAAAATAAAAAATTGAACGACTTACGAAGATGAAGAAGTTGTGAACATGAACTTTTACATATTTAGTCCTCTTATTTTCGGTGCTCAAAAGGAGTTCAAATTTATTGTGTATATTATACTTCCTCTCCCATTTACATCCCACGTCCTAATTACATATAGCTTTGGAGCATACAAATCTCCCTTGGTGAAAACCGTCATTTTGTAACACCCATCAATTTGCAAGGTATCAAATGATGGAAAATCAAAAGATTCCTTTCCTAACCAAAATCCCTCGAGACTTTTAAGTGATTCAAGTTTCAAGGACTTTAGACAAGGGAACACCACAGTAGCATTCACTATGGCATCACATTCTTCTTCTTCTCCCTTCACAATTACCTTCATACTTCTGCACCAACTTAAATGTAGTTCCTGGAGTTGCAATAGACTACCAACCATGGGACATGTAAATACATATTCTAAACTATTGCAATATCGAATTGACAGTCTTGTTAGGTTTGGAAACTTTAATACTGTCCCCTGCTTGCTCTTCCATATATACTTGAGACTTTCTAAGAACCATAAATTGACTTGTCTCAAGTTTGGAATTTGAGCCACAGTTTGTGAATCAAATATCTCCTCAATGTTCTCACAGCCCACAAAACGAACAATTTCAAGCTTTTGCAGTTGTGACACTTCATCAGATGAAAAAAGAGCCTGTCCATCACTGGGGTTATAAAGGTACATATCCACTTCGATCAAATTATGAAAAGACCAAGGAAGCCGTTCCATAGTAGTCGGGCGGTATGAGCTTGTACTTTCATAACTCGGTAATCGGGCCTACAAGGTAAAAAAACACAAGCCTATTGTACATTTCAATTGGTTCAATGATAAAAAAACTTCATATGCGAGTAAAATAAACCAAAAGGCTCTACATGATTGTACAACCGTTGGGTCTTGGGGATCACATACATAATTAAACCACTGATATTTTCTAATCATATTACTTTCGATCCAATAATTACACTTTAATTTTGATAAGGAATAGATTATTAATAAGGTTAATTAACTCTAATACTAGAAGTTATGCACACAAGACCGAGTCTATAAAAGAACCCGACATGGAAGGTTTTTCTATTTTATTTAAAATAAAATAATACGATGCAAGGTATTTGTCATAAGAAAGTTAAGGCCACATTCAACACTATGTTTGCCTAAGCTTGAATTTATGAAGTTAAGCTTTGGAGTCAGAGACCGTCCATAAGTGAACACCGTTATTTGTGGGCATTCACGGATCACAACATTTTCCAATGCTAGCCATTTGAATTTATTCTTCCCCAAGAAGAAACCCACAAAGTTTGGTAGATCGACTAGTGAAAGGGATTTTAAATGACGAAAGATCACCACATCAGATGCCGTTGTTTGCTCTCCATTATTTTTCTTAACAATGACTTCCATTGCCTCACAATCCTTTACCTCTAACTCTTCGAGTTCCGCAAGACTTTCAAGAGTGGAAAATGTGAATATATGTTCCAAAAGGTTGCACCCTGTAATTTTCAAGATCTTTAGTTTTGGAAGTTTGAGCATCGTAATATATTCTAGCCTTGGAAGTGACTTTCCAGTATCAGTACCACTCTTCTTGTTGATTTCTTGAGTTTCAAACACCTCTGTCATTGATTTGCAATTTATTATTGTAAGTACCTGAAGCTTTTGCATTTGTCCTACAGCATGCCATGGAATCACACTTGACAATGCATCACAATCTGTTATACTTATCTCCCTAGCGTATTGGCATAAGGACCAGGACCACGAAGCTTGAGATAACTGATAAAAAAATGAGAATTTGATTATATAATCAACAGAGCTAATAATATTAACAAAATTAACCAACCTTTATTTTTGTGGCTGAATATATAGGAAACATACCTTAAGCTGGTCATGAATATCAGTAGATATACCATTGGCACCACCACCAATACAGTTCAAATTTCTGAGTTTTTTAAGCTCAAGAATGTCTAAATGAGGGAAGAAATTGGTGGTTGTGCGGGAATATAAAGAGGTATCTTCATCATCTCTGGTTGAAACAACCTCTTCGATAGCATCACAAGACTCTATCTGAATTTTCTTTATGTTGGAAAGAAGTTTCGCCATGAGAGATGAAAACAAGTACTTGATGTTGTTGCACGAGTACATCTTTATGGTTGTGAGATTATGGAATGAGGATTGTGATTGTGGTTTTGAAGAATTAAGAATTCATTCCAATTGCATTTCCACACATGACTCATCCTCCCATATCCTTTAAATTTAAATTTTCAAGATAGGGAGTATTGGTGGTTGTTGAGTATTGTCGGTGATTCTCTACTACTTGAGTCGATATCTCAAAGACCACCTCCACATCTTTATAGTCCCACAAAACAAGTTTATGAAGGTGATGGAAAGTGGGTAATAGATAGGATGGGAGTGCAACTTTAGAAATACCATCATTAACTTCCTCCTCGATGTGGGTATAACATTAATCGCATATTACAACCGCAATGTTGTAATTTTTGAAAATAATAATAATAATAATAAAATAAAAATAAATCCAAGGAATATCCGGATATGAGAAAGAAAAAACAACGTAGAAATAGTTGGATTTTCTTTTCTTTTCTTATATATAAATGATTTTCGATATATTATTCGTAACACTATTTAAGACATGAGAAAGCCAAAAAAATCATGAAAAGAAAGCCACAATTATAGTTCTAATAATATTTTTCTATTTATTTTAAAAATAATAAGTAACCTAATATTATTATTTTATTTATTTAAAAAGAATAAATAACATTCAAGTAATGAAAAGAGGTCACAATCAGTTTTGTTAAGAGCCGTACCTCTTGATCTTGGTTACTCTCAACCAATTCATAGCTTCTCTCTCTTTCTCTGCCGCAGTTAATAATTGTAACTTCTTTGAGTGCTCTCATCTCAAAATTGGTTGTGGCAGCTGTGATTAGTTTTTCAAACCTCTTACATCTTTGAATAAGTATGCTTTCAACAGCTTCAAATCCATGAATCAAGTTGTTATTTCCAGCATCTTTTATCCTCCAGACCTCTCTAAGCTTCCCTAATCCATACAAGTCAATGCTTCTCAACGTGCTGCTGCTAACTTTATCCGTTTCACCAACACATCCCATGTCGATGTCGAATATCACTTCAACAGAAGCACACCGTGTAACTTTAAGCTCTTCTAGATGATTGAATAATGGCATTGGATTGCTTGGGAGAAGATTCACAAGACTATCACATTCCGACACTTCAATTCTTCTCAAGCTGCTGCTACAAAACTGTTCTTCACTTTTACTAGCACGTCCCAAGTCGGTGTTAAATAACACTTGAATGGAACCACACCTTCTAACTTCAAGCTCTTGTAGATTATTTAGGAATGGAAATGGATTGCATGAAAAAAGCTTCACAAGACTATCACATCCCTTCACTGTAATGCTTTTCAAGCTGTTTGTAGGTTGTTCGGTTTCACCAAAATCCATGTTGAACAAGACTTCAATGGAACCACAACCCTCGACCGTAAGCTCTCTCAATGGGCAAAGATTGCTAATACTAAACTTAGGAGGCCATATCTCCTTTAAATTCTCCATATTAGAAACAACCAGTTTCTCCAGATTAGGAGCCGCATCCTGCAAATTATTTAAAATTTGTTCATTCATTAAATACCCGCATGTTATTAATACACTTTTAGTTGAAAAGCTTGTTAATATAAGTATATTGTTAATACAAAACATATATACTTACTTGTGCGCTCAAGAATGATTGCGTGGGGTTATATTACCCAAAACAAAAGATGTTGCACTATTGGGATAAATGCTTGCAAGACTGGAAGGCCTTCAAGTTGCAACTCCAAGAGACGTGGCAGCTCAATTACATTGACGTTATTGCTGAAACTCAATAACTTTGGTAGCTTAGCCAACGTGAGATACTTTAAGTTGGAAAACTTAATTATATCTGATTCATCATTCTCAGTATGTATGAATGCTTCCATTATAGGGCATCTGGAAATATCCAGATACTCAAGCTTTGACAACTTTCTTGCAACACTCGGTGTGAAAAGGTATTTCAACTCTGCACATTGTGAAACCACAAGGATTCTCAAATTGTAAAACGAAGAGTTTTGAGGAGGATGTGGTATTTCAACATCTTCAAGAGAATTCATATCATTCACTTGTAGATAAAGTGAACTTGTGAACTTAAACAGCTCGTTTATTCTAGAATTCAGTAGTTCTTCTCTGTTGGTGACCAGCTTCAAGCTGTTTTCATATGAGCGCATTTCACCTTGATAATTGCGCAGCCAGTGAAGGACTTCTGTAAAATAACATCCCAACGAGAGCTTGAATCTTCTAAGTTTCTCATAAGACATGTTCTTCATATGAGCACTGTCACCAACAAATTCAAATTCTAATGCACGAAGGTTCTTTGAACGTTCTGCAAGTTCACTACTGTTGTTGTCTTTAAAGGAGGGTGCACATCCTTCAAAACTTCTCATATAAAGCTCTTCAAGCTTCACTAAGCTTTTCAAGACACCGTCATCTATAACAAGATTGTAACAACCTGTTACATCCAGTAGTCTCAGCTTCTTCAAATTTCCGAATGTGGAAGGTAGGATTGTAACGCCAGAGTTAGCAAAGCTAAGCACTTCCAGATTCGAAAGATTTCCAATACAAGTTAAATCAAACATCAATGAGCATTCACCGAGACAAAGAGTTCGAAGGTTGGCGGAGAATTGAGCAGATGTGGGAACTAATGGATACTTCATTCTCTCAAATGCTATAACTTGAAGCTTTTCCATTGTTGCATAAAAGTCTTGAGGAGCCCTTAGCAACTCATCTCCGTGCATAAGTTTCAAAAGTGAAAGGTTTGGAAACCTAAATTCACTAGGAAACTCAGACATGCCCTTGCATGTTAACGAAAGTTGCTTGCAAGACTCGCTCATATTATTAGCTTCACTCAACTTTGAGAAATCATCTTCATGGTGAATGATCCAGCATCCCTCATCACCACCTTTAGAAACAGTACCCACAACAAATGCAAGCACAAGATCATGCATTTTCACACACTCACAATGATGACTGTCACCATCCATCAACAAATTTTTTTTTTTGAGATTGCTGACACTTGTTTCTGTGCTTTCTCTAGCATCTTCCATAGTAGAAACTTGTTCTAAAAGTTTTAATCCCCATGCATATCTTGTGAGATCTTCAATTGGGATATTAGAGTCCTCAGGGAACAAGCCACAAAGCAGAAAAATCGCTTTATCTTCTCGTTCTAAATTCTTGTAGCTCATATCAACAATATCTAGCACTTTATTATTTTTCTTCAAACACTTGAGTTTATGCTTCCATACACTCATTTTCTTTTCACATTTAACATCTGCAGCAATTATTTTGATGGCAAGGGGCAAACAACCACATTTTTTGACAATTTTACATCCTATATCATAGAGATCACGATCATGTTCGGCTGAAATCTCTGCGATTTGACAAAAGAAATCCCGTGCTTCCTCTTCCTCCAAGACATCAACTCTAACAGGTTTAAGAACAGATTTTGCATCAACTGCAATTTGATGACAAATACTTTCTTCACGTGATGTGAGCAACAACTTGACCCCATTTGGCAAAGGACTCGCTAATCCGATATCTTCGAGATTAATCCTCTCCCAGACATCATCCAATATCACCAAGCACGTTTCTTTTTTCTCTGAATGTTTATTAAATCTTTTAGAAAGAAGAGTTGCCCTTAATGTTTCATTAGTTTCGGTTAGAGGTTCGCCTGTGTCTGCTGCTATGACCTTCTGAATGTCAAGCAAGTTGGGAGTATTCCCAATAACTGCTTTCACAATGCAATTAAACATCTTTTTATCTGTTGCAACCTTTTTCAGGTCATCCATCAGCGTGGTTTTCCCCACACCACCCATTCCACACAAGGCTATCACTCGATTTTTATCATCATCTTGTTGAAGGAGCTTCAATGCTTCATTGAACGTCTTATCTCTTGACTTGAACAGATTTTGGGTACCTCCACCTGATGTTGATGCCAGGCGTTTGGAATCGACTCTTCCAAAACCAACGTGGGCATTTCTCCAGGGAATTTCAGCACTCTTTTTTATAAGACATTCTACATCCTCGGTAACCCTCAATGCATTTCTTCCTGCTAGATACTTCTTCCTTACATTAAAGCATCCAAGGTCGTTACTTGAAATGTTTTCAACTTCTTCCTTGATCTTTTTAAAATCTTCCAACCACCGTGGTACTTGAGCAGGTATCTTAAGAAAGCTTACTTGATATTCTCCCACTTGCTCTTCAATATTAGTTCTTTGATCTTCCAAATCACGCATTTTGTTTTTCATGCGCTCAACATGTTCAGCATATGAAGTGAGGTATCTCAGCTTTTGCGCAATATGATCCGTCAAAATATTCACAACAGGACCAACGATTGCAGATGCAACTTCCATTTTCCTGAGACATGAGAAATAATGTAATTAAAACTAGGGTGCCAATTCCTGTAATGACATGAAAATAAACAGGTTAAGCTAGGGTCTAAACAGATTACATAGTGTTTGTAACCAAAGATGCATTTATAGTGAAAAGAGTTGATTTCTCTCTCTTTTTTTTAATATATATACTATTTATACAAAATCAGCTTAATGTGAGAGGAAAAGACGGACTTCGTTATCTGACGGATAAGACAAAACTAGATTGTGTGAAGAGAGAAGAAGGTGTTACCGTTTCTTTTTTAATTTTTGCATCCCACACGTGGCTCATTTTGTTGTTTGTATTTTACATGGAATAATTTTTGACAAAATTTCTTAAACGAACACTTTCTGCTGCTATTACTTTTTGAAAATGAACCTCGCCTATATATTTTTCGAAAATGAGCTTTTCAATATTATAGGTTAGATTTCTACCGGAATATGTTTTAAACCGTACACGTGTATAACCATAACCAATTTCCTGGGCGTGAGTTTGGGCGTGATACAAACCAGTTAAGAAGTGAGGGCGTGTTCTGGGCGTGCCCTGGGCGAGAGGTTGAGCTGGGCGTGGCAGCCTGGGCGAGAGGCTAGGCCTGGCCGAGGGCGCAGGGCGGAGCTATGGCCTGACTTTCAAACATGGGTTGGCCAGGTGCAAGGCCGGATTTCAAACACAAGGCTTTGTTTTATTCGATTTATACCATTATATTGATAGAAACGTGCTCAAAATAGTTAATTTGTGTGGTTTTAACTAGAAAATAAGATGGGAATCAACTAATACAAAGTATAGTCAGAAATGTATTGAAACAGAGACCAGGGGAGAGGAAGACGATGAGTCTAGGCTATTTTCATTTAGCCCCCTAAACCTTAAAGGATGTATACTTTTGTCCTATTTCTTTAGTTTTATTTATAATTAAGTGTAATGTGTTTACATAATTACAATTTCGACCCTTATTTGGGAGACAACTTTTATGTTTGGTCATGCACGTTTTACATGTAGTGTATTGTCTCAAAATATTTCAAAAGGCCTTAAATCATAATTAAGGCCATAGATTTAAGGCCTTAGATTTAAGGCCTTTAAAGGGTCACATCTACTAATATAGTGCTAAAGATAAACGTTAAACTTTTTTTTATGTGCAACACATAACAAAGTTCTTCACATTTTAATTGTTTTTTACAAATGAAAATAAATTGGTAGGAAAAGAATGAAAATAGTGGGATAGATGTTGATGGTGATGGTTAGTAGGGTATAAGGTTGGTGTTAATAATAGTAGATGTAGATGGTGATAATGACAACATGATAAGGACACATTTAGTTCGTTTTGTAAAAGCTTAAAAAAGTCCACATTTGTAAAACTAGTAGCTATATGGTCTAGTTAGGTAATTTATCGATACTTTTTCCTTTTCGCTTTGTATTTTCTTTTGGAATATATCAAATTAATTGTTTACTTTTAAATAGATAAGAACGGATATCTCTTAGTTATTTAGATGGACTTTTC